>OU342743.1:164600037-164977327 GCA_910589775.1 Avena eriantha | reverse complement strand
AAACCTGCTAAAACAAAAGGGGTGCCGACAAAGGGCAAAGGAAAAAGAGGAGCGTCAGTACTGAGGCTAGTACACGGCGAGGCTAGAATTCGGCGGCTCTCGCCTACACAGGTGTTGTGGGCTGAAGCGGCAGCGCAGCGACACGAAACAATCTATAGAGACTCTGTAATACTGGCGGCTATTAGAGAGGGGTAAGAAAGACCTATTCGGATCCAACCTGATACTAACGCCACGCATACCCATCCTGGTATTCCCCCTCGAGACCAAACAAGGAAGTCAAGCCGAGGAAAACTCACACGGTTGGCAGTTTTATTTAATCTTTTCATGGCAGTTATCCAACTTACTATTCATCTCAGATACAGGTCAAATTATAACAGTAAACTTTAGTTATAGTTGTCTATGGTCGAGAAACTGTGCTCCAAGTCGTCCATAACCGCGGACACGGCTTTTCGAAAAGATTTAACCCTGCAGGGGTGCACCAAAGTATCCACACACACTTCAACCCTTTTTGCCAGATCAATTAACATACACCTATCAGTATGTCGGCGGGGACTAAGTCATGACATTTCCCAGACCCAAAGCAAGTACAAGGGGGGCCACCCCACTAAGCTACCCGCAACGAAGTCGGCCGGCTCTGAGGCGGACCCAAGGTTTGCGACGACGGCGGTAAACGACTGGGAACCCGAAAATGAGGGGACTAGGCTTGTCGATACCGCGAAAACCTGACGCGATCCAAAACAGTACAGGTGCTCCACGCACAAATTAAGTGAAGCAGTAACATGGCATAAGTACAGAATAGTAATAAAGCCCCAAACTACTTGTGGCCCCCGGTACAGTACTTTGAAATCAGGTAGTAAGCCGATGGGGGTGCCCACACACCCCACCTGTGGTTAGCGCGCTCGATCTCGGAACAGGTGTCAAGAACTCGGGTCCTAGGGGACACTAGTGAGCGGTTAAGAACCAAATATTGACTATTACCCACCGGTGCCTCTGCATTATATCTACCATCAACATTAATTAATAAACTGTAATTTGAATCATGATCAACGCCACCATTAAACATTTGCCAACCTCCCAACAACTGTGGAACATCGACGACACGAGGAAACACCTGAGCAAGCAACTACGACTCGCAGGGCCAGCTGTCTATCAAGCAACGGGTAATAGGAGGTGTCTAAGGCAATATAATGGCTGCAAGGAATATATCTGGCACGGAACACTAAAGCATCGCGACACGGATAGCAATAGATCAATAGGAGGAAGTAAAGACTATAAATGCAAAATAGGTAGAAGGGGAGAGATGCTCGCCTGGGAAACACTGCCGAAGGATCATATCCGGAGAACTTGTCGAATCCCACAACATCTCATCGGCCTAATCCGCGAAGTAGCAAACACTAGAAGAAACACCGGATGCACTATTTAATATTACGGGAGAAGATCTGGCATGATTATGATATGATGCAGATGCGGTGCAATTATGCAGTATTAAGCGGAACTGGGGTCCCGACAATTAATTAGGTGATTCAAGTTATTTAGAAACCCCGCAATTTAAATGTTGTATTAGTAAGGCAAATCATAGCATCGGTTCTCTACACCAATTTAAATGGAGCCAATATAAGACTAGAAAAGCCCTAATATAGACTCCATATTTAATTATGAGGAGAATCGGCATAATGCCCCCATACCCACAAATATGTATGCAAGCATGAATGATTTGCTGCAGCAAGTTGGTATCATACATTATAAAAATAGGAGAAAGGATCAGGGTCACACATAAGGGGGGTTCGGATCCGAGGTTCGACGGGGATCGGTCTTCAGGTTCTCGGTCATCGGATCTGTGAAGGAGATCTTGATGGTCCAGGAGGTAGATCTTGTCGTTGGTGAAGGTGATCACCAGGTACGGTCGTCGGGGGTTTATCGAATTCGTGTCGACGATCTTGGAGTTCCGGCTTCGAGTGTCGTTGATGATTTGGGGCTGGTACCAGAGTCTTCGGAAGTTCTTGACAGTCACGGGTACACTTATCCTCAGATGTGTACGGTGCGGCGACACATCATCACCATCGCGTCACTCCTCCACACACACCATCTTCACCACACCATATGTGCACCACGCCCTCAGCAATATTGCACCAACATCATCAGCACGTCGCCTTGTCGGGAAAACAGAGATACGGTTTGTTCAGAAACAACACAGGCAGGGAGCCATCGAGGATGAGACGCGCGGCGCCCGGTTCGAGGAAGCACATGGAGGCGGCGGCGACCTTGCACGCAGGGATCTGGCGAGGCAGGCACATGCTCGGGCTCTAGCAGCGGTGGAGGTTGACGGGGGAGCTGGGGACACGCCGATGGAGACGAGCATGAGCGCGGGGCGGGGCGGTGGATCACATATCTGCAGAGAAGGGCCGGACCCGAGGCGACCGAGCCCCTGGCGGCGGAGGCACAAGAGGAGGGGAGGCCAGCGACGGGCACGGCCGGAGATGGGCGGCGGGGAATGGGCTCTGCGTCGGCGGGGACACGCAGAGGTGGCGGGGCCGCAGGGAGATCGGGAGGCGGCAGCGCCTGGGGCGATGCGGTCGGCCGGAGAGAGCGGGGCCTCACGTGGGGGAGGAAGAGGCGAGGAGGGCGGCCGGGCGCAGAGGTCGGCCGGCGAGTAGACAGAGGGGCTCGGGTGAGGGACTCACGGCGGGGCGGAGGTCGAGGTCGCCGGGCAGGTCCGACAAGGGCGGTGGAGGAGCACCGGGGGAGGCAGCTCGGAGGGGAAACGAGCGGGGCCGCGGGCGAGGTCTGTCGCGATGGAGACGAGGGCCAGGGAGGCAGCAAGGCAGAGGCCGGCCAGGAGAGCTGGCGGCGCGCGGGGAGCTCGAGATCGAGGAGAACAATCTGGCGACGGGGTCAAACGCGTGGTAGGTGGCGATAGGACCGAGGCAGAGCGGTGGGGGGCGCGTGCGCGGTTAGCGAGGGGTGGGAGGCGCAGGTGGTGGGGCCGGGCGACGTGATTGGGGCCAGGTGGGGCTGGGGAAAACCCGAGGTTAGCAGGTGGTGGCTGTCGGGCGTGGATGCGGTCTTCCGCGGGATGGGCCCAGGGAGCAGGGCGCAGACGCGGTGGTGGGGTGGGGAGTTGGCCCGGGCGGGCGGTGTGGGCAGGTGGCGATCGGGAGGATGAGGTGGGTCGCGTGCTGTGTGTGGGTGCGGCGGGGTGGCGTTGTTGGCAGGTGGGCGGGAGGCGCGCCCAGGTGGAGTTGGAGAGCGTGCGGCTAGGCGGAAAAAATGCGAAGAGGGGCGGGAGTGTGGCGGTGGCTGAGGAAAAAGAGAGGGAGGGATTAGGGTAGGTTAGGGTAGGATTTTCTGGGTATTTTAGATTAGGGTTTGGAGGTGGCCGGCCGGGCTTTCGGGCCTGGCGGGCTGCCTCCTAAAAATAATATAAATATTTATTTACTATGTAAAAGGCTTTTGCAATTAGTTTTTAGACAAATAAAATATCCGGAAGAGATCGGGGTTTTAATTTGAATAAAGACGGGGCGTTTAGAAAACAAAACTAGGCTTTTCGAAAAATAGTTTTGAGACAACCCATGCATGATGATGACGATGCTCAAATGCAATGTGGCATGATGACATGAGCATGCGGTCATGACGATGCAATGCACAAAAACAATGTGATTTTCTAGTAGTGGTTTTAGCGGGATGCCACACGAAGCCACTTTCCCCACTTCACTTCCATCTTGCCGTAGCCGCAAGCCGATGACATCCGCCAATTCTCCGGTCGCTACCTTCATGGTAAGAAATCATTTTACAAGCTTTTGAACTTATCCTACACATTCCTGCTATTCTCCAATCTAACTACTGATCTTTTTTCCGATTTCTCGATGAACTTTAGATGTGGCAGATGTTGCAACCCAAGAATCTGGAGATCCTCACGCGGAACTTCACAGCGGCGTTCCCGCTCATGTGCTCCCACCTAGGATGCTTTCGCCGTTACTCCTACCGCGAGCTCCCTCTCCACGAGCTCGCGTGCCCGCACGGCGCATGCGCCTGCACGGAGCCGGGCCGCAACTACAGCGGCCCTCCGGCAGAGCTCGTCGTCCACCTTGCAGATGGGCACTTGATCGAAGTGATTAGGATCTCATACGGGCAAGCCCAACTTCTCCAAGAGCAGGTGCCATTCACCGACTCGGCACGCCGCCTGCTAATTTTCTAGGGGGGGGGGCTCTGTTTTCGTCCTGACCATCACCGCCGGTGTTCCGGGAACCAGAGCCGGGCCCACCGTCGTGGGTGCCGTATGCGTCAGGTCGATCTCGTGTGCCTGGCCCATATACACGGTGCGCATATGGGCGAACGCCCAGCCGCCGTCGTTGGATAGCATTCTTGTGCTAGCCGAGGCGCCGAGCTGCCCGACACCGCGGGAGGTGGAGTATGTGGACCTAAGGTCGATCCTATGCGTGTCATCTTAATACCTTGTTGGTGCTGGACCGAACAGACAAATGCATTTCTACATTTGTATCGAGAAGACCGACAGGAAAATGTAGTACTTGTGCTGTCGTTACTGTTAGACTTAAGCGATGCTTCTCAGGTGCTTAGAGCATACGTGTTGTGCGAATGTACCCCTGTTGTAGTTTTCAGTACTCCTTAATACTTCGACGAGTTATTATATTGGTCCAATCAGCTTGCTGTTGTCACGTTGCAAAGTCCGCTTGCTCTGGACAGACCGGCAATACCGTGTGCTCCTGCTCCCGGATGTCAGTGTCACGTGTTCCGAGGGCCCACCTGCCAGTGTCACACCCCCCTCTTCCTTCCCCTCGAAGCCACTGTCCCAACTTCTCTTCCATCCTGCCACTCCCATCCGATGGTTGTAATCTGATGATTTTCGTTGGATTGTTTACAAGTAATCTACGTTGATAATGCAACATGCAAATGGCACAGACACAATTTCTAAAGTGGAAGCACTCACATGCTGCTATTGCACATATTTCTCAATATAGCTCGACAAACACATTACAATAATTGTACTCGCATTAAACACAACCGAAATTGCAACCATCCTAAACAACATCTAAACCCACATCACACCGCTGTCGTCGGAGTCCACCTCGATTGGTGACACCGCCATGCCCTTCCCGGCGACATCCACTCCCGCCCGTGGCTTGCCCTTCGCCAAGGAGGCAACAATGGCGTTTTGCACAGCTTCGTCCCCGTCGTCCTCCACATCGGAATCGACAATGACGAAGGTGACGGGGTTGGCGTGGACCGAGCACCGTCGCGCTTGGCGGATCCTGCTCGAGCTCGACGCCGCATCAGTACTTCTACAGGTAGGAGGGGCCGAGCTCGCATACGTAGCATTGTCGCTCCTCTCAAGAAACCATGGCCATTTGATACTGCGATGGTAGGATCTTGGGGTGGATCCGCCGCGACGAGCCCTACCGGAAGCGGTGGAGCGGATGGATCTGCCGGCGCGAGCCATGATAAGTTCCTAGGAGGGAGTAAGATTGTGGGCCAGGCGTGTCTGGTTCCTGAGCAAGACCTCCCAGTGATATGTACGCGGGCAAGGTACCAAAAAATTTCGTCCAATGCGCGCGAGAGGGCTTTTGAACCACGAAGGCGCGAGGTTTGGTTGACAAGTCCACACGCTAGGTCCCCCACCTGTCAGCCGAATGTGGACGGTAGGATTCTGCCCGAGTTATTAAGTGGGGATAAATCACGCTTCACCACTACCCTGACATCCAAAGGCTCCTCTTTCCTCTGCCCTTGCTCCCCTCGCTCATGGCTCGCAGCTCATGCAGTTCGTCTCAGGCGGAATCAGGGTCGTCTCAACGCCATCAGGCGGGTGCCCCATCAGGTACCGGAGGGCGCCCTACGATTACTACCCCGATATGCTATGTTTGTGTGGTGAGAAGATGCCGAGATGGATTTCATGGACCAACGAAAATACTGTAGGAAAATTCAGCAACTACAGCATCAGAGCGGTAAGTTCCTACTGTAGGTACAATGGTAACCCGGATCCGGAAAGCGTAATGTAATTGTTTTTTTGTTTCCTTCGATCTACTATGCAAGAAGGGAGGGGGACTGGCTGTGACAAGTTTGTGTGGATCGAAAAGCCACTAACAGGTTTTCACAGAGAGCTTGTTCAGGATCTGCGTGATGCTGTGTGGGACAAGAAAGAGGAGATTCGCGCGATGGAGCGAGAGATCCGGGAGCTTCGCCAGGTGCATGGGAGGCAGGGGCAGGGAGGTGGTGAGACAGACGGGCTCAACATTAGGCCAGATAGTGGACACAATTTCCTCATTATCTGGGCATTATCTATTGCATTTGCAGTTTATGTTGCCATGTCGTTGTCCAACAGCTGAAATAAGTTGCTGCTTCGTGGAGTGTAGCGGCCAGCTTAAGAAATTGTTTTCCAGCCCAGAAACTTATCATAAGTGTAATGCCAACATCAGAGATTTATTAGGCACCTATAAATAAATCATGTGTGTGCCACTAACACCCATCGATTTTGGAGAGGATTTAACCGCTCAGCTATCGCGATTGTTCAGATAGCAGTGGCACAGTCATAGTTTTGGATTCAACTAGTGGCCTCGGCCGTATCAAATCCTAAAGTCGTGATACATTTTACTCTGAGTATGGGAGGCAGATTGTTTTGCTCGACAAGTTCCACGCACACAGCTCCAGAGTTTAACCGAACTACATATATAGGTTCAAGTTCAATACATCATTAGGCTGCTACACTGCTAGCCCTCTTTCTCTGCTTGGGTGCCAACTTTCTTCCTCTTTCCTTCACGTCCACTGGCTTCTTCATCTCCTGCCTTCTTCCTCTTCTTGGGTGCCAATTTTCTTACCTTCACATACCCTGCATCTCCGGGCCGAGGGAAGTCAGGCCAATCAGCACCAGAATCTTGTCCGGCATCATCACTCCACTCGTTTTGGATTTCTTCCCGCAGCAAAATCACTGAGTCGGCTGTCTTGTTTCTTACCTTGCGCTTCCTGTAAAAAAACAGTACATGGATTACTACCTTATATCTACAGACTATAAACAATTTTTTTGTGTGAATGTACCATCTCATACCTAGGTTTGGGAGCATTAAGGGGACATCCAACTGTTCTACGGCCTATAAGATGGCAGGTCTTGCATCTGTTTTTTCCCTTCTTTGTAGCACAGAAAGTTGAACCCTTCTTCTCGAGAAAATTCTTACCTATTCACCTGGGGTCTTCCTCTGCCCCTTTTTTGTAACTGGCTGGCAAATCTCGAAAGACAGTTGGACTTGAGGCCACTGAGTTTGGTCTGTACATGGCTCGACAGATCCAGCGTACGCAGCTCTGAACTTTTCCATAGAGTAGTAGTCTGACAAATACTGATCCAAATGTGGTAGAGTTCTTTTCTTCACCAAGAAGGCCAAGGCGTGGTCACAAGGTTTCCCGGTATGCTGCCACTCTAAGCAGGTGCATTCTCGGAACTGGATGTTCACAACATCCCTTTTGCCACTCTTGGACATATCGACCACCTCACAGCTTCTGCTGGTTGACGGGAGAACCTTAAGATGAGCAAGTCCTCGGCTTCTCTTGTGCAGTTGCTGTACAACTGGCGGTAGCATATGTCCTCTAAGTCTCCTACCGATCTCTCTCCTTATATTTAACAGCTTCATGATCATACCACGTATGTTGTCCATCAAGATATGAACATGACGCACTTTTATGTCCTTCACCCAGTTATTCAGGCATTCTGCAAGGTTGTTGTTTATGTAATCAACTTTGATGTCAGGGTTGAATTGACTCCTCTTCCATAGCTGCGAATGATGGATGGCTAAGTACTCTATAAGTTCAGGGGCTTCGGCAAAAATCTTGCTCATGAAATAATCGCTGCTACTAGGTTTGTAAACTCTAGCAGTAGGAAACATGTAACGAAATACGTTGCCTGTGTAGTGTGAGCACAAGTTGAGCATCATATGGGCATGGCATTCTCTACCTTCAGCTCGCGGGAACACCTCCTTCACTGCATTTGTCAGCCCTTTGCATGCATCCGTGGATATAGCCAATGGATCCATGTGGCCTATTGATCTCCTGAGCTGCCTCATAAACCAGACCCAATTTTCCTCCGTTTTTGTTTCAAACAGCCTGAATGCCACTGGGAACATCCAGTTGTGACCATCAAGTGCTGTGGCAGATGGCAGGCAGCCTTTCCATTTGCCAGTTAGGTGATGTGCTTGTCGTTCGATGTAGAGCTCGTTGGGAACCCCAAGAGGAAGGTATGATGAGCACAACAGTAAGTTTTCCCTCAGTTACGAAACCAAGGTTTAATCGAACTAGTAGGAGCAAGGAAACACCCCAAAGGTGTTACTAGCTGAGCTTTGGCAGGGCGCACTACCGGTGCTAGTAGCAACGTGGAGACCTGCACAACACAACCACATAACTTTGTCCCCAACTTGCGATGAGGTTGTCAATCTCACCGTGTTTTGCGGAAAACAAAGGATTAAACGTATCGAATGGAAAGAAGTAAAAGTTTGCAAAAAGTAAACACAAAGCAGTAAAAGATTGTAGATTGTATGTAAAAGACAAGGACCGGGATCCATAGTTCACTAGAGGTGGCTCTCCTTAGATAGATAACATGCTGGGTGAACAAATTACAGCGGGGCAATTGACAAACACCGAGAAAGCAATACATGCATATACTAATCATCTTGAATCCTCTGAGACTTGATTGGGCATCACAACATAATACATAGACCGCCATCCAACTTCATCTATGACTAATAATCCACCTTCAGGTTATCATCCGAACCCCCTCCAGTATTAAGTTACAAGCAACAGATTATTGCTTTACGAACTGCGTGTAAAGTAAACAATACGATTGTTCTATGAACAAAGGATTGTTGTTTTCTCCCTAGTAGCAACAGCACATCCAGTACCTTAGAGATTTCTGTCACTTCCCTAAATTACCAGAGGCATGAACCCACTATCGAGCATAAATACTAACTCTTGGAGTTGCTAGCATCTACTTGGCCAAGATAGCTACTAACAATGGAAAGCATGCAAGATCTCAAATAACAAAGACATGATAGAATCAATAATCAATCTGAAATAGCATCTCAATATCCATCGGATCCCCGCAAACACAACATGTATGACTTAAAAATAGATGATCTTGATCATGAACGGAGCTCACAAGATCTAAACATGAAAGCACAAAGGAGGAGAAACTAGCCATCTAGCTACTACATGGATCCGTAGTACAAGGATTAACTACTCACGCATCACACCAGAGGCTTGCATGGTGATGAAGAAGGCCTCCAGGGTGAATTCCCCTCTCCGGCAGGGTGCCGGGAAGAGCTTCAGATCCCTCCCAATCTAGGGATGGAGACGACGGCGGCTACAGACTCTTTCGTGGATTTTTGATCGGGTACTTAGGGTTTTCGTCCCGAGGGCAACTTATAGGCAGAAGGAGAGGCCGAGGGGGTGCCAGGAGCCACCACACCACCCCCTGGCGCGGGCCCAGCCTGGCTGCGTGGCCAGGTGGTGTGGCCGGCCCCTGGCCCTTCTCAGTCTCGTATTCTGGCACTTGATCCCTTCCGGAAAAATAGGCACTTTGGCTTTTGTCCCGTCCAATTCCGAGAATATTCATTTTCTGACTTTCCTGGAACCAAAAACAGCAGAAAACAGGCAGCTGGCACTGTGGCTCTTGTTAATAGGTTAGTCCAAGAAATCATATGAAAAGTACTCCAAAGTTGGAACAAAACACAAGAAAGTGGATAAAACCAAGCATGGAACATAAAAAATTATAGATACATTTGCAATGTATCAACATCCCCAAGCTTAACTCCTGCTCGTCCTCGAGTAGGTAAGTGATAAAAAGAAAGAATGATTTTTGAGGTGACATGCACCATCAAAGACTTGATCAAAGTATTTGCAAAACATTCAAAGTTGGGATCATAGTACTTCAATCATAACATGAAAGACAAAGTTCTAGCAATAAGCAAAGAAACTATGATGCAACATGAAAAGGCACAAACAAAAGATTCATGAATAACAATGCTTTGCAAGACGTTTGTTTGTTTCACATAAAGAAAACATAGCATAATTGTATTCAGCTTGTCCCTCAATAGAGTAGCAAATATAAATGCATAGGACACCTTCAAAGTTCATAAGAGTGACTAGATACAATAGTTTAAAACAAGCAATATCAAGTTATGCATCAATCAACTAGTCTTGGGACAATGCACATAGAACTAAGAATGGCCACTATGCTCTCAAAGTAAGTGCATAAAGATAGAAGGTGGAGACTCAATATAAAGGTGGAAGAAAGGCCTTTGTAAAAGGAAGTAGGGATTCAAGTCTCATAAAGAGCTTCCAAAAATTATGGTACTTATAGCTTTCAGCTCTCATTGCCCCTATCATAAGCATCTTGAAGGTGATTAAGGTTAAAGTGACACAACTAAGAGGATATGCTTGACAAGTTATAAACCTAAATCTCATGCCCCTTACTTACGAAGACCGATCCTCATGCTACTCAACTTCAGTCACGAGTAAGCTCTTGTCATTGTAAGTATATGTGTATCATTAAGAACCGCCAACGGGGTACCCCTTGCACTTGATACGGGAGCTTTCCCATAATCAAAATGACAAGGCAAGCAGACAATGAGCATCTCAGTGATCTTTTTATTTGCTATTTGCATAGTTTTTTTATTGAGGATGCTTCATAGAGTGCTCATTATGGTGATGCTGCAAGTTTCCACCATGATTAGGCATGGCTTAGGCTAGCGGCCCAGGCGTTTCTCTAACACACATACAAACTCCATGATCTTACAAGTTCCACTTTTATTTCACACCGCCGGGATCCGTAAGCAAAAGAACATGATATCAACGGGGGTACAAAGTACAAGTGCAATGTTGAAAGCGTTCCCCATGTAACATGGTTCTGCTAATTTCAACTTATAAAACGCAAGCATATACGCAACAAAGAAGGACCCAATGGTTCAAGTTTATTAGAGGCAAAAAGTAAAGTGTGCCATCAAGTTCGTGAGAGCTTTAATCACTAGTTTTCTCATAACAAGTTTAATTTGGAAGGTAACAAAAGCATGAATATACTTGGAATAGCATAAGCTAGTAGGTAGGTATGGTGGACTCTTTGGAATAACTTGGTTTAAGGAGTTGGATGCATGAGTGGAACTCATACTTGGTTGTGGAGGCTAGCAAAAGACTAGGAGCGACAAACTAAGAGAGCAATAATGGCCATAATCATGCAGAGCAACAAAACATCATTGATCAAAGCATAAAGTGATACTACAAGTTGAAAACTAAAGGATCATAAAGGCTATGGTGAATTGAGACAGTCATAACATGGTGTGAGTATGCGCCAAGTCAACCCGAATAAAGCATCAAAGGTGAATACCACTATACTATGCTTTAATATGCTAAAATAATGCATGATTCATCCAAGGCACATTAAGCAATCTCAATTGTTTATAACAAGTCATGCTACAGCAAAGAAATACTAAGCATAATGCCAAAAAAATATCAAGCATGGCATGACAAAGCATATGCCACAGTAAAAAACGAGCTCTTTTACCACATAAGAATGAATTTTCCTAGTCTTTTCCAAACCAAACCAAACTATTTGCAAACCAATGTAAGAAAGAGGGCGTCCATCCAATTTATTCAGCAAACTAAGAAAACCAAGCAAACTAAAAACCAAAATGAAAATGAAAAAGAAGATTCTCGAAGAACAACACAACTGTGCATGAAACAATAAAAATGAAGCGTTTGGAAGAAACCTGGGATTTTTATTGATGAAGAAGGGGATGCCTTGGGCATCCCCAAGCTTTGACGCTTGTACTTCTTGGATATTTCTTGGGGTGACACGTGTGGCATCCCCAAGCTTGAGCTTTAGTCCATCCTTCATCTCATTACTCATTCCGTCCATACACCTGAAATTTTTCCTTCATACAAAACTTCACACAATCTTTATTAGCAACATTAGTGCACTCTAGATAAATAAGTCTTAAGGTTCAGTTCTAACACCAAATAAACTTCCATTAGAACACTAGCTACTGTATAACTTCCCTCAAAATGCTCAATTCCCCAAAAGAACTCAAAAAGGAACCAACAAGAAGCAAATGCAGAAAATGGCAGAAATCTGTCAAAACAGACCAGCAGGTAAAGACGAATTTTTTCGAAGACCTTCTATTGCTCAAATCAAAAAGTGTTGAACTAACGAAAGTTAGATAACAACCTGGGTCAGAAGCACAAACATTCACGCGTCAAAAGGACGTACAGAGATTTTATAAAAAAAATTACGGTGAAGCACAGAAATCTGTTTCGGGACAGCAACTTTCCCAATCATTACTTCTCTCTCATTAGAGGTTACTCTTGGCACAAAAAACAAATAAAAAGGATAAGGAGAGGTTATTACAGAGGTAATAACTTCCAAGACTCATCTATAACTTTTGGGTTATCTCCCAATAAGTACTTTTCTTTAACACCTTTAAGTTAGGCATAAGAAGCAAAGAAAGAATCAAGTGTTCTCAAATGAAGAAGCACTAAAACCAACTTTCTTGCCCTTACCTCTATTATTTTTAATCTTAACCTTTGGGAAAATGTGATTATTTAGTGGAGAAGAAAGGTGCATGGTCCCCTTTCCCATATCTATTATTGCTCCAAGGAGTTCTAATAGGGACCTTCCAAGTGTAATTTGTCCTTTTCCTGCACATTCAATAACAAGATAATCAGTAGAAATCATTTTCCCAAGGATCTTTGTAAACACTCCTTCAGCTATTCCAATAGGTAATATGGTAGAATTATTAGCAAGAGATATTTCTTTTCCTCCTTCAGTAAGCCCCCAAAGATTTAAAGATTCATAAATATCTTTGGGCATAAGACAAAATTCAGACATGATATCGCAGCGGGCTTGAAAAGTTTCAGTGTTTATCTCAATCTTTACTATAGGGAGCCACTTTGATGGTTCAGAATTTATTAGAACATAATTGTGATGCTCCCTAAGCGTATTATAGCAATCTTTTAAGCTAGTAGTGCTAGTCTCAAGAGTGTTCAACCTAGCAAATATTTTTGCGAAAGAAATATCAGTTTGGCTAGGCATGTTGTAAGTGAGGATCAATTTCTTTATAGCATTAATAGCATCATCCTCATTACATTGGAGGAAATCTCCTCCCACACTAGCATCTAAAGCATATCTATAGCAAAGAGCAATCCCAAGGTAAAAACTGCTAAGGAACAAGGTTTGAGTCATTTTAGGCTCGGTTTGTTCATGTAGATCAGATATTCTAGACCAAGCTTCCTTAAAACTTCCTCAATTCCTTGTTTAAAAGTGAAAATCATTTCCTCGGGTGACATAGTGATTGGAGCAAGGCTAGACATGAAGGCAACTTAAGATAGGAACTAATTTTTTGTATTTTTCAAATAAGAAAGCAAACAAGTAAAACTATTTTTTGTGTGTTTTTTGAAGAACAAAACAAGCAAACAAAGCAAAAAGAAACTAAGCAAAACAAAAACAACAAAGTAAATAGATTGGTTATGAGGGACTCCCGTTGTGAAGATGTCCTTGACTCCCCGGCAACGACGCCAGAAAAGATCTTGATGTGCTCGTCGTTCGACGTAGAGCTCGTTGGGAACCCCAAGAGGAAGGTATGATGAGCACAACAGTAAGTTTTCCCTCAGTTATGAAACCAAGGTTTAATCGAACCAGTATGAGCAAGAAAACACCCCAAAGGTGTTACTAGCTGAGCTTTGGCAGGGCGCACTACCGGTGCTAGTAGCAACGTGGAGACCTGCACAACACAACCACAAAACTTTGTCCCCAACTTGCGCTGAGGTTGTTAATCTCACCGTGTTTTGCGAAAAGCAAAGGATTAAACGTATCGAATGGAAAGAAGTAAAAGTTTGCAGAAAGTAAACACAAAGCAGTAAACAGTTTATATATTGTATGTAAAGAAAAAGGACCGGGATCCATAGTTCACTAGAGGTAGCTCTGCTTAGATAGATAACATGCTAGGTGAACAAATTATAGCGGGGCAATTGACAAACACCGAGAAAGCAATACATGCATATACTAATCATCTTGACTCCTTTGAGATTCGATTGGGCATTACAACATAATACATAGACTGCCATCCAACTGTATCTATGACTAATAATCCACCTTCAGGTTATCATCCGAACCCCCTCTAGTATTAAGTTGCAAGCAACAGATTATTGTTTTACGAACTGCGTGTAAAGTAAACAATACGATTGTTCTATGAACAAAGGATTGTTGTTTTCTCCCTAGTAGCAACAGCACATCTAGTAGCTTAGAGATTTCTGTCACTTCCCTAGATTACCAGAGGCATGAACCCACTATCGAGCATAAATACTAACTCTTGGAGTTGCTAGCATCTACTTGGCCAAGATAGCTACTAACAACGGAAAGCATGCAAGATCACAAATAACAAAGACATGATAGAATCAATACTCAATTTGAAATAGCATCTCAATATCCATCGGATCCCTGCAACACAACATGTATGAATTACAAATAGATGATCTTTATCATGAATGGAGCTCACAAGATCTAAACATGAAAGCACAAAGGAGGAGAACCAGCCATCTAGCTACTACATGGATCCGTAGTTCAAGGATGAACTACTCACGCATCACACCGGAGGCTTGCATGGTGATGAAGAAGGCCTCCAGGGTGAATTCCCCTCTCCGGTAGGGTGCCGGGAAGAGCATCAGATTTGTCCCGATCTAGGGATGGAGATGACGGCGGCTACAGACTCCTTCGTGGATTTTTGATCGGGCCCTTAGGGTTTTCATCCCGAGGGCAATATATAGGCGGAAGGAGAGGCCGAGGGGGTGCCGAGAGCGGCCACACCACCCCCTGGCGCGGGCCAGGCCTGGCCACGCGGCCAGGTGGTGTGGTGGCTCCCTGACCCTTCTCCGTCTCATATTCTGGCACTTGATCACTTCCGGAAACATAGGCACTCTGGCTTTTGTCCCATCCAATTTCGAGAATATTCATTTTCTGACTTTCCTGGAACCAAAAGCAGCAGAAAACATGCAGCTGGCACTGTGGCTCTTGTTAATAGGTTAGTCCAAGAAATCATATGAAAACAAAACACAAGAAAGTGGATAAAACCAAGCATGGAACATAAAAAATTATAGATACATTTGCAATGTATCATTAGGACAGTGTTGTCTACACTAGATACGGCCTACAGCCGTCCTTGAATCCATCGATGCAAGGTTTAAGCGCCATGAAAAATCTTTTGAAATATATTTTACCACCTTCTGATTCGGTGTCAATCTCCACAACACTCCCCGGACACCTAGCTTGTACCTCCGCCTTGAAGTTGTACATCATCCTGAAGCTATTGGTCCAATCCCCGTGCAAGACCCCAAGAGCTTTCTCTTTACCTTTCCAAACCGTGTAATACGGAAGGACAATGTTGTATTTAGAACCGAGGCTAGTCTGAATATTCTTCGCGGTCTCCTTAGGGTTATCCTTTAGTATGGACATAGATTACATAGCCACCCACTCTATATCATCCATTGAGGATTTCAGTTTGCTGCCTGTCGGACACATGTGTGGAGGGCCTAGTTTGTTCACCTGCAACACAGATTCATTTAAAAGATAAGCGGAGTCGACTAGTTGCCAGAAAGATATCACACATCAATTGTAGTTATAGAGTGAAAAGAGGGAGAGAGAGAGTTCTAATGGTTTGCTGCATTCATTGCCCCAATACCCTAATTGCAGTCGACGCAGGTAAGGATCTTGCTATGATCCTCCATGGACAATGTACCCCGGCCCATCCATTCATCCATGTTAACTTGCAAACGGCCTCATACCTCTCGGCAGAGTTCTTCAGTCAATAAACGTCGAACTCCCCCTTGATACAAAAATGCCGGAACGACATCCTGAACTCGGTGCCGACCGAAATTATAGGATACTCATGGTCATGTTTCATTTATTCTACTTCAACACCCAAATCATCGACTGGAATACCAACCTCATCGTTAAGTTCCTCGTCTATTTCATCATCACAAGATTCTTGATCCTCTACAGTGCCTGCTTTTTCATCTGATTCAGAATCTTCACCATCGTCTCTAATGCCTAGTACTGCACACATCATATTGACTCGCATGGGTGGGGCTGCACCATCGTCTCCACCCGGATGGACAGGAACATTGCCCCAGTCCACCTCACCGGCAACTCTGTTTTCTCCAAGACACTCGGTTGGTTCTACTGCAACCACATGGGGTGGTCTTCTGTTTGCACGCATCCCAGGTACTTTAGTGGACAAACAGCAGTCATAATCAATTTCATCTTGAGTGTACAGAACCCTCTTGCTCTTCCTGTGTACATCCTCCTTCCTGATGTAATCTTTCCTGATGGTATCAGTAGGGCTTGACATCCGCGTTCCATTCCCCATCGAACTAGGCCTTTTGCTGCCGCTCTTGGGTGTGATCTCCTTACTGCCTCCTGATGACCCACAAGTATAGGGGGTGTATCGCAGTATTTTCGATAAGTAAGAGTGTCGAACCCAACGAGGAGCAGAAGGTGCTGGCTAGTGGTATGGATCAGGAATTCTCTGCAAATACTTAGCAAACGGATTTTTAGGTTTTTTTATAAAGCAAGTAAACAAAGTACGAGTAAATAAAAGATCGTAGGAATATATGCAGCAAGTGGCCCAATCCTTTATGCAGCAAAGGAGAAGCCGGTTGTATTACTTAAGATGACTAAACGTTCTCGAGGGAACATGGGAAGACTGTCAAGTGCTTTCGCTTCATATAGTTGATCAATCTTCTCTTGCTTGCTAAGTGTTTTGTGGGTGAACCTGTGCTAATGTACCGCCCCATCCAAGACTAATACATACTTGTGATTATACCCCTTGCAAACATCCGTAAGTACAAGAAAGTAATTAAGGTAGAAACCTAACCACAACTTTAAACTCTAAGACCCTTACGTCCCTTGTGCAATGGTTTCCTAATGGGGGTTCAGGTTTCTGTCACTCCGGCAACCCCTACGATTAGTAGCCAAATACACAATGCATTCCCCTAGGCCCATATAGGTGAAGTGTCATGTAGTCGACGTTCACATGACACCACTAGAAGAAGTACACCACACCTTAAATAACAATCTATTGAATCTTTCTCAACACAACTCCATTACTAACAACAAGACTTCTCCCATGTCCTCAAGAACAAAACGAACTACCAACAAGACATCATATGGATAATGACCAGAGATGGAATAATGATGTATAACAATCTGAACATAAACAATAATTCAATGGTTCACTCAATAGCATCAACTACAAAGAGTAATCAACACCGGGAACGTTTTCCCCTATGAACTATAGCAAGATTCAACCAATTGTTACAGCAATATGGAGATGGTGATGAGGGTGCTAATGGTGATGATGGTGATGATGGTGGTGATGATGATGATCCCGATGAAGTCCAGCTTGATGGTGGTGTTGATGGCGACGATCTCCCCTCTCCGGGAAGGAATTCCCCCCGACAGAAATCTGTCTGCCGGAGAGATCTTTCTCTCTCGGTGTTTTCCGCCCCGCAGAGGCGGCAAAATCTTTCTGTGGCCGCTCCTCGAGTCTTAGGGTTTCGAGAGGATGATATACGCCAGAGGGGAGAGGCTGGAGTGGGCTAGGGTGGCCACACCACCTGCTAGCGTGGCCTAGGGCTGCCCGCGCCAGGGGGTGGTGTGGGCGCCCTGTGGCCCATCTCCACTCCGTCTTCTAGCATCCTTAGTCTTCTGGAAAAATAGGATTTCCGTATATTTTCCTAGATTTTCTGATCTTCACGAATATTGCCTCCAAACAGCACCTTTTCCATTAGAATCCTGACTGTAGCGGTCCATGCTCCAAAAGTCATCAACCATGCAAAAACAGATGAAATAACATAAGTATCACCTCTCAATACGAAATATATCAATGAATAATAGTGAATTAAGACATAGAATAGTGATGCAAAATGGACGTATCAACTCCTCCCAAGATTAGACTTCTCTTGTCCTCAAGCTAAACTAAGCTCAATAAACATGGCCTCAAGTTTAGGGAGTGAAGAGTCGATAAAGGAATACGAACAAGAAGCATCACATTCATCAAAACCATAGATCATAATAGAAGACAACTCACTATTATATAACTCAACTTGTAATGAGTAAAGGAAACACAATAAAGATACATAAAGTGAATCATAATTGGTAATGGTAAACTTAGCTCGGTCGAAGAATAGTTGATAATTTGCTGGAGTTCACAAATAGCTGGTTTTCAATGATAGCTTTCAAAGTAGTAAACATCAAGATAAGAGCAATGTGCAAAGCAAGGAACATAAGAAACATGATTGAATAAATCATCATATGAATGAATGAAACACATCAACTCTAAATACTTGCTGAGGTAGAAGGGAGTAGGTTTACTGACTCAACTACAAAGTAATAGAAAGGCCCTTCAAAGAGGGTAGCAGGGATTGCAAGTCTCATAAAGAGCTCCCAAAAATTATGATACTTACTAGCTTTCAGCTCTCATTGCCCCTATCATAGGCAACTTTAGGTGATTAAGGTTAAAGTGATCAAATATGAGGATATGCATTGACAAGTTGTAAGTTGAGAATATCATGTCCCTTGAATACGAGGGCCGCTCCTCATGCTACTCAAGTTTAGTCACCGGTAAGTTCTTGTCATCGTAAGCATATGTGTATCATTGAGAACCGCCAACGGGTACCCCTTGCCCGATGATACGGAAGAATCCCCATATCAAAATGACAAGGCAAGCAGACAACAAGTAGCTCAGCAATCTTCTTATTTACCATGGGAATATGGTGCTTTTTTCTCTCTTTCCTCTTTTCATAATATCTCTTTTATTCTTTTCTCTTTTTCTCAATCTCTATCTCTTTTTTATAAGAAGAATGCTTCATAGATACTCGTTATGGTTATGCTGCAGGTTTCCACCATGTCAGCATGATTAGACCAGCAGCCCATGCGTTTCTCTAACACACATGCATAAATCCATGGACTTACAAGCTCCCCTTTCATTTCACACCGACGACATCCATAGACAAAAGAACATGATATCAACTAGGTACGAAGTACCAGTGCAATGTTGAAAGCGTTCCCCATGACAGCATGGTTCTGCTAATCCACAACTTACAAAGCGCAAGCATATACGCAACATAGGTGAGTACAATGGTTCAAGTTTATTAAGTGTAAGAAAGTAAAGTGTGCCATCAAGTTCGTGAGAGCTTTAATCACTAATTTTCACATAACAAGTTTAATTTGGGAGGTAGGCAAAACAAGAATTTATTTGGAATAGCAATAATGCTACTAGGTAGGTATGGTGGACACAAATGGCAAAGGTTTTGGTTTAAAGGAGGTGGATGCACGAGAAGAATACCCTCTTAGTACAGGTTTTTGGCTAGCAAGGCTGGCTAGCAAGTATAAGAGTTGAATGAAACAACCAAACATACAAGTGATAAAAACAAACATGCAATCTTCCTTGGAAGCACAAAAGATCTTAACTAGAGAATACTAAACTTATGAGCAAATCAAGAAAGAAAGATGATGACATTATTTTTCTTTAGAGTACTATCTTTTCAATCAACTCTCAAAAATAGTGTTGCTACTGACCGAGCCAGGTTTGCCAAAACCAACTAAATTAACTCAATGATCCCAAAGTGATACCAATACTAACAACAAGATCAATCATATAACCTCGAATTGAAAACTAATATAAGCTATGCAAAAAGAGTAAATGACAGAACTTCTCATTAATAATCCATAACGGCAACTCACACCAAGGGATACATATCTAACGAGAGAGGGGACACTTCCATAATGCAAACCATACTACATAATAACTCCTCTATTCATGATATGACTCTACTAATAAGGTAAAAAGATAGAAGATAGTGATGTGATCCCGCGGCACTCCCTCAAGCTTGGAACAAACCAAGGGGATGCCAAACCTGACGATGAATTACTCCTTTAGTGGTGGTGGTATCTTCTCATCTTCGTCCGTCTTCCAGGGTAAAGGCTTCCCATCAACAAAGGAGATCGTGGTTTCCAACGTCCTGAAACTTGCAGCAGCACTTATGCGTTTAAATCTAGCCTCATACTCACAGTTTTGATTTTGAACGTCATAGAACTGTGCTTGCAGTTCGTTGGTTGTTTGGCGGAGTGAGAGGACTTCCTCTTTGAGTTCAGTAGTCTCCTTTTGGTGCTCGGTGATGAGTTCGGAACAAATCTTATGGATGATATCCACTTCGCGCTCCACCATCTTCTTGTACCTAAAGACTTCTTGCTCTAGTGCTTCCATCCTGTCCTCCAGACTTCCTTCACCTTTAGGGCCTTGAACCTCTTTAATCCGGACCTCCCCACCTTCGAGCAACAACTCCTTGGGATGAATCTTCAATTCTCTCATGTATGGGTTGATGATATCTTCTAAGGAATCTCCCTCGGCTGATCCAGTGGAAGACATTGTGGCTACAAATCTAGGATTTTACCTGGCAGAAATAGATCGAAAAAAATAGGATATACGAACCTCGAAAGATCCGGGGGGGGGGGGGTTATATATTACAAAGTTTTATAACAAGAGGAAGGTACTGGGTGAAAACGGGTCGGAGGTAGAGTCTGGGGTGCCCTCACCACCTGGTGGCGTGGCTAGGGGAGGGCCCGCGCCATAGGGTGGTGTGGGCCACCCTGGCTCCGGTTCCGTCCCTTTTTCGCTCGTAACTTTCCTTATCGACTGAAAACTGCAAAAATATAGTTGGATTGTATTTTCGCGGAACTTTTCTTACCAGAACTGTTACCTATTTGAAAACAAACTCTGCAGGTCTCTGAATTTGGTCCTCGATGAATTTCTCTAGAGTTATAACTTGAAAGGCATCAACATCTTCATTGTAAGAATCTCCAGCAATATATTGTTTGAGTCACTGTCCATTCACTACTTGTGTGTTATTATCTTTTAAAGAAGAAATTTTTATTGCTCCTGAACGATATAATTCTTCTATAATGAAAGGTCCTTCCCATTTTAACAGTAGCTTTCCTGCAAAAATCTGAGACGAGACCTATACAATAGAACTTTCTCACCAACATGAAATTCTCTCTTGAGTATTCGCTTGTCATGCCATATTTTAACCTTTTCCTTAAACATCCTAGCATTCTCATAGGGTTCACTCCTCCATTCATCTAAAGAACTTAAGTCAAATAATCTTTTCTCACCAGCGAGCTTACAATCTCTATTTAGTTCTTTAACTGCCCAGTAAGCTTTGTGTACTAATTCTAAGGGTAGGTGGCAAGCTTTCCCATAAACCATTTTATAAGGAGATATCCCCATAGGATTTTTGTAAGCAGTTCTATAAGCCCATAAAGCATCATTCAACTTCTTAGCCCAGTTTTTTTCTAGACCTATTAATAATCTTTTGCAAGATAGATTTAATTTGTCTATTTGATAACTCTACTTGCCCGCTAGTTTGGGGGTGATAAGCTGAAGCAATTCTATGATTAACATCATATTTAGCAAGGGTCTTCCTAAAACCACCATGAATGAAATGAGAACCCCCATCAGTCATGAGATACCTAGGCACCCCAAACCTAGGAAAGATAACATCCTTAAGCATTTTTAGAGAAGTCTCCCCATCAGCACTCTTTGTAGGAATGGATTCTACCCACTTGGTAACATAATCAATGGCAACAAGAATATGAGTGTAACCTTTCGAAGGAGGGAAAGGACCCATAAAGTCGAATCCCCAACAATCAAAAGGTTCAATAACTAGAGAGTAGTTCATAGGCATTTCATTGCGTCTAGAAATATTACCAACACGCTGACATTCATCATAAGATAAAACAAATTTTCTTGCATCTTTAAAAAGGGTAGGCCAGTAGAAACCTGATTGTAGCACCTTTTGTGCAGTTCTATCTCCTGCATGATGTCCACCATAAGCACTACCATGACATTTACGCAATATCTCCTTTTGTTCATATTCTGGAACACATCTTCGCATAATACCATCCACTCCTTCTTTGTATAAGTGTGGGTCATCCCAAAAATAATGCCTCAAATCATAGAAGAACTTTCTTCTTTGCTGAGCTGTAAAAGTTGGAAGCAAATACTTGGAGACAATAAAGTTAGCATAATCAGTGTACCAAGGGCTCCCTCGTGAGCTCACCCCTACTGCAACTAACTGTTCATTTGGGAAACTATCATTAACAGGCATAGGGTCAAAAGAAATGTTTTCCAAACAAGATAAATTATCAGCTACAGGGTTTTCATCACCCTTCCTATCTACTATATGTAGATCAAACTCTTGTAAAAGCAGCACCCATCTAATAAGCCTAGGCTTAGCGTCCTTCTTCGTCATAAGATATTTAATAGCAGCATGATCAGTATGAATGGCGACTTTTGTGTCTACAATATAGGGCCTAAACTTATCACAAGCAAAAACAACAGCTAGAAATTCCTTTTCAGTAGTAGCATAATTCCTTTGAGCAGCGTCTAGAGTCTTACTAGCATAATGGATAACATTTAACTTTTTATCAATATGTTGCCCAAGGACTGCCCCTACAGCAAAATCACTAGCATCACACATTATTTCAAAGGGTAAACTCCAATCAGGTGGTTGAACAATAGGGGCTGTAGTTAAAGCCTTCTTAAGAGTTTCAAAAGCTTCCTTACAATCATCATCCAAAACGAAGGGTACATCTTTTTCAAGAAGATTAGTGAGAGGTTTTGATATCCTAGAAAAGTCTCTAATAAACCTCCTATAGAAACCTGTTGGGTCCACAGCATAGAAAACAAAAAAAATTCTACGATGAGAACTATACGCCAAGATCTATCTACTAGATATAGAGAAACGGGTGGACATACATCCATGGAGAACTTACCCTCGAAGACAACGAGTTTTGTTAACGAGTAGGAACTCGTGGTTGATGTAGTCGTACACTTGCCGATCTCAAGATCGTGTGGAAGTCCGAGCGCCGCAAATCAGCAGCGCATCTGTCCTCGCACACACGTTCAAGCTACCAGACAACCTCCACCTCCTCGCTCCAGCGAATTAGCGGAAGCAGCAACTCCTTCCAGACGCAAGGCCACCGGGAACATGTATCTCGCTAATCCGAGACCATGGGGGAATATCTAGAGGGGGAGAGAGATCCTTCACGAGGAGGTGTGAGGATGAAGGAGGGAATGGGTGGCCTTTTATAGGAGGAGGGGGGGTGCCCCCTCTCTCCATGGCCGGCGCATGGGGGGGTGACCCCTCACCTGCCCCATACATGTGGTGGTAACCCCTCCACATTAAAATGCCTCTTCACATTCCCTTTTAAAGTCTCCACTTTAAATGCATTAAATTTCTCCAAATTTAATGCTCTCTCATTTAATAAAACTCTTTTATTTATTTTATTCAGAATTTTGTTAATTACTTTAATTAACAAACATTCACATAAAACCCCTTGCAACATTTCAATATTACATGCAGAACCACTTTCTGCAATTTCACCCGAAACAATTCCGGTTTCTATCGAAACATTTCCTACGCTTTGCAAACCTTTTGTCTGGAACATATGTGCTCCTAAATGGTGTCCGAAAACCCTTAAGTGTGTCACCCTATGGTTCGCGAATAATGCAGACATGATTGAGACTCCTCTCAGATCAATAATCAGAAGCGGGACCTGGAGATCCGTACTGACTCCTGCACATTCAACGATGACTTCTGTGATCGTGAGAACCTTTAACGTCAGCAATTTAATCCCTTTGTCTCATGATATAATACATGTCCGAGATTCGATCATCAGTATCCAAATACCTAGTTTGATCTCGTTACCGACATGCACTCTTTTCTCGTTCCTATGATATAACATTCTAGTGATCACATCACTTGCTTGCAAGCTATCTTAATGTGATATCACCGAGAGGGCCCAGAGTATATCTATCCGTCATCTGGATTGACAAATTCCACTCTTGATCCATGAGCCTCAACATAACACCTTCGTAGTACTGAACCCATCTTTATAGTCACCCTGTTACGGTGTGACGTTTGATGTTATCAAGATACTCTTTCGGTGTTAGCAATTAACATGATCTCATGGTCTAAGGACTAAGACTACTTTGTATGATGTTATAGCAATATAAACATAATGACTTGATCGTAATGCTATACTTCGGATGAATGTTCATCACATCATTTCACAAATGCTGTGACCTTGTTATTAACAACATCCAATGTCCATGATCAGGAAACTTTGATCATCTTGTTAATCAACAAGCTAGTCTATAAGAGAGGCATAACTAGGAACCCTTTTTGTTTATTAAACACACATGTATTGATGTTTGCTATCAATACAATTATAGCATGAAAAATAAACATCTATCATATACAAGGAATATATAATAACAACTTTATTATTGCCTCTCAGGGCATATTTCCTTCAGTCTCCCACTTGCACTAGAGACAATAATCTAGTTCACATAGTGTTAAATCTAACACCCATGGAGTTCTGGTGTTGATCATGTTTTGCCCTAGGGAGTACTTTAGTCAACGGATCTGCTACATTTAGGTCCGTGTGCACTTTACAAATCTTTATATCTCCATCCTTGACATGCTCGCAGATGGAGTGAAACCGGCGCTTAATATGCTTGGAATTCTTGTGAGACCTCGATTCCTTGGCGTTGGCTATGGCTCTACTGTTGTCACAATAGATCACCATTGGGTCCAATGCACTATGAACCACACCTAGTTCCGTTATGAACTCCTTCATCCAAACTGCTTCCTGTGCCGCTTCTGAAGCAGCAACATATTCTGCCTCCGTCGTTGATCCAGCCACCACAGGTTGTTTGGAACTCCTCCAACTAACTGCTGCTCCGTTCAAGATAAATACGTATCCGGATTGAGACTTAGAGTCATCCGGATCGGTGTCAAAGCTAGCATCGACATAACACTTAGAGACTAGCTCTTCTTCACCTCCGTATACAAGAAACATATCCCTAGTTCTTCTCAAGTACTTAAGGATATTCTTGACTGCTATCCAGTGTTCTGAACCTGGATCAGATTGGTACCTACTAGTCAAACTAATAGCATGTGCCACATCCGGTCTTGTACATAGCATGGCATACATAATAGAGCCTATGGTCGAGGCATAGGGGATCTTATCCATCATCTCTCTTTCTTCCGCCGTAGCCGGACTTTGAGTCTTACTCAATGTCTTGCCTTGCAACATAGGTAAGAACCCCTTCTTACTTTCGTCCATATTAAACTTCTTTAATATCTTATCAAGGTATGTACTCTGCGATAGCCCAATTAGGCGTCTTGATCTATCTCTATAGATTTTAATGCCTAATATGTATGAAGCTTCACCAAGGTCCTTCATCGAAAATTTGCTGTTTAGATAACTTTTAACACTGTTTAAAATATCTATATCATTTCCAATCAATAATATGTCATCCACATATAATATCAGAAATGCCACATTGCTCCCACTCACTTTCTTGTAAATATAAGCCTCTCCATAAGTTTGGACAAATCCAAACTCTTTGATCACCTCATCAAAGCGGAGATTCCAACTCCGTGATGCTTGCTTCAGTCCATAGATGGATCGCTGAAGTTTGCACACCTTATTAGCATCCTTAGGATCGACAAAACCCTTTGGTTGTATCATATACAACTCTTCTTCAATATTACCATTGAGGAACGCAATTTTGACATCCATCTGCCATATTTCATAATCGAAATATGCAGCAATTGCTAACATAATCCTAACCAACTTAAGCATCGTTATGGGAGAGAATGGATCATCGTAGTCAACTCCTTGAATTTGTCGAAACCCCTTTACGACAAGTCGAGCCTTATAGATGGTCACATTACCATCAGCATCGGTTTTTCTTTTGAAAATCCATTTATTCTCAACAACCTTTCGATCGTGAGGTAAGTCCACCAAGGTTCAAACCTAGTTTTCGTACATGGATTCCATCTCGGATTTCATGGCTTCTAGCCATTTGTTGGAATCCGGGCTCATCATCGCTTCTTCATACGTCGCAGGGTCATCTATTTCATCAATCATGAAATTCATAACAGGATTGCCGTACAGTTTAGGAGATGCACGTGTCCTACTTGACCTGTGAGGTTTGGTAGTGTCCTCTTTCGAAGTTTGATGATCAATATCATTAGCTCTCTCTTCATTAGGTGAAGTTAACTCCGAAACAATTTCCGGTGCTATGCTACTCGCCATTTCATGAAGAGAAGGTTCAATAACCTCTTCGAGTTCTACCTTCCGACTACTCACACCTTTCGCGAGAAACTCCTTCTCAAGAAAGGATCCATTCTTGGCAACAAAGACCTTGCCCTCGGATCTGTGATAGAAGGTATACCCAATCGTTTCCTTAGGGTATCCTATGAAGATGCATTTTTCCGCTTTGGGTTCGAGTTTATCCGGTTGAAGTTTCTTCACATAAACATCACATTCCCAAACTTTAAGAAATGACAGCTTAGGTTTGTTTCCAAACCATAATTCATACGGTGTCTTTTCAACGGATTTAGATGGTGCCTTATTTAAAGTGAATGTAGCGGTTTCCAGTGCATAACCCCAAAATGATAGTGGCAAGTCAGTCAGAGACATCATAGATCGAACCATATCCAATAAAGTACGATTACGACGTTCTGACACACCATTACGTTGTGGTGTTCCGGCAGGCGTGAGTTGTGAAACTATTCCACACTCTTTCATGTGTGTGCTAAACTCGTAACTTAGAGACTCTCCTCCACGGTCAGACCGTAGAAATTTGATCTTTCTATTACGATGATTTTCCACTTCATTCTGAAATTCCTTGAACTTTTCAAAAGTTTCAGACTTGTGTTTCATCAAATAGATATACCCGTATCTACTCAAATCATCCGTGAAAGTAACAAAATAACGATATCCACCTCGCGCCGACACACTCATTGGTCCACACACATCAGTATGTATGATTTCCAATAAATCTGTCGCCCGTTCCATTGAACCGGAAAACGGCGTTCTAGTCATCTTGCCCATAAGGCATGGCTCACATGTATCAAATGATTCAAAATCAAGTGATTCCAAAAGTCCATCAGAATGGAGTTTCTTCATGCGTTTAACGCCAATATGACCTAGATGGCAGTGCCACATATATGCAGATATATCATTATCAAGTTTAATCCTTTTAGCATCAACATTATGAATATGCGTAATACTACTATCGAGATCCAATAGAAATAAACCATTCAACACAGGTGCATGACCATAAAAGATATTATTCATATAAATCGAACAACCATTGTTTTTCAGATTTAAACGAATAACCACTTTGCATCAAACATGATCTGGATACAATGTTCATGCTCAGTGCAGGCACCAAATAACAATTATTCAGGTTTATAACTATCCCGACGGCATATGGAGAGGCAGCGTTCCGACGGCGATCACATCAACTCTTGATCCATTGCCGACCTGCATCGTGACCTCATCCCTTG
The DNA here is from genome assembly GCA_910589775.1 of Avena eriantha. Taxonomy (NCBI): domain Eukaryota; kingdom Viridiplantae; phylum Streptophyta; class Magnoliopsida; order Poales; family Poaceae; genus Avena; species Avena eriantha. Next base: position 164,949,862 of record OU342743.1, on the reverse strand, counting down.
CTAGTTGTTGCTTGTTCCATAGCCCCTGAACGGAGTTACTTATATTAGCAACCGATCCCGTATCAAATATCCAGGTGCTACTGCGAGTACTAGTCAAGTACACATCAATAACATGTATATCACATATACCTTTGTTTGCCTTGCCGGCCCTTTTGTCCGCCAAATACTTGGGGCAGTTGCGCTTCCAATGGCCAGTCCCCTTGCAATAGTAGCACTCGGTGTCAGACTTAGGGCCAGCTCGGGGTTTGTTTTCAGGCACGGCAACAGATTTGCCGTCCTTCTTTCCCTTCTGCTTGCCTTTCTTGTCCTTCTTGAAACCGGTGGTCTTATCGATCATCAACACTTGATGTTCTTTCCTAATCTCCACTTCTGCAGTCTTAAGCATTGACAGAAGCTCGGGAAGAGACTTCTTCATGCCCTGCATATTATAGTTCATCACGAAGCTCTTGTAGCTAGGTGGCAGAGATTGGAGAACACGATGTATGCCTAAGTCAATGGGAATCGTTATTCCCAAGGACACAAGCTTATCGGCGTAGCCAGATATTTTGAGTACGTGCTCACTAACGGAGCTGTTCTCTTCCATCATGCAGCTAAAGAACTTTTCAGAAGCATTATAACTCTCTATGGCAGCATGGGTATCGAAAGTCATTTTCAATTCTCCCATGGTATCAAAGGCATTGCCATTTTCGAAACGTTTTCAAAGTTCTGGTTCTAGCCCATACAGTATGCCACAATGAACTAAGTTGTGGTCCTCCTGACGAGTAATATAGACGTTCTTTTCCTCGTCAGGGGCATCAGGAGCTGGTGGGGGTCCCAGCGGCGCCTCTAGCACATATTGCTTTTGTGCAGCAGTGAGGAGAATCCTCAAATTCATAGCCCAGTTGGTGAAGTTGCTACCATTCGCAGCAAGCTTCTCTTTCTCCATGAACACATTGAAATTAAAAGCAGGTGGTGCCATCTACAACAGAATTTGTAAAATATATTTAGACTAAGTTTATGATAGATTGAGTTCAACTAATCCAAATTACTAATGAACTCCCACTCAAAAATGACATCCCTCGTGTCCTTTTGGTGATGACATGAACAAAATCCACTACACCAAGTCCGATCATCACGTGAGTCGGTGTAGCTTCAAAGGCGAGTATCTATATAGGCATCATATCAACTATATGACTCATGCTTAACCTTTCGGTCCGTGTTCCGAGGCCATGTCTGTACATGCTAGGCTCGTCAAGTAAGAACCTTAGTATTCGCGTGTGTAAAACTGTCTTACACCCGTTGTATGAAAGCGTAGAGTCGAGAACACCCGATCATCACGTGATGCCTCAAAACACGATCCACAAAACGGTGCATACTTAAGGAAGAACACATTTTATCTCTATATCTAAATGAGGGATCATCTTATAATGCTACCAAAAGCGCCAAACAAGCAATATAAGATGCTAACATCTAATGTGTGAAGTGAGGTGATATGGTCCATGCATTTGATCTCTATCATTTGCATCGTGGTATGATCTCTATCATTCCTTTGTGTGTAAGCCAAGGTCTATGGAACTTACACGTTAAGTGAGTTGTAAGAGTATCTATCATACATCTACTTACAACAATACCATATCAAGACACTAGCCCAACAACGATCTAAACTAGACGCCTCTAATTTATCAATTGCAAGTTTTACGTGGCTTAGGGCTTTCAGAGATAGAACCGGTCTTACCTACGAACATGAACCACAACGAGGATAACCAAGTTATTAGCAACTCGTTGTAAATCAGATATTGACTATAGTAGGAGAGATAGACACCTGCTAGCCACTTATGCAAAACAAGTTGCATGTCAGTCGTGGAACCGGTCTCATGTACGATGACATGTAAGGTTGGTCCGGGCCGCTTCATCCCACTATGCCACCAATATCCAAAGTACATAGAAGATGCAATAACATGATCATCATCGCCCACATATAAACATATGTGTACTACCCGTGCAAAGCACCTACGCATAGATCAGGCTCTGATACCACTGTTGGGTCCGCAACATAGAAAACAAAAAATTTCCTACGATGAGAACTATACGCCAAGATCTATCTACTAGATATAGAGCAACGGGTGGACATACATCCATGGAGAACTTAGCCTCGAAGACAACGAGTTTTGTTAATGAGTAGGAACTCGTGGTTGATGTAGTCGTACGTTTGCCGATCTCAAGATCGTGTGGAAGCCCGAGCGCCGCAAATCAGCAGCGCATCTGTCCTCGCACACACGTTCAAGCCACCGGACAATCTCCACCTCCTCGCTCCAGCGAATCAGCGGAAGCAGCAACTCCTTCCAGACGCAAGGCCACCAGGAACATGTATCTCGCTAATCCGAGACCATGGGGGAATATCTAGAGGGGGAGAGAGATCCTTCACGAGGAGGTGTGAGGATGAAGGAGGGAATGGGTGGCCTTTTATAGGAGGAAGGGGGGTGCCTCCTCTCTCCATGGCCGGCGCATGGGGGGGGGGGGGGTGAGCCCTTACCTCCCCCATTCATGTGGTGGTAACCCCTCCACATTAAAATGCCTCTTCACATTCCCTTTTAAAGTCTCCGCTTTAAATGCATTAAATTTCTCAAAATTTAATGCTCTCTCATTTAATAAAACTCTTTTATTTATTTTATTCAGAAAACCCCTTGCAACATTTCAATATTACATGCAGAACCACTTTCTGCAATTTCACCCAAAACAATTCCGGGTAAATAATACCAGCATCAAGGAGTTTCAATACCTCATTCCTTACCACTTCCTTCATCCTAGGATTTAAACATCGTTGGTGCTCCATGTAACTACCTCGGTGAATTACGCTCTTAGTTACATGCCTGGATGAACGAAAGTGGTTAAAATAGTACGGTGGGGCCCATGGCCACTCACAGGTAGGCCTGTCGGCCGTCCTAACCACTTCCAGAAACATCGGGACAAGAACGAGCGGCGTAATCGGCAGGCGAAGGGATCAACTACATACACAAGTGAGTATGTATGCAAGCCACCATACAACTGTTCATAGAGCCCTTCCATCTAAAATAAATAGAAATATTGCAACGCCATACGGCAAGATCCAAATATCCTAGATAGAGATAATAGTTTAGGATAGCTCCTCATATATCAAACATCAGAGTATCAGGCGGAAGCGGAAAACAAGATCCGAGTACGGATAAGAAGCAAATCGGCATAAGATGCCACATAAATAAACACATCCCGCCCACAGATCTCACGGATCCCCGTTCCTGGAATCTCTACACCGAGTGATCGTTGCCAACATCATCTGTCTCCTCCACCCAGTATCCATCTTGCGAGAACACCTGTTCATCTAAATCAAACAATTTATCGTGTGAGACCCTAGGGGTACTCAGCAAGTCTTTATGCCTCTAAAGGGGACATATACCTGGGGTGACGCAAGTGCAGCAAAAGATAATAACTAACAAGGCTATAGATACTCACTAACCATCCGCCTAACCAATGATAGACGGATGCCCATTAATTAGTAACAACGGTTATAACAGTATAATTAACAGATCCATCCTCCTTCTCGCTTACCAACGAGAAAGCGGACGAACAACCCATCCGTTGGCAGTTTTATCAACCATTTCATGAGTATTGCACTATTTACTAGTCAGGTACTTAGTCAAATTAAAAGCGGTACTTTAGTTATATTTCTCTATGATCGAGAAACTGTGCTCCAAGTCGTCCATAACCGCGGACACGGCTTTCAGAAAGATTTACCCTGTAGGGGTGCACAAATAGCAACACACACTCGATCAACCTCGGAAAAACCAACTCAAAACCCAACGAGGCATTCACGACAAAGCGATCACAGGATTCAGGAATATTTCAGGGGGCCACCCCAATAAGCTACCCGCAACGAAGTTGGCCGACTCCAAGATAGACCCAGGGTTTGCGAAAACGGCTGTAAACGACTGGGAACCCGAAAATGTGACTGGGCTTGTCGGTACCGCGAAATCGTGCCGCAATCCCTAAACAGTATAGGTGCTCCTCGCACAATCTTAAATAAAACAGTAAACATGGCATAAGTACAGGATAGTAATAAAGCCCCAAACTAATTGTGGCCCCAAGAAATAGAAATGAAGCAAGCTCTAGCTCAGGGGGGGTCCATAAGGCCTCCCTGATGTGGATAGTGCGAATAGTCAAGGAACATGTATCAAGTACTCGGGGTCCTACGGGACACAAGTGAGCATGAAAAACCAAATAGCAGATATTGCTCACCGGTGCCTCTTTCATTAGTTATCCCATTACTACTCAGGTTAAGTTGTTTAGGTACCTCATTATCCATCAGACACTCACATACCCTACACATGCTGTTCTACGACTCGCATGGCTCAAACAACTCCTGTAGTAATAGCTCATGGGATGGAGGAACAAGCTTCAGTGGGGTTTAAAAGTAAAGGCTATGCAGTACTTGGGATTCAATTTAATGCAAACACGACTCAATGATGCAAGAATAAAATAGAGGCAATAGGTACTATATGTATGCAAGCATGTGGTAGTGCTTGCCTGGCAGCTCAGTTGAAGCAAGAGACGGATCTGGGTAGAACTCCTGTGATTCCTGATAATTCTCCTGCTGGGCGTCTATTCGAAGAAGAACCAAACAAACAAGGGCCAACATAAATAAAGTGCACAATCATACGAATTAAAATGCGACAAGCAAACAAGCATGCCATGATGAATTATGCATAATTTACATGGCAATAATGTAGCATGGCATGGTGAGGTGTGAGGCACAAGAATAAAGCATTTTATTATTTATGTGGTTAAGTCTTATTGCTAGAAACAGTTCTGATTTTTAATAATGACAAGATGCATGCTTGAATTCAGAACATGGAATGCATAGTTAGAACGGGCTCGTCGCGCTAATCGATTTAGACATATTGTTTGTCGAATTTGGAGTTGTAGAATTAAAGTTATTAATTTATTAAGAAAAGGGCATTTTATTGTAATTTTAAACATCTCGAAAATTTAAAGTGCTCAAATAATATTTTGAATGGCATATTTGAATTCCTCTTATTTTTCTGATTCCAAAACATATATCATTTGTGTTATTTGGATTTATAATTAAAAAGTTATGAAAATAGATTTAAATTCATATTAAAACATTTTCTGAAATTGTTTTTATTTAAACAGGAAAACAGATAGACTTTTTTACACCCAGGCAGATCTAGCCCCAGCCACAGACAGGTGGGACCTGAGCTGCACTGGCGCAGCGGTGCGCAAAAGCTTTTCTCACCACGAGGGTAGTCAGCCGTAGCGACTGACCGGTGGGGCCGGCGTCAAACGGACCCACACGACAGAGGCAGGGAGTGGGTTGGCTTACACGGCGCAGAGGGAGGACTGCGGGTTGAGGATCTGGAACCTGGGGTGCTTTTTGTAAAATCCCCACGGTGGCTGACAAGTGGGTCCGGGCTGGAGCGCGGGTCCAGGTATACAAAAACACGGGTGCCTTTTTGTTAAAAGAACACATAGACTGCCTGGTGGGACCTGTGGTACCGCGGGTTGAGGCAAAAAGTGTGTGTGTGGGGGGTATTTGTAAAGTACCCACTGGTACTGTGGATCTTCTCTGAATTTGCTGTCGACAGGTCTGTGCTCGACAGGGGCAGAGCGCGGCGTAGGGATCGAACCCGCGACCTTGTGCGCACGCGCGGCGAGGCGGAACCAGTGCGGTGGCTTGGGGTTGGTGCTGGTTAAGGGAAACGTGGCTAGGAGTAGCTGTTGCGGCGCACAACAAGCAGGAGCACGCGCACACTGGCGCACAGAGAGCGCTCGGCGCAATGTCCGGCGAGGCTAGGCAGCGACGATGAGAGAGAGAATGTCAGAGAGGAAGGGTGGCTCACCGTGAGATGGTCGGAGGTGGTGGATCGGGCCGAGGAACAGCATGATGACGACGAAGCAGACAGCCGGTGAAGCTAGGGTTTTGGGCGGCGTCGTGGACGTGCAGGGGTTCTGGGCCGGCTCCTCCTCGCTGCGGTGTATGGGGTGATGCAGAGGTTCACGCTGGTCTTCCTCGACAACCAAGATCGCCACGCCACCGGATATTTTGTAGAGGAGACGGAGGAGGCCGATGGTGGTGGCCGGAGTTGGAGAAGAGGGTGGCAGGGGAGAAAGGAACAGCGCAGCGGCCAAGGGTAGATCTGGGCGTGGCAGAGGAGGCGTGGGGGAGTGGATATGGACGGGAGAGGAGAGGGGTGGCATGGGGCAACTCGGCGTGGAAAGGTGGCTCCGGCCCCTTTTCTTCTCCCTCACGCTCACGTGCTCGACCGGCTCGGGCAGGGGTGCAGGGTGGCTGAAGGTGGGTCCAGGCTCGGACGGGAGGCAGGCTCGGGTGGGGGCTTTGCTAGCAGAGAGAAAAAGAGAGAGGAGGGAGAGGCTCGGCATGTAGAGCATGGGAGGTTCGTGCTAGGGTTAGGTTAGAGGGGGTGATTGGTTAGGTTAGGGAGTAGATGGGGTAGCTGGGTGGGTCCCTGGTTGGCAGAGAGAGAGTAAGAATGAGAGAGGGAGAGCAGCTAGGAGTGCTCGGCATGGAGAGAGGTTAGATCATGGTGTGGATTAGGCTAGGGTTTTAGAGAGAGAGATTAGAGGGAGCGGCTAAGGTTTAGGGTTTAGTGGTGATCCACCAAGATCAAGCAAAATTGGAAGGAGATGGAGGGGTGAGGGTTTTTGGTTTAGTCCAAGGTGATGGTGAAGAAAAACTCAAGAGAGAGAGAGATGTGGGGTTTATGGGAAAAACGATCTTACATGATCATGCATGGAAGCATGCACATGTGGGATGGATGAGGGTGGAGAGCTTGATGCATATGGCAAGGAGAGATCAAACAAGGGGTAGGGTTTTATGGTAAAAGCAAGAGAATAGAGCCAACATGAATTAACTCTCAAAGAACCATGCTCCACTCAAAAATCCAAGTAAATCCCAAAATAATAGAATGGTGGTGATTTGCATGGCCCATGCATGGGCATTAAATGCCATGTTTTATCTTGTGAAAACAAAACAATGATCATGGCATTTATGCACATACATTCCAAAATATGGAGTAAGGCCAAGCTAAAGGAAAATAGAATTGGATCCATCCCAACCCACATGAGCTAGATTAAATGCCAAAAGAAGTAAAAGCTCGTGGGTAATTAGGATGGTGGAATTATAAGGTGGTGACAACGAAAGGTGATGGAGTTGAATAAAAGATATGCCCCAACTCAACTTGGGCATCAAGCATTTATCAAGAACCAAATACAATATATCAAGAGCCAAATACAATTACTAATGCATATGAGAGAAGAACCAAATGAAAAGGGGTTTTATATGATGCTCAAATGCAAGGTGGCATGATGACATGAGCATGATATAATTATGATGCAACAATTATATGTAGGAAGTAGCCATTATATTACTAGACCATGTAGCATTACATATGTTAGACAGATGGGATGCTACAACTCTCCCTCGCTAAACAGGAATCTCGCCCTGAGATTCTAGGAAGAATAAGAAGACACGAAGAGGGTAGGATACTTGGCACGGAGCTCATCCTCGCGTTCCCAAGTGGCTTCATCAACGGAATGGTGCGACCACTGCACCTTGCAGAACTTGATGGACTTGTTGCAAGTCCTTCTTTCTGCGACTTCTAGAATTTTTATGGGGTGTTCTTGATAAGACAGATCTTCTTGGAGATTGATGAGTTCATGGTCCACGGTCCTACCGGGATCCTTGAAGCACTTTTTGAGTTGAGAGATATGGAAAACATCATGGACCTTGAGTTTTTCAGGGAGCTCAAGAGCATAAGCGACTTCTCCTCTTCTTCCACGAACTTTGAAAGGGCCGATGTATCTAGGAGCCAGCTTTCCTTTGATACCAAAGCGGTGCGTGCCTCTCATGGGAGTGACACGAAGGTAAACGAGATCACCAGGGTCATACTCCATGTCCGTGTGCTTTCTGTCATAGTTGCTCTTCTGGCGACTTTGAGCAACCTTCAGGTTTTCAAGAATGATGTGAACCTTCTCCTCCGCTTGAGTTACAATGTCGGGGCCAAACAAAGTTCTTTCACCTGCGCCCGGCCAACCAATCGGAGTTCTGCATTTGCGACCATAGAGAACCTCAAAGGGTGCCATCTTTGGACTTTTATGGAAGCTGTTGTTGTAAGAGAATTAAGCGTAAGGCAGACATTCTTCCCACTTCATGCCGAAAGAGATAACGCAAGCACGGAGCATATCTTCCAGAATCTGATTGATCCTCTCAACTTGTCCTTGCGACCGAGGGTGGTAAGCTGTGCTGAAGTTCAATTTTGTTCCCAAAGCATTTTGGAAACTTCCCCAGAACTTGGAAGTGAAGATGCTTCCACGGTTTGAGCTGATCTCAAGAGGAACCCCATACAGAGAGAAAATTCTGTTGATATAGAGCTGAGCCAACTGAATTGCAGAAATTGTTTCCTTGACAGGAAAGAAGTGAGCCACTTTAGAAAGCCTGTGGATGACAACAAAGATTGCATTGTTGCCCTTCTGCGACCTTGGAAAACCAGTTATGAAGTCCATCTCTACTTTCTCCCATTTCCATTCCGGAGGCTTCAATGGCTGTAGAAGACCGGAAGGTTTCTGATGGACAGCTTTAACTTTGCGGTAGACATCACACTCCGAGACATACTTGGCACAATATCGTCTCAACCTAGGCCACCAATACTGTGTTTTCAAGTCGATGTACATCTTAGTGCTGCCAGGGTGGATAGAAAGAACAGAATCATGCGCCTCCTTAAGAACTTGCTCTCTTAAACCCAGGTAGTTCGGAACAAACATCCGGTGTTCAAAGAAAAGAGCGCCTTGGTCGTCGACGTGGAAGGATTCATACTTCGGAAGCTGAATGTTGGAGATGATCTTTTTAGTGTAAGGATCACCAAGTTGAATGGAGCGAACTTTTTCTTCCAAGAGTGGGGTTGCCAGAAGGTTCAGAAGATACCCTTGATCCACAATTTCAAGGTTGAGCTTGCGGAATTCCTCGCACAAGAGAGGCTGTTGTTCTTCCACCATGAGGATGTTGACATAAGCTTTTCGGCTGAGAGCATCGGCCATGACATTCGCTTTGCCCGGAGTGTAGTTGATGGTCAAATCGAAATCATTAATTGCTTCAATCCATCTCCTCTGACGAAGGTTGAGATCAGGCTGTGTGAAGATATACTTCATACTCTTGTGATCAGAAAAGATCTCACAACGGTTGCCAAGCAAGTAGTGCCTCCATACTTTCAAAGCAAAGACAACTGCTGCGAGTTCGAGGTCATGTGTAGGATAGTTGATCTCATGCGTCTTCAACTGTCGAGAGGCATATGTAACAACTTGTTTTTCTTGCATAAGGACCGCACCCAATCCTTGCAAGGAGGCGTCATAGAATATCTGGAAAGGCTTTGATGTATCTGGAGGAATCAAGACTGGTGTGGAAGTGAGCTTCTCTTTGAGTGTTTCAAAGCTTGCTTGACATGCAGGAGACCAAAGGTATTTCTTGCCTTTCTTGAGGAGATCGGTAAGAGGCTTCGCAATCTTCGAGAAGTTCTGAACGAAACGACGACAGTAACTAGCCAAACCAAGGAAACTCTGGACTTCTTTGACATTTTTGGGTGGAAGCCAGTCAACAATTGTCTTAATAGTTTCTAGGTTGATGGCAATGCCCTTGGCAGAGATGACATGACCAAGGTAGGTGACTTGAGGCAGCCAGAACTCACACTTGGAGAACTTTGCATACAGGCGCTTCTCACGAAGCTTGTTTAGGACACACCGAAGGTGTTCTTCATGTTCTTCCTTTGACTTAGAATAGACTAGAATGTCATCCAGATAGACCACGACGAACTTATCAAGATACTCCATGAAAACCGAGTTCATAAGCCTCGAGAAGGTTGCAGGTGCGTTGGTGAGACGGAAAGACATGACTGTGTACTCATACAGGCCATAGCGGGTGGTGAAAGCTGTTTTGGGAACATCTTCCTTGCGAATCTTGATTTGATGATATCCACTTCTCAAGTCCAGCTTAGAGAATACCACAACTCCAGCTAGCTGATCGAACAGATCATTAATCCGTGGAAGCGGATATTTATTCTTGATGGTTTTAGCATTGAGAGCCCGATAGTCAACACAAAGTCTATCAGTCTTGTCTCGCTTCTTCACAAAGATGGTTGGGCTACCCCAAGAAGAAGTACTGTGCTGAATGAAACCCAACTTCTCTTGTTCATCAAGGTGACGTTTGAGTTCAACCAACTCAGCAGGACCCATTTTATAAGGCCGCTTGGAGATAGGAGCGGTTCCAGGTTCAAGCTCAATCACAAACTCGACATCACGATCCGGAGGCATACCTGGCAACTCTTCAGGAAAAACATCTGGAAACTCACAGATCACCGGAACACTCTGAATAGCTTCCATAGCATCATCATTCAGAGCCGCCAAAGAGAAAAGCTGAATTGTAGGAGTTAGACTTGGAGAATAGACTATATGGCCTTCAGGAATTTTTAGAGAAACCGAGCGTTCAGCACAATCAATCACAGCTGCATTTGCTGTTAACAATTCCATGCCCAAGATAACATCAATGTCAGAATTTCCCAATTCAATGAGGGATGCCGGAAATTTTTTGTTTCCAATTTCAATTTGGTTCCCATGGCTTATTTGAGAAGCCTTCATAGTTGTCCCCGGTGATTGCACCCTAAGAACCTTGGACAATGATTGAAGCGGAAGACCTTGTTGCTGAGAGAACCTTTGAGACACAAAAGAATGCGATGCACCAGTATCGAATAACACTCGTGCAGAAACTGAGTTAACAGAAAGCGTACCCAACACAACTCCAGGTGCATGCTCAGCTTGAGCAACATTGACGCAGTTGGCACGAGAAACCGTAGACCCGGGCTTGGTGTTGATGTTGAGAGCCCGAGGTGGAGGTGCACGAACCATAGAAGAACTTGCCGCAGGTCTTGGAGGTGGTGGAGGAAGAGCTTTGTTGTTCATTGGACAATTCTAGTGCTGATGCCCAGTGTTTCCACAAGTGTAGCAAGCACCAGGTGGACGTGGAGCAGCGTAGCCAGGGACTCCGCTAGGCGCTCCAGGGTAGTTGTGGTTGTAGCCCCTAGGAGGCGCAGTGAAGGAGTTTGGTGGCCTTGCCGCGTAGCTTGACGGTCTTGGTGGAGCCGGGAGCGACGGTGGGGTGTTAGGAACCCAGACACGGTGCTTAGAAGGAGCTGTCATAGCTGAAGAGCTTGCTGCATCGCGGCTATGTTTCTTTGACTCCTCAAACACTTGCCCACTTGCTTCTTCCTGCAGAGCTGTATGTTGGAGTTCCAGAAAAGACCCCGGCCTTGCATGAGTGATTGCATATTTGATTGATGCATTGAGCCCTTGCCTGAACCTCTTTTGCTTCTTCTTGTCACCAGAGATCTCATCGCCACCATACCGAGAAAGGTTCATGAAGTTTCTGATATAGGTATTGACATTGTCATTGCCCTGCTTGAGGTTGAGAAACACTTCCTTCATCCTTTCCATGACAATCTCTGACAGATATTGCTCTTTGAAAGGGCAGTGAATTGCTCCCAAGTAGGCTAAAAACCAGAGTAGTCTACCTTGAGGTAATTTTCCCACCATAGAGCTGCATCTCCCTTCAGAAGGTGAGTGGCACATTTTACCCATTGACGAGGGTTTAACTCATCAATGCCCATTGTTATGGACTTGGGTTTTGGAGAAGGAGGGAGTGCTGGAGACATCTATCGGCTAGCAAACAAGCACACAGGGGACAAAGGATTTACCCAGGTTCAGGCCTCGTAGATGTCCCTACTCCTGCTTGTCTGCTCGTGGAATTATCAAGGGAGTCGAAAGTTACAATGGTGCGTAGATGTAATCTGGCGAGGGTTGTGGAAACTAGGGTTGCGTGTGTCCTCCTCACCGCCCCCTCCTAGCCTTTATATAGATAGGCTAGGTCTCAGGTAGCAGGTCGAGTCGGTTACAAGTTAGGGTTTTCCCCTTCAAACTTTCTATCTTTAGCTTCTTCTTGTCTCTCAAGCAATCGAGAGTCTGCAGTTTGGTCGAGTCCTTTCGTCTGGGCCTTGGCGACACCGTGGGCATGTACATATTTACACCGTATATACCAAGCTTGAGTACCTATAAGGTATACCCATGTCAGTAGCTCCCGAGTATCCAGTGGAATCGCAGATTCGACTGGGTACTTTTTGAAGTTTCGAGTGCCTGAATGAGTGCATTTCGACTGCTTTTATTTGTGTCATAGGGATTGTTGATATGCGTGCCTGATATAACCGAAGTATCGGTACCAGTTAACCACCTTAGGGTGAAACAACGCAATCTACTCGAATTCGAGTCCCCGGACTCGAATCCGGAAAAGTGCTGGCGTAATTCGACTCAAGCCGCGGAGGTCTTACATGAGTCAAATTCCAGTTATATGAGTGTGAGCACTTGACGCGTCCGTCAAGGCATGTTCATCGTGCCTGTAGGCACGGATATGTTTCTGGTAGTGCGCAGTTAAATGCGTTGCCAGGCCTTTATTCGGGTCTTACCTTCACGCTGTAAACGCGGCATCCAAATTTTATCATCGCGGAGATGATTCGGGCAACCCAGGAGACATAATATCTTTGTAGGGAAAATTATGAGGCGGTGTCGCCATGATCTGTGAGTGCTGATGTAATCAACGCACAACTTTCATGCAAATAATCATAGGGTGCGCGACCAGCGCTCCCTATGGGAGTAGCCCCCGAGTGCCTGGTTGAGTCGAAGACTCAGGCAGGGACTAAAGAAACTTTGCGACTGCTATCATTTTTGTCTGTTTGAGTCGAAGACTTGGATTGCGACTACTGTCGTCTTTTGCTTGCTTGTTTCAGTCGAAATTGTTTCCAGCGCTCCCTATGGGAGTAACCCATGTCCATAATCGAATCGTTTTTCCAGTGGTTGGGGATTGATTGCGATTGCTTGTATCCCTGCAATAAGAAAATAAAAATCATAGGGTGCGCGGTCAGCGCTCCCTATGGGAGTAGCCCCCGAGTGCTTGGTGGAGTCGCAGACTCTAGCAAGGACTAAAGTAGTCGTAGTTTTCCGCTGCGTAGCTGTTGATGATGTCAGTGCTGACGCTTTCATGACCTCAGTTGCCCGTGTGAGCGGCTTTGACGGGACGTGACGAGTGGTGGGTCCTACTTTCTGACTTTGATTTGACTGGGCGTGCATAATCTTTTTATTAACTGTGCCTCCTCGATTTCCGCGCAGTGGAGGGACGGTTCGCGCTTCCTCTTCCCCACGTGTCGAGCGCGATATGTGCCACACGTCCAATAGGGTTTTTGTGAGCCGTTGGATTGCATCTCTTAGGGGTTAAGTAGCGATGCTACGACGGTAAATTTCCATCTGCGCCCTTTTCTTCCTCGCTGCCATTGCCATTGCCGCTGCTCCTCTGCTTTTCTCCTGCGCTCATCTTTTCCACAGTTCTGGACCATCTCCGCTCGTTCCCAAGTTACTTTCTGCGTTCTCATCGCTGCCGCGCAATGGGAAAGAAGAAAGGAGGCACTGCCGCTGAATCCGCCGCCACCGCTGCTGCGGCAAAGAAGGGTGGCGCCGCTGCTGTGGGCACCAGTGCCGCCGCCGGTGGGAAGAAGAAAGTCTCGGGCACCCGCGTGACCAATGGTGCCTGGCGCCCCTCAATCATCAAGGCGTCCGATCTTCGTCTTCTTCGCCAAGACGGAGTTATTTTCGCTGCAGTTGGCGACGCGCGCGTCCCCAGTGGTGAGACCATTCCTGTGCCTCCCGCTGGTTTTCGAGTGATGTTTCTGGCTTTCATCATTCCCGGCCTTTCTTTGCCTATCCACCCCTTTCTTAGGGGTCTCCTCTGTTTTTACGGGCTCCAGCTCCATCAGCTGTCCCTGAATTCTATTCTTCACATCTCTTGCTTTATCACTCTCTGCGAGTGCTGGCTCGGAATCGAGCCGCACTTTGGCCTTTTCAAGCGTTTGTTCAAGCTAAAGCGTCAGTACGCATCTGGCTCTTTAGTTTATGATGTAGGTGGTTGTGGAATCCATGTCGACCCATCCGCCACCTACTTTGACATCAAGCTCGCCAAGTTTGTCCAGGGATGGAGGGACAGATGGTTTTATGTTCGCGACCTGAAGGCCAAGGACGAGCACTTTGGACTCGCTCCGTTTGATCCCGCGACTCCCTGCAAGAAGATGCATTCTTGGAAGAACGTGATCATGCCGTCCGAACTGGCAGAGACGGACGTGCTATATCAACGCGTCTGCGACCTCGAGAGTCGCATAGGCGCAGAAGAGGGAGGCTGCGCCCTTATCAGGACTTGGCTACGTCGTCGCGTCCAGCCTCTCCAAGCTAGAGTCCGTCCCATGTTTCAATGGGGTGGTGCTGATGATGCCACTCGCGTGTCTGCCAATGGCATGTCCGCGAGTGAGGTAGATAAGAGGGTGTGACTGGTCACGAAGTACACCTTCAAGGATGTGCTTCCGAATGAGCCAGTCGTTCCTCCCTTCGATGCTTCGAATTCTCCTCCCGAGGTAAAGTCGTACTACGTAGTAGCTTATATTCATGATTGCTTTTCTGTTGCTTACTTGCTTTTTGTATGCAGGATTGGGCGGTCTCGCCTTGCATGCCTCCTCTCCCTGAGGGCATTATTCCTCGCGAAGCTTTTGAAGAGGACGAGTCTGAGTCGACTGTCCCTTCTGACGTGGAAGAGGAATCCCCCGAGTCGGAGAGCCCAGATACTCGCAAGCATCCGCGTAGCGAGGACTCTGATGCGTCGACTCCTTCAACTCTAGAGGGCACTGTTGCTGGCGCGGAGTCACCAATTCCCGCCGTTCCTGTGAGGGCTGTAGCACCAGCTTCTCGCAAGAAGATGCGATTGCCCAAGGAGTCTTCGTCGGAGTCGGCGGAGGCCACCTTTGATCTTGACAAGTTTGACTGGTAAGTTTATGAGTTCATTCTTTCTTCTCTGTTTTCTTTTTGTTGGCTTTGCCCTGGAGTTTTGCCCTTTCTCAATGTGAATTTGGTCTTGCAGTCAAGAGGCATCGTCATCTTCTGGCGACGTTGAATTTTTGAAGGAATCAGGAGTCGCGACCTCAAGGGCCAAGGTAGAGGTCGAGCGCGCTCCTTCGCCTCCGGCGGCGGCCCACTCCGGGCACAATTCTTCGAATTCTCCTCACGGAGGGGAGCATCGAATAGTTGCTCGGATGACAGCTCAACAGACTTCTTCGGAGTCGCTAGAGGACCATGTGAGTATATCTTTCCTTCTTTTGTATTTTGGCAGTCAACGCCTTCTGCTGCCCTTATCTGATGCCTTGATTGGTGCAACAGCTCCTTGTAAAAGAGGCCGCGCGAGTGGCGGAGCAGGTGATGGCGATGGGTCGTCAGCATGCGATGCTGGAGACGCGTCACCGCGTGGTCGAAAGTGAGTGCTTCCATGCTTGTTTCTTTCGTCTTTTTTCTGTTCTGGTGTCTTTGACTGATAGCCAATTATTTTTGACTGCCATGTAGCTAAGCATAACGCCCTACTGCGCAATGTCGCATCCTTGGAGAAGACACTGGCTGTAGCTGTCAAGGGGCGCGATGAGGCAATCACGGCTCGTGATGAAGCCCGAAAGCATGAAGAGGATATGCGCGCCTCTTTTGCGGCCAGGGAGAAGTTGTTCGAGGAGCAGCTATTCTCAGTCGCCAAGGCCCTCTCAGGTACCTTTACTGGTGGATTTTTGATTGATGCTTTTCTCTGCTTCTGGAGTTTTGCCGTTGGCACCAGAAATCTGATCCGTGTTTTTTGGTATAGATGCTGGCGACTTGAGTTTTGACCCGCAGGCCCTTCGTCGTGATGACGCTCTGGCTGGCGCAGTATCCGCGGTCGAAGACCGAAGCACCGTCATCCAGAATATGTTGTCCAAGGCCAAGGTCGCCCTTAGTCGCCTCCAAGAGGAGTTGATGCCAAAGGCGGAGCAGGTCGACAAAATGGACGAGCTGGTGGAGTCACTCGCCGGGGGTGTGCCTTCTACCTATAAGAACTCCCTCTGGGCGGCTGGTGCAACGATGTCACTCACCATGGTGCAGGCCCACGGAGTCGAGATAGATCCCTCTGTAGTGTCGAAGACAATGCCTGTTGGCGCGGATGGTCAGCAGGTAGTTTTCACCCCATTTGCGACTGCCTGTGCCAAATACGGTCATTTTTTGATTAATACTGTTGCCAAGTATTCGGAGGAGCTCCAACGCGCTAAGAAGGTGGCGAAAGCTTCGGCTTCAGGGGCAGGTGGAAAATCAATGGCGTCTGATACTGCCACAGATTTGGTGAAGCCCCCGAAGGCGTCAAAGTCGAAGAAGCCAGCTGCTCCGTAGTTAGCTTTGTGTAGTAGATAACGAATTGCCCTTTTGCCCTAAGAACATGCCTGCTGGCGAGTGTGCTTGTGAATATGTTTTTATGCTGATCCTGAATGCATCTACTATCCCTGCCTTCGTGTTAGTTTGGTCGCCTTATTTGCTTCTGTCTTGATCTGTGGTAGGGCACATCGAGTGGTCCCGTAGGGGGAAATCAGGATCCATCATCTCTTGATGAGACAGTGGTACCGCCGCGCTCCAGGGTAGAGGAGATGTCTTTGCTGTCGCGACTTCGTGACCGCGTGAAGCAGCTGGAGCGTGAGTTTCCCTTGATCCGCGGTAACGCAGATGTGTGGAAGTCAAAGGTGGAAAAAGCCGCCGCCCGCGAGCAGTATCTGCTTGGCGAGGTGACGCAGCTGGGCGACTAGTTTAAGTGTTAGTTTGCTCGTCCTTATCTTTTTCCTTTGTAGATAGTCGCAGTGGTACGTTGTACTCATGCTGTGGGTGCTGCTTTGTGTAGTTGTTAGCGCACACCGTCCTTAGGAGGAGAGGGATAGGATTGCCATCCGCCTTCATGGTCTCACCTAGGAGCAACTTCAAGAGAGTGGATACTTCTGGGTGGATCATGATCGTGCGACTGCATTGGCGACCCTGCAGGATTGTGCTTCGCGAGTGCTGCTCTTCCTGAAGAAGTCGCAGTCATGTTTGAAGAATATCTATCGAGCGATGTTCCCGTTGGATGACACGCCGTCCAGCCTGTTGGCTCTCCTGGCCAAATTTCAAGATATGTCCGCGGTTCGCGAGTGCGTGAGGCAGCAGTTGGTGGTTGGTGCCAAGGCGGCCCTCTCGATGGTGCGATTGCACAGGCTTGACGTGGATGTCGCCATCGTAGCTTCCGGTCTGCCAGCACCGCCAGCCGAATTTTCTTGGAATATGGTGCCGCACTATCAAGCGGTGGACCGCCCAGCAGAGGAGATTGTCGACTTCTTCGAGGAGCAAACCAATGTTCTTCTATTGCAGTAGTAACCAGATTTGTATCCTGCACATAAGTGTATTTGTGTTGTAAAGTTCATATATATATATTTGTATGTAATTTATTGTTGAACGCGTATAAATAGCTCTTGTAAGCGTAAGGTGCGTTGCACAATGCGAGTCCTTTTCGTTAGCCTGGCCATCCCTTTTATCAACCTGCCAGGTGTGTTGCAGCTGGGTTGAATTTGCGTTAAGGGGTTCGACTGATGTGCCATCTACTCAGGATGTCGCGTTTATTAGTTTGAAGAACAAATGTGTGTAGGGTGGCGCAGCCCCCGAGTACAATAGTAACAGAAGTGAAAAGAAAAAACACAGAGTTTTGGGGCACTTAGCTTTTATTTATTTGGAGAACAGTATGAGGTACAATGTGTCGCTAAGTAGCCTTGGCTGAGTAGCCTTATTTGCGATGTAAAAAGTAAAAACAGCTAGGGGTAGAAGCGTCGCAGTTGTGCGACGTTCCAAGGGTTGGAGTATGTGACTCCTGTTTCTAGGTCTTGAAGGCGATAGGCTCCACCTGGGATTACTTCTGTAACCAAGTATGGTCATTCCCAGGGGGACTCGAGCTTGAGATGCCCCTGCTGCTTCAGTCGCAGGACCAGGTCACCTTTGACGAAGGATCTGGGGCGAAGCCTACTACTATGGTAGTTGCGCAGGTTGTGCTGGTAGATCGTGGATCTTTCTGCGGCAATTTCTCTTGCCTCGTCGAGGAGGTCGACGGAGTCTTCGATTGCAAGAGATGACTCTTGTTCGCTGTAAGCGACTATGCGCGGCGCCTTGTACCTTACTTCGGCAGGTAATACCGCTTCTGCCCCATGCACCATAAAGAATGGCGTGTAGCCGGTGGTGCTGTTTGGAGTTGTACGTAGGCTCCAGAGTATGGATTGGAGCTCATTTGGCCAGCAACCCGTGGCTTGTTCGAGTGGTCGAAGGAGTCGCTTCTTGATGCCGCTGCAGACGAGCCCGTTCGCCTTTTCCACCTGACCGTTGGTCTGTGGATGCGCGACTGACGCATAACTGATGTTGATCCCCAGGTTTTCACAGAATTCTTGGAACTCCTTGGATGTGAAGTTCGTCCCATTATCAGTGATGATGCTGTGTGGCACGCCGAAGCGATAGACGTTGGACTCGAAGAACTTGACTGCACTGTGCCCTGATTGCTTGGTTACTGGCATGGCCTCGATCCACTTGGTGAATTTGTCGACTGCTACCAAGAGGTAGACGTATCCCCCTTGCGAGGACCTTGGAAGTTTGCCAACCATATCGAGACCCCACTGTGCGAAGGGCCAGGCCAATGGGATGTGCCGCAATTCTGCGCCTGGTGCGTGTGGTTTGTCCACGAATCGCTGGCAAGCGTTGCACTTTTGGACTATGTCCTTGGCGTCGCGCATGGCCGTGGGCCAGTAAAATCCAGCTCGTAGAGCTTTGGCAACGAGGGCGCGACTGCCGGCGTGGTGTCCGCAGGTTCCTTCATGTATGTCGAGGAGGACTGCTTTTCCATCGGCCAGGGAGACGCATCGCTGTAACACGCCTGTGATACTGCGTTTATACAGTTCGCCGTTGATAACGGCGAATGCCTTGGAGCGTCGTGCGATGTGTCGTGCGTCCGTCGGGTCGTCTGGTAGGCGCTTGCTGAGGAGATATATAATGTACGACTGCGTCCAAGATTGTTCTATCATCATGACGCTCATTGGCCCTTCGAGTCCTGTGTCCAGCTCCAAGTCATCGAGTGCCATTGGCTCATTGGGTGGCGTAGCGCCCGAGTCCATTGCTGCGCTTGTTTTCTTTTCTGCGGCCTTTGGCTTGATACAGCGTTCGTAGATGCGCTCGAGAAATACCCCAGGTGGTATGGGGGCGCAGGTAGAGCCTATGTTGGTGAGTGCGTCCGCCTCCTCGTTGCTTTCGCGACCTACATGTCGCAACTCGCAACCATCGAAGTCTCCCTCGAGTGTATCGTAGAGGTCGCGGTATGCGATCATATTGTCATTGAGTGCGTCGCACTCGTGCATTGTTTGGTTGACGACCAGCTTGGAGTCGCCATATATGATGAGCCTCTTTGCGCCGCAGGCTTTTGCCATCCTCATCCCGTGCAACAGGGCCTCGTATTCAGCCTCGTTGTTTGAGGCTGTGAACTGCATTCGCAGGATGTATTTCAGCTTGTCTCCTTGAGGTGACGTCAGAATGACGCCTGCTCTTGCTCCGTCTTTCCGCTTGGATCCGTCGAAGTGCATGGTCCAAAGGTAGGACATGTCTGGCTTGTCCGGGAGTTGGTTTTCCATCCAATGCACGAGAAAGTCAGGGAGAACTTGCGACTTGATTGCGTCGTGTTTTTCGTATGTGATGTCTCGTGGAGACAGTTCGATTCCCCAGAGCGCGACTCGTCCCGTGGCGTCGGGGTTATTGAGGATATGTCCCAATGGGGCATCGCTGACTACCACGATTGGGTGTTCCTGGAAGTAATGGCGCAGTCGCCGGGCGGTCATGAAGACGCCGTACGCCAGCTTCTGGTAGTGCGGGTATCACTATTTTGTTGGCGTGAGGACCTCGCTGAGGTAGTATACCGGGCGTTGTACGCCGTGGACCTTGTTTTCCTCGGCCCGCTCGACGACGAGCACTGTACTAACCACTTGGTTGGTAGCGGAGATGTATAGCAGTAGTGGCTCCCTTTCTCGTGGAGTCACCAGTACTGGCGAGGTGGATAACAGGCGCTTGAGGTCTTCGAATGCTTCTTGCGCTTCCTTGGTCCACTCGAATTTGTCAGCTTTGCGGAGGAGCTGATAGAAGGGCAGTGCCTTTTCCCCCATTCGACTGATAAATCGACTGAGGGCCGCGATCTGTCCAGCTAGTTGCTGGACGCCTCTTATGTTCTTTGGCTTCTCCATGGCCAGTATGGCCTTTATCTTTTTCGGGTTTGCCTCAATCCCTCTCCCGGAGATGAGATACCCGAGCAGCTGCCCAGATGGTATGCCAAAGGCGCATTTGTTCGGATTGAGCTTAATCCGGTAACGATCGAGGTTGGCGAATGTTTCGCGCAAGTCGTCGATTAGAGAGGCTTCCTCCTTGGTTTTGATTACTATGTCGTCGACATAGACTTGGATGTTGCGACCCAATTGCTCCTTGAGGCAAGCCTACATGCACCGCTGGTAGGTGGCTCCCGCGTTTTTTAGCCCGAAGGGCATTGTGTTGTAGCAGAACACACCGAAGGGCATTGTAAACGCGGTCTTCTCTTGGTCTTCCTCCTTCATTCGAATTTGGTTATAGCCTGAGTAGGCATCGAGAAAGCAGAGGCGCTCGCATCCAGCGGTGGAGTCGATGATTTGATCGATTCGTGGTAGCGGGAAGTGATCCTTTGGGCAGTGCTTGTTTAAAGAAGTGAAGTCCACGCACATCCGTAGGATATCCGTGTCCTTTTTTGGCACCAACACCGTATTGGCGAGCCAAGTGCTTTCCTTGATCTCGCGTATGAATTTGGCCTCGAGGAGTTTGTTGATCTCCATGCCAACTGCCTGCGCTCGTGGCTCAGATAGTCGCCTGATTGTTTGTTTGACTGGCCTTGCGTCGGGGTTGACGTTGAGTGCGTGCTGGGCGAATTCCCTGGGAACTCCTGGCATGTCCGCAGGACACCAGGCGAAAATTTCCCAGTGCTCACGGAGGAATTCGACGAGCGCGAGTTCCTATGCGGGACTCAAGTTGTTGGCGATGAGGGCCGTTTTGGCGGGATCTGTCGGATGGACCTGCACCTTCTTTGTGTGCATGGATGAGTCGAAGGAGAGATCAGGTGAGCTTGGCCTACTCAGGGGAGACGTACTATTGTCTGTCGTTTCCTTCAATCGCGCGAGCTCCTCCTGCATGCCAAAGGACTGGGAGATTCTGTTGAATTCCCTGTCGCAACTGTCGGATCGCTCAAAGCTTCCATTGATCGTGATGACGCCGTTGGGACCTGGCATTTTCATCTGCAGGTAGGCGTAGTGGGGTACTGCCATGAACCTAGCGAACGCGACGCGTCCGAGGATGCAGTGGTATTGTGAGGGCCAGTCGACGACCTCAAAGTCAATGCGCTCGCGCCTAAAGTTCTTCGGCGTGCCGAATATGACGTCGAGGTTGATTTTGCCCGGGGGGTATACGCCTTTCCCTGGGACGATGCCATGGAACGTTGTGTCCGATGCCTCCAAGCAAGTTAGAGGAATCCTCATTGCTCGCAGGGTACTCGCGGAGGTTGATCCCGCTTCCGCCGTCCATGAAGACGCGACTCATGTCGAAACCTCCAATTTGCGCCTCGAGTACGAGGGGGCAATGACCTGGGCGAGGTACTTGAGGCGGGTGGTCGCGTTTATCGAAGGTGATGCACGACTCACTGCCACTGAGGTACTCAGTGGTGATGGTGGTGAGTGCGTGGCCAAGTTGACTTGGCGAGTGATAACTTTCTGCACCCTATTGGAGGGGCGCCCCTTTTGGATCATCATGGTACCCATGGCCCGTGGGTACGGTTATCCTCCGTGGTGCTGGTCCGGTGCAGCTCCGTTCGGGGGTGGCCCTGGTGGTGGTGGCGGTGCGCCATGTGCCACGGCGCCTGGAGCGGCCCCGTAGCCTCTTTCGACTGCGTTGCGGTTCATCCGAACCAATCCCTCGTGTAGCTTGAGGAACTCGCGGCAGTCTTTGAGGAGGTGGCTGGACTTTCTTTTGCCGTCATGCTTGTCGATGTAGAAGTGTACCGTGCATGGTCCGGACAGTTTCTCCTCGATGGAGGTCGCGGTTGCCTCGTCGCGAGTGCGGCGTTGCCACACTTGCATGGTCTTCCTAGAGTCGCGGTATCCGCTGTTGCGGTTGTCGTCGCGTCTTTCGGCGTAGCCGGCTGCGACCATATTAACGTCGTCACGGTCGTCGTAGATGCGCACGCGGCGTTTACCTCGGCGGTTGCGTCTGTGTTCGAGCTCTGCCTCCTCGTCAGAGTGAGCGTGGTTCTTCACTGAATCTTCTCCATCAGCCCATCGATTCGCGATCTCCATTAGGTGGTCGATAGTCTGGGGCTTTGAGCGGCCCAGCTCCTCCCTGAGCTCTAAGCGGCGAACGCCACCGTTGAATGCATCAAACGTGCGGTCCTCTGAGATGTTTTCCGCGGAATTCTTGATGATGGACCACCTTTGGATGTATGAGCGCAGTGATTCGCCAGATTTTTGCTGGCAGCATCTCAGTTCTTCGATTGATGCGGGCCGTTTGTACGTGCCCTTAAAGTTGCGCAAGAAGCTATAGACTAGCTCATCCCAGCTGCGAATGGATCCGCATGGGAGGCTATTGAGCCATGCCCGGGCGGCACCCTGCAGCTGTAGCTGCAAACATTGCATGGCAGTACTTCGACTGCCTCCGTGGAGTCTGACGGAGGAGATGTGGTCCTCTAGCCAGATTTTAGGGTCTTGTAGGCCGTCGAACTTCGGGTTTTCTGACGGAAGTTTAAACCCCTTAGGCATTCATTTCTGCCTAATGGATCTGCTGAAGCACCTAGCGCCGCAGAGCTTCCCGTCTTCCTCCTCTGAGTTAGTCGACCGGGCACGCCGTGCTCTTGATTTGTCGATCTTACGTTGTGTGAGGTCGTTGCGTGCGTCGTAGTCGCGATCGTGTCGTTGCGAACGACGGCGTCATGACAGGTTGTGACTGTCATCGCTAGACGAGGGCGAGGAGTAGCGTTTTGCCCTTTTTGGTGTCTGATACTGGCTGCTTGTCGAGGGCGGCCTCGATTAACCCTAAACCCGCGATCGTAGATCGGTGCATGGCGGTTCGGGGATCTCCAGCCGGTGGCAGGTTGTTGAGGAGGTACATGGTGGCTGCCATGACCGCGGCCTGCGGCGTTCTGGGGACCACGTTGCCTCTCGTGTCGACTGTCATAGAGCTGAAGTCGAGGACTTTCGCGGCGTCTATGCCCTCTTGTTTGGTGAGGTGAGCCATTCGCGACTGCCTCTTCTTGGCGACGTACTCGTTTCCTCGTGAGGAGGATCCTCCGTAGGAGGAGAGCCCAGCACGACGAAGGCTCGATTCGTCCGCTGACCTTTTACGTGCCTCCAGCTGCGCGATTGCTTCTTTTTGGCGCTTGAATTCTTCATTCAGGAGCCAGTGGTAGCCCATTAGTAATTCCTGTGGGGATCCAAAGGGCAGAGGTGTACCTCGTAGGGCTTCGCGGCAGCGTTCCCACTCTTGCTCGTTGAGCCTGATTATGACGCGTTCGCCGGTTTGCTCATTGATTATGCTGGGAGGTTCGACTGCTCCACCGTTGGCGCCGTTACCGCCGTTGCCACCGTTGCCAACGTTGGGTGGATCGGTGCCGTTGCCGGTGTTGACGACGGTGCGATTGGGGGAGGTGTCGCCTACGTTGATGACGACGCACATGAAGTGATTGGGGAAGCTGTTGCTTCCGCAACTTTCAGATTCGGAACCGCAGGTTCCATCTTCTATGGCCAGATCACTCAGATCGGAGTCACGACTGCTGTCGCTGATCGTGTTTCCGACTGCCACCGGAGTATTGAGCTCGCTGAGGGTGCCGATCGATGGAGGGAACCATGATGCCGGGGCAATCGCCGGTGTTGTCGGTTGATCAGGCATGCGAAGCGTGCCCATCTGACTCGATGTGTGGACGGTCTCCCACGCCAAGCTGGAAGCAGAAGCTCCCAATCGCCAAGCTGATTCCGTCTCCCACGGACTCGAAAGCCGGGCGGGTGGTCGGTGTGTGGACGGTGAAGTCGAAGGCGCCGAAGAGCTGGCGAATCTCCGCTGTTGCAGAGTTGTAGATCGCGGTTGATGGGGCCGAAGAAGCCGCAACATCAGCACTCCCAATTCCCACAGACGGCGCCAATTGACGAGGGTTTAACTCATCAATGCCCATTGTTATGGACTTGGGTTTTGGAGAAGGAGGGAGTGCTGGAGACATCTATCGGCTAGCAAACAAGCACACAGGGGACAAAGCATTTACCCAGGTTTAGGCCTCGTAGAGGTCCCTACTCCTGCTTGTCTGCTCGTGGAATTATCGAGGGAGTCGAAAGTTACAATGGTGCGCAGATGTAATCTGGCGAGGGTTGTGGAAACTAGGGTTGCGTGTGTCCTCCTCACCGCCCCGTCCTAGCCTTTATATAGATAGGCTAGGTCTCAGGTAGCAGGTCGAGTCGGTTACAAGTTAGGGTTTTCCCCTTCAAACTTTCTATCTTTAGCTTCTTCTTGTCTCTCAAGCAATCGAGAGTCTGCAGTTTAGTTGAGTCCTTTCGTCTGGGCCTTGGCGACACCGTGGGCCTGTACATATTTAGACCATATATACCAAGCTTGAGTACCTATAAGGTATACCCATGTCACCCATTCTTGCTCAGGAACATCCGCAGTCATCAACAACCTTGACATTTCACGCAGCCAATCATCAGCATCAAGTGGCTGATCAGACACCTCAAATTGGCGTGGGTTGAACTTCAGAAAACTCTTGATGTCTCCACGCTTGGGAGGTGGAGGTAGCGGAACAAACTCATTCCTCCTCACGCTTTCTTCAAATCGCTGCTGGTTCTGCTGCATTGTTCCCAAGGCATTGGCAATACTTGCCAACGCAACCCCCAGTTCAGGAGGTATGTCCTCCTCAGAACGGCGTGGTGGTGCCATCCTATGATTGATATAAAACACAAGCCAGTACCATAATGGAGAATAATAATAATCCAAAATAGTACCAAAATGGAATTAACCAAGATTAAAGGATACAATTCACTAAGATGATATTAAAATATCAACCAAGTTCAAAGCACCTAGAAGATATTAAGCATATCGCACACGACTGAACAAGGAGTGTGGTACACAAGCTAACAAAGAAATTTTTTCCGCAATTTCGGCATTAAAATACCACTATATGCGCAAAACCACTTAACGAATCAAGATTAGTAACTCTACCAATTCAATATACAAGAGCGAATGATAAAAGTAGTGGTATGGTCGCGACTCCATCCCGCACTCAAATCATTACTCCGCACATGAATCAGTAAAACACATATCCCAACACCTTCTTCTTAAGATGAACCTAAAGATTAGTAACTACGGAAACGAACACCCCAACAAGATAAAGTCGGATAACAAAGAGTAAGACAGATCGCACAGGTATACAACGAATCAGATAGATCGCGTCGGTTTACAAAGGCCTGTCGGTATGGAATGTACCAGCACTTGATAACCAAAAGGCAGATAGTGATAACATTTGGATGCAACAGATAGACAAGGAATTCACACACACACACACACAACCTATGGTACTACGGAACCCAGAACACGTGAATCCTAGTTTGAATTTTTAGAAGAGGATTGAAAACGTTACACTTCCTTACCAGAAAAGGGTGGGTGGGTGGGTAAGAAGAAAAATGGAAGCAGTCCTACTCTCTCGTTTTTTTTCCCTAGTATACATAGCTACCAAAAATATTTGCTAGACTGACAACGACCATTTGGCAGAGACCCTGAAGGGCGGGATGGCTCTGATACCAATTGTAACTACCTCGGTGAATTACGCTCTTAGTTACGTGCCTAGATGAATGAAAGTGGTTAAAATAGTACGGTGGGGCCCAGGGCCACTCACAGGTAGGCCTGTCGGCCGTCCTAACCACTTCCAGAAACATCAGGACAAGAACGAGTGGCATAATCGGCAGGCGAAGGGATCAACTACATACACAAGTGAGTATGTATGCAAGCCACCATACAACTGTTCACAGAGCCATTCCATCTAAAAGAAATAGAAATATTGCAACGCCATACGGCAAGATCCAAATATCCTAGATAGAGATAATAGTTTAGGATAGCTCCTCATACATCAAACATCAGAGTATCAGGCGGAAGCGGAAAACAAGATCCGAGTACGGATAAGAAGCAAATCGGCATAAGATGCCACATAAATAAACACATCCCGCCCACAGATCTCACGGATCCCCGTTCCCAAAATCTCTACACCGAGTGATCGTTGCCAACATCATCTGTCTCCTCCACCCAGTATCCATCTTGCGAGAACACCTGTTCATCTGAATCAAACAATTTATCGTGTGAGACCCTAGGGGTACTCAGCAAGTCTTTATGCCTCTAAAGGGGACATATACCTGGGGTGACGCAAGTGCAGCAAAAGATAATAACTAACAAGGATATAGATACTCACTAACCATCCGCCTAACCAATGATAAACGGATGTCCATTAATTAGTAACAACGGTTATAACAGTATAATTAATAGATCCATCCTCCTTCTCGCTTACCAACGAGAAAGCGGACGAACAACCCATCCGTAGTCAACCATTTCATGAGTATTGCACAATTTACTAGTCAGGTACTTAGTCAAATTAAAAGCGGTACTTTAGTTATATTTGTCTATGATCGAGAAACTGTGCTCCAAGTCGTCCATAACCGCGGACGCGGCTTTCAGAAAGATTTACCTTGCAGGGGTGCACAAATAGCAACACACACTCAATCAACCTCGGAAAAACCAACTCAAAACCCAACGAGGCATTCACGACAAAGCGATCATAGGATTCAGGAATATTTCAGGGGGCCACCCCAATAAGCTACCCGCAACGAAGTTGGCCGACTCCGAGACGGACCCCAGGGTTTGCGAGAACGGCTGTAAACGACTGGGAACCCGAAAATGTGACTGGGCTTGTCGATACCGCGAAATCCTGCCGCGATGCCTAAATAGTACAGGTGCTCCTCGCACAATCTTAAATAAAATAGTAAACATGGCATAAGTACATGATAGTAATAAAGCCCCAAACAAATTGTGGCCCCAAGAAATAGAAATGGAGCAAGCTCTGGCTCAGGGGGGTCCATAAGGCCTCCCAGATGTGGATAGTGCGAATAGCAAGGAACAGGTATCAAGTACTCAGGGTCCTACGGGACACAAGTGAGCATGAAAAACCAAATAGCAGATATTGCTCACCGGTGCCTCTTTCATTAGTTATCCCATTACTACTCAGGTTAAGTTGTTTAGGTACCTCGTTATCCATCAGACACTCACATACCCTACACATGCTGTTCTACGACTCGCATGGCTCAAACAAGTCCTGTAGTAATAGCTCATGGGATTGAGGAACAAGCTTCGGTGGGGTTTAAAAGTAAAGGCTATGCAGTACTTGGGATTCAATTTAATGCAAACGTGACTCAATGATGCAAGAATAAGATAGAGGCAATAGGTAATATATATATGCAAGCATGTGGTAGTGCTTGCCTGGCAGCTCAGTTGAAGCGAGAGACGGATCTGGGTAGAACTCCTGTGATTCCTGATAATTCTCCTGCTGGGCGTCTATTCGAAGAAGAACCAAACAAACAAGGGCCAACATAAATAAAGTGCACAATCATACGAATTAAAATGCGACAAGCAAACAAGCATTCCATGATGAATGATGCACAATCTACATGGCAATAATGTAGCATGGCATGGTGAGGTGTGAGGCACGAGAATAAAACATTTTATTATTTGTGTGGTTAAGTCTTATTGCTAGAAACAGTTCTGATTTTTAATAATGACAAGATGCATGCTTCAATTCAGAACATGGAATGCATAGTTAGAACGGGCTCGTCACGCTGATCGATTTAGACATATTATTTGTCGAATTTGGAGTTGTAGAA
The DNA here is from genome assembly GCA_910589775.1 of Avena eriantha. NCBI lineage: Eukaryota > Viridiplantae > Streptophyta > Magnoliopsida > Poales > Poaceae > Avena > Avena eriantha. Next base: position 164,921,885 of record OU342743.1, on the reverse strand, counting down.
TTAAAGTTATTAATTTATTAGGAAAAGGGCATTTTATTGTAATTTTAAACATCTCGAAAATTTAAAGTGCTCAAATAATATTTTGAATGTCATATTTGAATTCCTCTTATTTTTCTGATTCCAAAACATATATCATTTGTATTATTTGGATTTATAATTTAAAAGTTATGAAAAACAGATTTAAATTCATATTAAAACATTTTCTGAAATTGTTTTTATTTAAACCGGAAAACAGATAGACTTTTTTACACCCAGGCAGATCTAGCCCAAGCCACAGACAGGTGGGACCTGAGCTGCACTAGCGCAGCTGCGCGCAAAAGCTTTTCTCACCGCGAGGGTAGTCAGCCGCAGCGACTGACCGGTGGGGCCGGCGTCAAACGGACCCACACGACAGAGGCAAGGAGTGGGTTGGCTTACACGGCGCAGAGGGAGGACTACGGGTTGAGGATCTGGAACCTGGGGTGCTTTTTGTAAAATCCCCATGGTGGCTGACAGGTGGGTCCGGGGTGGAGCACGGGTTGAGGTATACAAAAACGCGGGTGTCTTTTTGTTAAAAGAACACAGAGACTGCCTGGTGGGACCAGTGGTACCGCGGGTTGAGGAAAAAAGTGTGTGTGTGTGGGGGGGGGGCTATTTATAAAGTACCCACTGGCACTGTGGATCTTCTCTGAATTTGCTGTCGACAGGTCTGTGCTCGACAGGGGCAGAGCGCGTTGCAGGGATCGAACCCGCGACCTCGTGCGCGCGCGCGGCGAGGCGGAACCAGTGCGGTGGCTTGGGGTTGGTGCTGGTTAAGGGAAACGCAGCTAGGAGTAGCTGTTGCGGCGCACAGCAAGCAGGAGCACGCACACGCCGGCGCACAGAGAGCGCTCGGCGCAAAGTCCGGCGAGGCTAGGCAGCGACGGCGAGAGAGAGAATGTCAGAGAGGAAGGGTGGCTCACCGCGAGATGGTCGGAGGTGGTGGATCGGGCCGAGGAACAGCAGGACGATGACGAAGCAGACGACCGGTGAAGCTAGGGTTTCGGGCGGCGTCGTGGACGTGCAGGGGTTCTGGGCCGGCTCCTCCTCGCTGCGGTAAGAATGAGAGAGGGAGTGCAGCTAGGAGTGCTCGGCATGGAGAGAGGTTAGATCATGGGGTGGATTAGGCTAGGGTTTTAGAGAGAGAGAGATTAGAGGGAGCGGCTAAGGTTTAGGGTATAGTGGTGATCCACCAAGATCAAGCAAAATTGGAAGGAGATGGAGGGGTGAGGGTTTTTGGTTTACTCCAAGGTGATGGTGAAGAAAAACTCAAGAGAGAGAGATGTGGGGTTTATGGGAAAAAGATCTTACATGATCATGCATGGAAGCATGTACATGTGGGATGGATGAGGGTGGAGAGCTTGATGCATATGGCAAGGAGAGATCAAACAAGGGGTAGGGTTTTATGGTAAAATCAAGAGAATAGAGCCAACATGAATTAACTCTCAAAGAACCATGCTCCACTCAAAAATCCAAGTAAATCCCAAAAGAATAGAATGGTGGTGATTTGCATGGCCCATGCATGGGCATTAAATGCCATGTTTTATCTTGTGAAAACAAAACAATGATCATGGCATTTATGCACATGCATTCCAAAATATGGAGTAAGGCCAAGCTAAAGGAAAATAGAATTGGATCCATCCCAACCCACATGAGCTAGATTAAATGCCAAAAGAAGTAAAAGCTAATGGGTAATTAGGATGGTGGAATTATAAGGCGGTGACAACGAAAGGTGATGGAGTTGAATAAAAGATATACTCCCAACTCAACTTGGGCATCAAGCATTTATCAAGAACCAAATACAATATATCAAGAGCCAAATCCAATTACTAATGCATATGAGAGAAGAACCAAATGAAAAGGGGTTTTATATGATGCTCAAATGCAAGGTGGCATGATGACATGAGCATGATATAATTATGATGCAACAATTATATGTAGGAAGTAGCCATTATATTACTAGACCATGTAGCATTACATATGTTAGACAGATGGGATGCTACACTCCACTACTGGCTTCGCATCTGGTTCTATGTTGATAAGTAAGAGTGTCGAACCCAACGAGGAGCAGAAGGTGCTGGCTAGTGGTATGGATCAGGAATTCTCTGCAAATACTTAGCAAACGGATTTTTAGGGGTTTTCGATAAAGCAAGTAAACAAAGTACGAGTAAATAAAAGACAGTAAGAATAAATGCAGCAAGTGGCCCAATCCTTTATGCAGCAAAGGACAAGCCGGTTGTATTTCTTAAGATGACTAAACGTTCTCGAGGAAACATGGGAAGACTATCAAGTGCTTTTGCTTCATATAGTCGATTAATCTTCTTTAGCTTGCTAAGTGTTGTGTGGGTGAACCTGTGCTAATGTACCGCCCCATCCAAGACTAATACATACTTGTGATTATACCCCTTGAAAACATCCGTTAGTACAAGAAAGTAATTAAGGTAGAAACCTAACCACAACTTTAAACTCTAATACCCTTACGTCCCTTGTGCAATGGTTTCCTAACGGGGGTTCAGGTTTCTGTCACTCCGGCAACCCCTACGATTAGTAGCCAAATACACAATGCATTCCCCTAGGCCCATATAGGTGAAGTGCCATGTAGTCGATGTTCACATGACACCACTAGAAGAAGTACACCATAACTTAAATAAGAATCTATTGAATCTTTCTCAACGCAACTCCACTACTAACAACAAGACTTCTCCCATGTCCTCAAGAACAAAACAAACTACTCACAAGACATCATATGGATCATGATCAGAGATGGAATAATGATGTATAACAATCTGAACATAAACAATAATTCAATGGTTCACTCAATAGCATCAACTACAAAGAGTAATCAACACCGGGAAAGTTTCCCCTATGAACTATAGCAAGATTCAACCAATTGTTACAGCAATATGGAGATGGTGATGAGGGTGCTGATGGTGATGATGGTGGTGATGATGATGATCCCGATGAAGTCCAGCTTGATGGTGGTGTTGATGGCGACGATCTCCCCTCTCCAGGAAGGAATTCCCCCCGACAGAAATCTGTCTGCCAGAGAGATCTTTCTCTCTCGGTGTTTTCCGCCCCGCAGAGGTGGCAGAATATTTTTGTGGTTGCTCCTCGAGTCTTAGGGTTTCAGGAGGATGATATACGCTAGAGGGGAGAGGCTGGAGTAGGCCAGGGTGGCCACACCACCTGCTGGCGCGGCTTAGGGCTGCCCACGCCAGGGGCTGGTGTGGGCCCCCTGTGGCTCATCTCCACTCCGTCTTCTGGCATCTTTAGTCTTCTGGAAAAATAGGATTTTCCGTATATTTTCCCGGATTTTCTGATCTTCACGAATTTTGCCTCCAAATAGCACCTTTTCCATTAGAATCCTGACTGTAGCGGTCCATGCTCCAAAAGTCATCAACCATGCAAAAAAAGATGAAATAACATAAGTATCACCTATCAATACGAAATATATCAATGAATAATAGTGAATTAAGACATAGAATAGTGATGCAAAATGGACGTATCACCTCCCCTCATGGGTGTTGGCTCCAGGGTGCTGGCATTATTGTCTGACCTCTACGGCGTGTTCTTCTTCGAATTAGCCCTTTTGCTGCTACTATTGGGCGTGTTCTCCTTCGTGCTGGCAGTATTGCCTGACCCCAGTGGCGTGTTCCGCTCCAAATTAACCCTTTTGCTGCTACTATTGGGCATCTTCTCCTTCGTCCTGACATTATTGCCTGACCTCAGCGGCGTGTTCCGCTCCAAATTAGCCCTTTTGCTGCTACTATTGGGCGTGTTCTCCTTCGTGCTGGCATAATTCCCTGACAGCTGTGTGTTCTGCTCCAAATTAATGTTTTTTCTGCTCCCACTGGGTGTGGTAGCCTCCGTGCTGGCCATCTTCGCCTCTTTGCTACCACCCCTAGGAGTGTTCACCACCGTGCTAGCCCTCTTAGCGTTTTTGCTGCTACCGTTCGGTGTGGCATTTTGACTGGATCTCAGGGGTGTACTCTGCGGCGTGGTGCCTTTTGTCGTCCGACTCTTGGGTGTCCTCTTCTCTAGCGTGGTCTCCTTGGTGAAGTTCTTCTTCGGGGCGCCCTTTCTAGGGATGCTCCTCCTGCTCCTCTTTATGACGCTCCTTTGTAAGACTCTCCTCTGTTCGAAGCCACCCTCAGTCGCACCAGCCCCAGTGATGCCATGGATCAGGTCATGCATGCCTTCTAAAAGTCCATCATCTCTATTGTCGAGTTCCAATTCCTCTCCAACTGTGAGCACTACCAAGTGGAAGTAAACTTTACCTCTATAATGTTTCCTTGTAAACGGTACGACTAAATCCCTGGTATCTTACACTTCGATAGCCTTTTTGCTCCTGTAACCATAATATAACAAACGTGCTTCCTGGGGGGGACCCTCACAGCACCTTCACACGTAACGATGCCATCATGTCAGATAACTCTACCACTTCAGGGTCATATCTGCCAAGGATTACATCAAACTCGTCATAGAATTTTTCTGTGCCATCATCTAATTTTGCAGTATAATCCGCGACACCGATACGAACAATTACTTTGCCATCATCAGGTTCTTCAGGATAGAAACCTCCGAGAGGTTCGAGAGATGGAGCGGCACCATCAGACCTAGCCCCAATGCCATCGCCACCATCACCAGCGTCATCATTAGCTGGATCAACCTTCGTGGAAGTACCAGGACCAGGAGAAAGGCGAGGGCCCTTAGCAGCGGGAGCTACATTACATGGTGGACATGCAGGGCCCCTTCTAACGACAGCCACAATAGGATCAGCTGTTGCCATGCCACCTCGACGATCAGGAGCAGTTCCCACAACAACAGTGTTTCGAGTGCTAGTAGAGTCCAGACCATGAGCTGGCTTCAGACCAGCAGCTCACTGAACCCGAGCACGGGTTCGAGGAGGAGAGAAGGCATCAGTCTTTGCAACAATAGTGGGGTAGCCTCCGGAAGCCTTAGTTTGCTCAACAGCGACATGGATTGGGTCAACAACGTCCAGATCAACAAAAACACGAGGACGACCAGTACTAGTAGATTCTAGAGTACGGGTTCGCACAACTTGAGGACGATTTCGAGGAGGAGCAGCACAGAAGGCGGCGGTCTTGGCAACAACAGCAGGGCAGCCTCTGGACGCCTTAGTTTGCTCAACAGCGGCATGGATTGGGTGAGCAGTAGCCGCAGCAACACGGGCACGGGGAAGGGGACGACCGGTACCAGTAGATTGCAGAGCAGAGTTTTCCACAACGGCAATACGGGGACTCCTACGAGGAGGTTGCCTGACAGAAGCATGTCACAGACCAGGAACCACATTTTGCTCAACAACAGCATGGGTTCGAGTTAGACCTCCCTGTCCAATAATAGCTGGGCGACTCCCAGTAGCAGGAGCTTCCTCATCCACTATGTTACACACCAGCATAACCACGCGAAGCCTAACATGCTGTTTCATCAACCCAATTAACTGACTGTCACACGCTATAGGAACCTTGAAGCCTCGTTCTTCAAGGAGGCTAAACCGTGCAGTCTGCTCTGGCCCCATTTCAGCAAGTTCACGCACAGGAGCTGATGGAGATATGCCCAAGAGGCAATAATAAAGCGGTTATTATTATACCTTTATGTTTATGATAAAAGTTTACATCCCATGCTATAATTGTATTATTAGGAAACACTAATACTTGTGTGTTTTGTAAACATAAAAGAGTCCCTAGTAAGCCTCTTGTTAAACTAGCTTGTTGATTAATGGATGATCATGGTTTCCTGATCATGGACATTGGATGTGATTAATAACAAGGTTATATCATTAGGAGAATGATATGATGGACACACACCCATAGTAAGCGTAGCATAAGATCAAGTCATTTTAGTTCGTATTTCTATAAGCTTTCAAATGCATAGTAACCTAATCCTTCGACCATGAGGTTATGTTAATCACCATCACCGGATGGATACTTTGATGACATCAAACACCGCTTCGTAACTGGGTGGTCATAAAGGTGTCATTGGGTATTCTGAAAGTATGTGTTGAAGCGCATGGACCAAGATTGGGATTTGTCCATCCATATGACGGATAGATATGCTCTGGGCCCTCTCGGTGGAATGTCATCTAGTTAGCTTGCAAGCATGTGACTAGATCACAAGGGATGACATATCACGGAATGAGTAAAGAGTACTTGTCAGTAACGAGGTAGAACTAGGTATGGAGATACCGACGATCAAACCTCGGATAAGTATAGTATCGCGTGACAAAGGGAATTGGTTTCGTATGTAAATGGTTCTATCGATCACGAAGTCATCGTTGAGTATGTGGGAGCCATTATGGATCTCCAGGTCCCGCTGATGGTTATTGATAGGAGATGTGTCTCTGTCATGTCTACATATTCACGAACCGTAGGGTGACACACTTAAGGTTCGAAGTTGTTTTAAGTAGATATGGAATGTGCGTTGGAGACCGAATGTTGTTCGAAGTCTCGGATTGGATTCGGGACATCACGAGGAGATCCGGAATGGTCCGGAGAATAAGATTCATATATTGGGGATCATTTTCTGAGTTAGGAAATGTTCCGAAGTATTTGTATGAGGGTTCTAGAAGGTTTTGGAAGGTTCCGGAAGGTTCTGGAAGGTTTTTTGGAGTTTGCTTGAAAACCAAGGAAGGGATCAAGGAGTCCTGGTGGGTCAAGACTAGGAGTCGTGGGGGAGGAGGACTCCTCCCCCCACTCCCCAATCCGCCGGCCTAGAGGGAAGGGGAGTCCTACAAGGACTCCCCCTCCCATGGCGCCTCACCCCCCTTAAATAGAGGGGCAGGGGCGCCCCCTCCACCCCGGCTCCCATAACACCCAATCTCTGCCGCCTCTCTCCTCCACCTTTCTTCTGCACAGGCATAGGCGAAGCCCTGCAGAATTCTCTACTCCACCACCACCACCACGCCGTCGTGCTGCTGGGATTCCGTGGAGAAGATCTACTTCCTCCGCTGCTTGCTGGAACGGGGAGAGGAAGGTCTGCTTCGACTCCGCACGTGTGACCGACTGCGGAAGCGCTGCCGAATCGCGGCGCCGGAAGGATCGTCCACTTGACCGACTGTGGAAGCGCTGCTGGAACGCGACGCTTGGAAGGATCATCCACACGATCTTGAGATCGGCAAGTGATCGACTACATCAACCACGAGATCTAATCTCGTTAACGCTTTCGGATCTACGAGGGTTAGTTCCTTTCTATCTCGTTGCGCATGTCTAATAGATTAGATCTTGGCTTTTATCTAGATTAGATCTGGGTTTTGTTCGTTCTTGCGGTAGAAATTTGTTGTTTTCCATGCTACGAACCCATCAGTGGTATCAGAGCCGTATCTATGCGTAGATCTGTTGCACGAGTAGAACACAATGTTTTTGTGGGCGTTGATGCTTTTGTTGTCGGTGTCTTAGCGTGTACTTTGCATCTTGCGGCATGGTGGGATGAAGCGGCTCGGGCTAACATTACATGTCATCGCACATGAGACTTTCTCCACGCTTGACGTGCAACTTGCTGTGCACAAGTGGCTTTGCGGGTGTCTGTCTCTCCCACCATAGTTAAGATTCAATTTACAATGAGCATCTGACAACACTTGTATCAATGTTGTGATTCTTGTTCGTAGGTAAGATCGGTCTTATGCGAAATCCCCAAACCACGTAAAACATGCAAAGAAAATTAGAGGCATCTAACTTGTTTTTGCAGGGGTTTTGTGATGTGATATGGCCATCATGTGATTATGATTATATCTGATGTATGCAATGATCCTTGTTGTAATATGGCAACTGGCAGGAGCCTAATGGTTGTCTTTCTGTTAAGACCTGCGTGTCTATTCATCTTGTAATAGCTTTATTCCAAGTAGTTGTAATAGTTACTAGTGATGATGGACAACCATGAAGCGGCGCCACTGACCTTGACGCAATGCTGGTGATGATGGAGATCATGTTCGTGCTTTGGAGATGGAGATCAAAGGCGCAAGAAGAAAGGGCCATATCATATCACACTTATTATGAATTGCCTGTGATGTTAATCCTTTATGCATCTTGTATTGCTTAGATCGCGACGATAGCATTATAAGATGATCCCTCTCACTAAATATCAAGTAATAAAGTGTTCATCCTTAGTTCGCACCGTTGCTAAGACTCGTCGTTTCGAAGCATCTCGTGATGATCGGGTGTGATAGACTCTACGTGTGCATACAACGGGTGCAAGCCAGATTTGCACATGCGGAAAGTAAGGTTAACCTTGACGAGCCTAGCATGTACAGACATGGTCTCGGAACACGGAATACCGAAAGGTAAAGCATGAGTCATATGGATGATATGATGAACATGTTGATTGTTCGCCTTTAAAGCTACATCATCTCACGTGATGATCGGACTTGGTGTAGTGGATTTGGTTCGTGTAATCACTAAAACAACTCGAGGGATGTTGTTTTGAGTGGGAGTTCATTTGTAATTTGGATTAGTCGAACTCAATTTATCATAAACACAATCAAAGTGAATTTGCATAGTTTGTTGTAGTCATTGGCATCCGTTCACCACCTTACGCTTAGTTATAGTTGAGATAGTGGAACTATAGAAATTCTGGATATTTACTTTACGAACTGGTATCGTATTGTTTTGAATGTCAATTTAAAGTTTATAAGTCCTATTGCAAACTTTCAGCAAACTCTATTTACTCCATAAAGTTTAATAAGTAGTATTAAATCAAGAGTAAGAATTCCAATGTTAGTATCTAAAGTATCATGTTTGCCTCCATGATTCTTGATACTCAAAAGATTGTTTTTAATATCAAGTTTATCTAAGAGCTGAAAGCAATGTTTCAGAAACCATCATATGTGAAAGGTATTGCGATATCTAAAACAATATGTTGGTTACAACATGATAGAGTATACGTCCTCATATTTGATGAGAATTTGTGAAGGTTGGAGACGCTAGTCGTCCTAATCCTCCAAAGGTTTTGAAAAAGAAACATTATACTCACAATTCACCTTTATAAGCTATAGCAGCTTGATCATGAAAGTTGTCATGATAAGGATGAATAGAAGATGTAAGTAAAATGTTTACTACACTAAAAGATTACTAAAGAATGGATTTTTGAAAGAACACCAAACATTTGATGATGGTGATCCACCTCAAAGTGCAAGTCCAAAGGTATTAGTAGTTGACTATATACGCTTTGTACCATGTGTCATGTTGATGACACCACTGTTGATGTTGCTAAATTCTTTTAAAAGAAAAGCAATTGCTGAAAGAAAATCTATAAAAATATTTGGCAGAAATTATAAGATTGGAGATGTCCAACGTGGGCATATAGAAGATATACATGTTATGGTTGTATTCCTTGCTTGTTAAACAATGTGGTTCTTAGGTATTGGATACCGAATTGGTTGGTATGAAGTGTCATACAGGACAACACAATTCATGAACTGCAATGGCCTAAGTAACTAGCAAGAGAATATGTGATGATGTTCATCGAAAACAAACAAAGGGTTGTTGTGTTGCTCGTTAACATCAAAGCTTGCCTTCAAGATTTGTTTCAATAATTGTTATTTTGATCAGGTATTATGACGACAAAAGGTTGTTCAAATAATTACCATATTCCATAATAGATGGATGATATACAAGTCTGGTAGGAGAAATAACGACCATAAAACTAATGCTAAAATGTCGCAAGACAAATGATTGAAAGATCACTTGCGAAGTGACATCGCCGTTTAAATTATATTGAAAGGATATATGAAGAAACTCCATGTTGATGGATTTTTGGAGTCTTTGATTTGTATCAAATGACGCTTGTGATACTTTCCTGGAGATAATTAAAACTCCGTTCGCAGGCCAAAAGAGGAACGGACGACTAACTGATTGGAATTTGTACATATTGATGTATATAGTCCATTATGTGTAGTCGTGGGCGATAGATTTCAACTTCATATGCTTTCTCCAAAGATTTAAGTGAGTATATGTATATACTTATTCAATAAGGAAGAAGTATGAAACATTTGAAAAAATGTTCAAAGACTTTCAAGATGAAGTGGAAAATCATTGTAACAAGAAAATAAAAGAGTTTATGATTGGATCATAAAGAAAGATGTTTGAGTTACAAGTTTAGCAAAACACCTAAGATTTGAGGAATCGTTCCATGGATTTGCATTTCCCAAAACACCATAGGAGTATGAAGTGTTCAAGATATGTAATGAAACCTTGTTTGACATGGTAAGATCAAAGGTGTCATTTATAAAACTGCCATTATATATTAAAGATTAAAGCTTTAGAGACTACCGCTTTTACACTGAAAAGAGCTCCATCGTGATCCGTTGAATGACACCATATAAGTCATGGTTTGGGATAAAACCCGAATTGTCTTTTCTTAAATTTTGGTATGCTATGCATAAGTAAAATGTTTACAACCAAAGTCGGATAAGCACGTCTTTGTAGGTTATTCCAAAGAATTTGTTGGGAATTTCTCCATAACGCCGAGGACAAAAGAGTTTGTCGCTTGGAACATCAAGTTTCTTGAGAATGAATTTTTTCGTGAAAAGTTAAGTAGGAGGACAATAGAACTTTGATAAGGTTGTTGAACCTTAGCTATATGTGCTAAGTAGCGCAGCGCCGGAAAGTGTCCTGGTGTTGGCCACATTGCTCATGGCTCTCGTGATTACAAAAGGTGTGATCTCGGAGATTAGAGTTCCTATAGAACCGTGTGGGTCGGTAAGAATCAAATAGTAAGATTTGATAAGCAAGTCGTTATTGTTTTGACAATGATGAACCGACTACATGCAAAGAAGCGATGATGGTCCCTGACTCCATAAAATGACTAGAAGTCATGGAATCCGTGATAGTATCCATACACGAGAAATCAAGTTTCTGAACTTAGATGACCCTCCGGAAAGGCGTGAAGTCTATCGGTCATGTTTGGATCTATAAAGAAATAGACATGGATGTTTCAAATCTATGAAATAGTCGACATGTCGGAAATAGTTTACGACAATGTTCAAGGAATTGACTATGATAAGATTTGATCTTTCATAGCGATATTTAGTCTGGACGGATTAATGTAGCAACCACTACATATATTTTGGTATATGGTAGTTGAACAAACAAAACAAGTTCTTCTAATAGAATGGTTACCTAGGACGTGTACATGACACGATCCAAAGGGTTTTGTTAATTCAAAGGATGCTAAATGAGTATGCAAAACTTCAATGGTTGAAGTGAGCATCGCGGAGTTGGAATCTTCAGAGACGATGAAGATGTTTGCATTTTTGCAAGAAATTAAGTGGGAGCGCTGAGACATATTTCTAATACATTATGTAGAGGACATATTGTTGATTGGAAATGATGTATCTTGTATTGACACAGGTTAAGAATTTCATTTCGATGAAAGACTTAGGCATAACTCAAGAATTAGGCATCAATGTCTATATGGATAGATTGAGGCGCTAATATGGTTTTGCCAAATGTACATAGATAAGATGTTGAATGAGTTCAATATGGAAACAACAAGAAAGGTTCTTGACGCACAGAAAGGACTGAATCAAGATTCGAGTGTGTTGACACGAGATTCAAGTGTTTTGACACTTGGTGAAATCGCAAGAATATTTTGATCAATCATTCTTTGAGATGTACACATCCAGATATGTCCTATGCTCTAAATGTTATGAGCATATACCAGAATGATTCATAAGATGATCATTGGACAATAGTAAAGATATTCTTATGAGCTTTGGAAGAACTAAGAATATATCATGTATAAGTGACAAATAGTTAAAGGTAGTTCATTGTAAAGTGTTACATTGATACTAGTTTTGTCACAAGATACAAATTAAATTTATCTCAATTTAGACTATGGGTAGCACAATATAATGGGAAGGATGTTCCATGATGGATTTGGATGAGTTCCAAAGTTGAGATATTGTGACGGATACTACAACAAAAGGCTAAGTATATAACCGCTATAGTAGCAGCAAAGGAGGGCATTTGTGTTAAGTAGTTTATCAAACTAGGTGTGGTTCAAAGTGGGCTAATACTATGAAGATATATTGTGTGACAATAATATCAATATATTTTGAGCCGAAGGAACTAAAGGTCTCACTAAAGGACCAAATTATACAATGCCATCTCATTGGAGAATGAGTAATGCGTAGAGACGCAAGGACATGCAAATACACACGGACCTGGAAGTGTCAGATCCGAAGATCATGTTTACCACTAGCAATAGTGTCTATACAACACCAGAAAGCCATAGGTGTTGAATGCACAAGTTTTTAACTAGATTATTGACTCTGGTGCAAGTGGGAGACTGTTGGAGATATGCCCAAGATGCAATAATAAAGCGGTTATTATTATACCTTTATGTTTATGATAAAAGTTTACATCCCATGCTATAATTGTATTATTAGGAAACACTAATACTTGTGTGTTTTGTAAACATAAAAGAGTCCCCAGTAAGCCTCTTGTTAAACTAGCTTGTTGATTAATGGATGATCATGGTTTCCTGATCATGGACATTGGATGTGATTAATAACAAGGTTATATCATTAGGAGAATGATATGATGGACACACACCCATAGTAAGCGTAGCATAAGATCAAGTCATTTTAGTTCGTATTGCTATAAGCTTTCAAATGCATAGTAACCTAATCCTTCGACCATGAGGTTATGTTAATCACCATCACCGGATGGATACTTTGATGACATCAAACACCGCTTTGTAACTAGGTGGTCATAAAGGTGTCATTGGGTATTCTGAAAGTATGTGTTGAAGCGCATGGACCAAGATTGGGATTTGTCCATCCATATGACAGATAGATATGCTCTAGGCCCTCCCGGTGGAATGTCATCTAGTTAGCTTGCAAGCATGTGACTAGATCACAAGGGATGACATATCACGGAACGAGTAAAGAGTACTTGTCAGTAACGAGGTAGAACTAGGTATGGAGATACCGACGATCAAACCTCGGATAAGTATAGTATCGCGTGACAAAGGGAATTGGTTTCGTATGTAAATGGTTCTATCGATCACGAAGTCATCGTTGAGTATGTGGGAGCCATTATGGATCTCCAGGTCCCGCTGATGGTTATTGATAGGAGATGTGTCTCTGTCATGTCTACATATTCACGAACCGTAGGGTGACACACTTAAGGTTCGAAGTTGTTTTAAGTAGATATGGAATGTGCGTTGGAGACCGAATGTTGTTCGGAGTCTCGGATTGGATTCGGGACATCACGAGGAGATCCGGAATGGTTCGGAGAATAAGATTCATATATTGGGGATCATTTTCTGAGTTGGGAAATGTTCCGGAGTATTTGTATGAGGGTTCTAGAAGGTTTTGGAATGTTCCGGAAGGTTCTGGAAGGTTTCTTGGAGTTTGCTTGAAAACCAAGGAAGGGATCAAGGAGTCCTGGTGGGTCAAGACTAGGAGTCGTGGGGGAGGAGGACTCCTCCCCCCACTCCCCAATCCGCCGGCCTAGAGGGAAGGGGAGTCCTACAAGGACTCCCCCTCCCATGGCGCCTCACCCCCCTTAAATAGAGGGGCAGGGGCGCCCCCTCCACCCCGGCTCCCATAACACCCAATCTCTGCCGCCTCTCTCCTCCACCTTTCTTCTGCACAGGCATAGGCGAAGCCCTGCAGAATTCTCTACTCCACCACCACCACCACGCCGTCGTGTTGCTGGGATTCCGTGGAGAAGATCTACTTCCTCCGCTGCTCGCTGGAACGGGGAGAGGAAGGTCTGCTTCGACTCCGCACGTGTGACCGACTGCGGAAGCGCTGCCGAATCGCGGCACCAGAAGGATCGTCCACTTGACCGACTGCGGAAGCGCTGCTGGAACGCGACGCCGGAAGGATCATCCACACGATCTTGAGATCGGCAAGTGATCGACTACATCAACCACAAGATCTAATCTCGTTAACGCTTTCGGATCTACGAGGGTTAGTTCTTTTCTATCTCGTTGCGCATGTCTAATAGATTAGATCTTGGCTTTTATCTAGATTAGATCTGGGTTTTGTTCATTCTTGCGGTAGAAATTTTTTGTTTTCCATGCTACGAACCCATCAGGAGCAACCAAACCAGGGATAGTGCATAACTGCACATGCGCTACTCCAGCTTCAGACTCTGAGCCTGTTTCCACGTGCTCTTCCCATGTCCTAATTTAATGAGGTAGCCGCAGATGCTCACCAGAACCATGTAGTTGGGTTCAGCGGAGATCCTAGTTGACAGAAAATTGGAGACAAAAGATAAGAATTGTTTGTCAGCGTCGTGCTAGCAAACAGTTCTATGTTCGATATATCTCTGTAATACCAATAGCCAGCTAGCAGTTATAGGTAGTGCGAATAGCAAAGAGAAGAGTAGCTCACCCGAAATTAGCCAGAAGTACTTCTTCCTCGGCAAATGGATCTGCCATCCTCTGCGCCGCTCAGCTCGTCGGCGGTAGAGGCGGGCTAGATCGTCGCAACGGCTGGCACGACATTCGGCATTAGAGATCGGTAGCAACGAGTAGGCGCAGCAACTTGGCGCTGGAAGTCAAATGCCCGAAGAGATCATTCTGGTTGGAAACGGGATTTCGACGCCGCCGGTGCTAGGGTTCAAGCGAAAGGAGGGAGGGGGTGGATTTGTGAATTTGGTCAACGCACGATGCTCCTTTAGTATCTCGTTTGGCCTACGTGGTTGCCGTGTTGGCGCTCGCGTCACGGAAATATTACTGACACGAGGGTCTCGACCGTCTACTTCACGGGGCAGTTTCACGACATGTTTGGATTTGGTAGGGGTGGGACGAGTTTGCATTGAAATGGCCCCTCTCGGTAGTTGGCAGCCCAACTTTTCGAAACGCGGTAATTTCAGGCAACTTAGGTACCGCCATGCGCTGGCCTGCCAACTTTGGTACCGCAGACGAACAAGCCCGGCTGTCTGGCGGCGGTGTTGTGCATGAAAAGCTGTTGTGCAAGAAAAGCTGTTGTTTCGAGTTTCACAGTTTGATAACTTGGTTGGCTGCCTCCACTAAAAAAAACTTGGTTGGTTGTCTAGCTGTGAAGCAAGAGATTGTCTGAAATACCCTCAAGTTGTGTATTTTTTGCTGATTATAATATACAAATATAATAACATGCGTATTTGGACTCAAGTTTGTCTAAATATATCTAGTTACATGTGTATTTAAACAAAATTTGATTAGTTAGTTTGGGACAGGGGAGTAAATATTATAGCAATTCACTTGCACCGGTAAATCACGGTAGTAGTATAATTTCTACATGAGCCGTTTGCAATAGCAAAAATATGTACTCATGCATAAATTTAAACAGACAATATTATGGAGTATTACTAGTACTAGTCGGCAGCAGCTTGGACGAGCGAACCACGTTAGGGAGAAAATCAAGTAGTAGTCGCCGGCAGCAACACGTGCCTGTGAGCAAGCAAGCAACAGCGAGTCGTCGCCCGGGAAGAGCTAGTGCGCATGGAGACACGAACTACTCGTGCGAGTCACGGTTCGGTCAAGAAAGGAGACAAAGGACCCGGTGGCAGTATAATCGTAATTAAAGCTGAACGATATGACCTCAAAGTGAAACCGCTTCGATTCTAAGTAGGAAGCTATGGGAAGCCGCGGGCTAGCTATAGCATTCTGTTTGTTTTAACTTGACTTGCTTTTTTCACTAAAAAGCTAGAAAGGCCCAAACAAACACCCACTTAACCAAAAGATAGACTTGTCTGGAAACAGGATGCGAGAAATGCATCCGCTGAGGGCCTGATTGGTTGTAATAGGCATGTTGATGCAAGAAGGGCACTACTAGGCCTCCCCAGGGATCGGCAAATCCTATATGGCTCCTACCGGCGCTCAGTACGAGCCGGTCTAGTTCGGCTTTCCTGTTAAAAAATTCGGCTTTCTTTTTTATATACTAGTAGCACATTTGTTGCAACGGTTAATAATGCAACTAATATGTAGAGAAAATCTTGAGCAGGTGGAACTAAACAAAATCAAAAGTAATAGATGAATCTCTTGAAAATGTCAGAGATAATGTAGAAAGTGCATGTAGGAAAAGATAATGACTACAAAAGTTCTTATAAATCACACAAACATTTGGTTTCCAACGTGTTCTCCAATCAACCACTTTACAGGTGATTAGAGAAAATCTTGCGAAGGTGGAACTAAACAAAATCAAAAGTAATAGACCATGATGAAGCTCTTGAAAACATCATAGATAATGTAGAATACTGCAGGTATGAAAAGATAATGACTATATAATTTCTTATAAATCACACAAACATTTGGTTTCTACCGTGTTCTCAAATCAACCACTTTACGGGTGATTTGAAAAGATAATGACTATATAATTTCTTATAAATCACACAAACATTTGATTTCCACCATGTTCTCCAATCAACCACTTTACGTGTGCTTTTTTTGATTCCAATCTGCATATTATATTGTGTATCATTCAAGAGTTAAAAGGGTAAAATAAAATTATATAGTTATGAACAAACGTGAATAATGAATTACCTCACGTAAGTAAACAAAACTCCCATGGCACGTTCTTACTAATTTTTTGTCCGTTAGCTCTGTATACTTTTGTTCGTCCTCTTGCTATTACAGACTGATTATTTTTCTGGACTCGTGCCTTCTGCTGCTACATGTCACAGGTAGCTCTACTTTGCTGATAGCTCATTACTGCTCTTATGTTGATGCTTGCTGATTCTGTAGTCGCGTTCTCCTAAATTTTTGTACTCATTGCAGATCTAGCGGTGGTTCGCTGTGCCGATGACCATCTAAAGCGAGACACGGGGGGGGGGGGGGGGCAAATCGGATAAGAAAAAACTAACTAAACAAGCTAATTAGCTTCTCCTTGAGCTCCGCCTAGAGCATCCTCACTCAAGCATGGCCCATGATAACATGAGTCCGTCTTAAAAGACGGAACCCGTCGGCATCCATGGAACCCCATTGGCGGACGCCTAACGAGCTGGAGCAGCGGCATGAACTATGTTCCGTGCGTATTCCTCCGTACATGACCCGGACAGCCCCGTTGTACACATGGACACACCCAGGGAAAGGACGCATGCAGTGTTGTAGTCTAGAATCACGGCGAGGACGATCAACCTCTAGATTTCCCTTGAGGATATTGACGAGGTTGTCAATGCCCTTCTCAATGAACTTCCATCCATCCTTTGACGAAGGTGATCACACTCAGGATTCCGGTGCTGTCTAACGACAGTGCATGGTTCCAGTGACCAATCCGTGAACACCACATCTATCCACCATCAATTGCCCACCGTCTTCGTTGCTAGCCAGCGTCGTGGAGCCAAGACACAAACGGCAGGACGAAACACAGACTGAGATAGATATGTTTGCTTTCCACAATTGTTACTCCTAGTCATGTAGCAGCATAATTAAGATCAACATCCTCGTGCTTGGATGGCTAGAAGGCGATTTGGCCAGCCATGTGGGTGTTACGGGAAGACCAACATGATGGACAGGAACATCGATCGTGTCGTCTGATACGTTGCAAACATATCTATAATTTTTGATGTTCCATGCTTATTTTATATCTACTTTCTTATGTTTTGTACACACTTTGGAGTATTTTTACACATTTTATGGAACTAACCTATTAACAAGATGCCATAGTGCCAGTTGTCTGTTTTCTGCTGTTTTTGGTTTCAGAAAAGCTAGTAGGGAAATATTCTTGGAATTGGACCGGACAAAAACCAAAGTCAATATTTTACCCAAAGCAACACGGAGTCTGGAGGGGAGACGACCCGGGAACTAGGGCGGCCACACCCTAGGGTGGCACGGCCAGCCCTAGCCGTGCCACCACCAGGTGTGGGCCCCCTGGTGCTCCACCGACCTAGCCCTTCCGCCTATAAAAGACTCCCGGGACGAAAACCCTAAGGACCCGATCAAAATTCCACGAAAGAGTATGTAGTCGTTGTCATCTCCATCCCTAGATCGAGAGGGATCTAAAGCTCTTCCCGGCACCCTGCCGGAGGAGAGAGATCACCCTAGAGGCCTTCTTCATCACCATGCCTACCTCCGGTGTGATGCGTGAGTAGTTCATCCCTGGACTACGGGTCCATGAGATGGTTGGTTCTCCTCCTTTGTGCTATCATGTTTAGATCTTGTGAGCTTCGTTCATGATCAAGATCATCTATTTTTAATCCTACATGTTGTGTTTGCGGGGATTCGATGGATATGGAGATGCTATTTCAGATTGATTGTTGATTCTATCATGTCTATGTTATTTGTGATCTTGCATGCATTTCGTTGTTAGTAGCTATCTTGGCCAAGTAGATGCTAGCAACTCTAAGAGGGAGTATTTATGCTCGATAGTGGGTTCATGCCTCTAGTAATCTGGGGAAGTGACAGAAATCTCTAAGGTACTAGATGTGTTATTGCTACTAGGGAGAAAACAGTAATCCTTTGTTTATAGAACAATCATATTGTTTACTTTATACACTTTTCTTAATGCAATTATCTGTTGCTTGCAACTTAATACTGAAAGGGGTTCGGATGATAACCTGAAGGTGGATTATTAGTCATAGATGCAGTTGGATTATAGTCTATGTATAATGTTGTAATGCCCAATCAAATCTCATTGGATTCAAGATGATTAGTATATGCATGTATGCTTTCTCGATGTTTGTCAATTGTCCCGCTGTAATTTGTTCACCCAACATGTCATCTATCTTAAGGAGCATCACCACTAGTGAACTATGGACCCTAGTCCATTCTTTTACCATCAATCTAAAAGCTATTTATTGTTTTATGTTACTTTCTGCAAGCAATTACTATCTTTCACACAATACGTTTAATCCTTTGTTTTCAGCAAAACCGGTGAGATTGACAACCTCACTTTAAGTTGGGGGCAAAGTTCTGTGGTTGTGTTGTGCATGATTCCAAGTTGGAAACAACACCTTGGAGGTGTTTCCTTGCTCCTACTGGTTCGATAACCTTGGTTTCATAACTGAGGGAAAACTTGCTACTATGCTCATCATACCTTCCTCTTGGGGTTCCCCAACGAGCTCGATACATTTTGAGCCATCAAGGACTTTTTCTGGCGCCGTTGCTGGGGGGTCAAGGACAGCTTCACAAGGGGAGTCCCTCACGACCAATCTCTTTACTTTGTTTTTGTTTTTCTTAGAATATTTTTGCTTTGTTTGCTTGTTTCTTTATCAAAAACACAAAAAAATAGTCTTATTGGTTTCCTTCTTTATCAAAAATACAAAAAAATAGTTCCTACTATAGTTGTTATTTTTGTTGGTATGTTATTGTCTTGCTTTATCATGCTTTCTATCAATGGTTGGTTTCTTTGAAACTAGATCTTATTGGAAAGATGGGTTCACGAAAGAACAAAGATATTATTATAAGGAACACCGCTTGTCACAAAAAGGGAAACACTTATGTGAACAAATTGATAAATTGTATACCATTGCTAAAAACGTGTGCTCTACTTATAATGTTACTTATTGCTTTGATAAATCTTGTTGCTGTAGGAGGTATAAACACCTCCCTTTTTAATGTGAGTATAACGATGATGTTACCATATCTTCTTATGTTACAGGAAATTATGACTTTTATGATGTGAAACAAATTGAAGAATTTATTGCTTGGAAGGGTGCATTCGAACTTGCTTATTTGCTTGAAAATACTGATGATGCACTTTATAAATATGAGGTTTATGATATACTTAAATTTTGCTTTGATAATTATAAGGAAGAAAATGGCTATATTCTTGAGTATCTTAATAGATGCTCTCCACCAATGGAAGAAACTAATGCCTTGTAGGAGCCTATGGAAGAAGAAATTGCTGAAACTGGAAGCTCATTGGATGAAAAAGAGGAGGAGAGTGATGATAAAGAGGAGGAGGAATGGAGCAGCTACCCATGTCTACCTCCCAATAAGAGTAACTCTTTAACTAATACCTTATTTGATTGCCCTCCATGCTTACCAAAGGAGGATGAGTGTGATATTTATATTGTTGAGTTTGTTCAGGATGCTACTGAAAGTCATTATTGTTGGTTCCGCAGCATCTAAAACAAAAAATTCCTACGATGAGAACTAAACGCCAAGATCTATCTACTAGATACAAAGCAACGGATGGACATACATCCATGGAGAACTTACCCTCGAAGACAACGGGTTTTGTTAATGAGTAGGAACTCGTGGTTGATGTAGTCGTACACTTGCCGATCTCAAGATCGTGTGGAAGTCCGAGCGCCGCAAATCAGCAGCGCATCCGTCCTCGCACACACGTTCAAGCCACCGGAAAACCTCCACCTCCTCGCTCCAGCGATGCAGCGGAAGCAGCGACTCCTTCCAGACAAAATGCCACCGGGAACATGTATCTCGCTAATCCGAGACCATGGGGGAATAATTCTAGAGGGGGAGAGAGATCCTTCACGAGGAGGTGTGAGGAAGAAGGAGGAAGAGGGGGGGGGGGGCATTTTATAGGAGGAGGGGGGTACCCCTCCCCATGGCCGGCGCCCCATGGGGGGTGACCCCTCACCTCCCCCATTCATGTGGTGGTAACTCCTCCACATTAAAATGCCCCTTCATATTCTCTTTTAAAGTCTCCACTTTAAATGCATTAAAATTCTCTAAGTTTAATGCTCTCTCATTTAATAAAACTCTTTTATTAAATTTATTCAGAATTTTGTTAATTACTTTAATTAACAAACATTCACATAAAACCCCTTGCAACATTTCAATATCACATGCAGAACCACTTTCTGTAATTTCACCCAAAACAATTTTGGTTTCTATCGAAACAATTCCTGCGCTTTGCAATTCTTTCGTCTGTAACATATGTGCTCCAAAATGGTGTCCGGTAACCCTTAAGTGTGTCACCCTACGGTTCGCGAATAATGCAGACATGATTGAGACTCCTCTCAGATCAATAATCAGAAGCGGGACCTGGTGATCCATACTGACTCCTACACATTCAACGATGACTTCTGTGATCGTGAGAACCTTTAACGTTAGTAACTTAATCCCTTTGTCTCATGATATAATACATGTCCGATATTCGATCATCGGTATCCAAATACCTAGTTTGATCTCGTTACCGACATGCACTCTTTTCTTGTTCCCGTGATATAACATTCTAGTGATCACATCACTTGCTTGCAAGCTATCTTAATGTGATATCACCAAGAGGGCCCAGAGTATATCTATCCATCATCGGGATTGACAAATTCCACTCTTGATCCATGAGCCTCAACATAACACCTTCGTAGCACTGAACCCATCTTTATAGTCACCCTGTTACGGTGTGACATTTGATGTTATCAAGATACTCTTCTGGTGTTAGCAATTAACATGATCTCATGGTCTAAGGATAAAGATTATTTCGTATGATGTTATAGAAATATAAACATAATGACTTGATCGTAATGCTATACTTCGGATGAATGTTCATCACATCATTTCACAAATCTTGTGACCTTGTTATTAACAACATCCAATGTCCATGATCAGGAAACCTTGATCATCTTGTTAATCAACAAGCTAGTCTATAAGAGAGGCATAACTAGGAACCCTATTTGTTTATTAAACACACATGTATTGACATTTCCGATCAATACAATTATAGCATGCAAAATAAACATCTATCACATACGAGGAATACATAATAACAACTTTATTATTGCCTCTCAAGGCATATTTCCTTCAGTCTCCCACTTGCACTAGAGACAATAATCTAGTTCACATAGTGATAAATCTAACACCCATGGAGTTCTGGTGTTGATCATGTTTTTCCCTAGGGAGAACTTTAGTCAACGGATCTTCTACATTTAGGTCCATGTTGTAACTACCTCGGTGAATTACGCTCTTAGTTACATGCCTGGATGAACGAAAGTGGTTAAAATAGTACGGTGGGGCCCAGGGCCACTCACGGTAGACCTTTCGGCCGTCCTCACCACTTTTAGACATCGGGACAAGAACGAGCGGCGTAATCGGCAGGCGAAGGGATCAAGTACATACACAAAGGAGTATGTATGCAAGCCACATAGAACAGTCCTCAGAGCCATTCCATCTAAAAGAAATAGAAATATTGCAACGCCATACGGCAAGATTCAAATATCCTAGATAGAGATAATAATTTTGGATAGCTCCTCATACAACAAACATCAGAGTATCAGGCGGAAGCGGAAAACAAGATCCGAGTACGGATAAGAAGCAAATCGGCATAAGATGCCCCATAAATATACACATCCCGCCCACAGATCTCACGGATCCCCGTTCCTGGAATCTCTACACCGAACGATCGTTGCCAACATCATCTGTCTCTTCCACCCAGTATCCATCTTGCGGGTACACCTGTTCATCTGAATCAAACAATTTATCGTGTGAGACCCTAGGGGTACTCAACAAGTCTTTATGCCGCTAAAGGGGACACAACCTGGGGTGATGCAATTGCAGCAAAAGATAATACCTAACAATTATACAGATACTCGCTAACCATCCGCCTAACCAACGATAGACGGATGTCCGTGAATTAAGAACAACAGTTATAACAGTATAATTAACAGATCCATCCTCCTCCTCGCTTACCAACGAGGAAGCGGACGAACAACCCCCACCATCCGTTGGCAGTTTTATTAACCATTCCATGAGTATTGCACTATTTACTAGTCAAGTACTTAGTCAAATTAAGAGCGGTACTTTAGTTATACTTGTCTATGATCGAGAAACTGTGCTCCAAGTCGTCCATAACCGCGGACACGGCTTTCAGAAAGATTTACCCTGCAGGGGTGCACGAATAGCAACACACACTCGATCAACCTCGGAAAAACCAAATCAAAACCCAACGAGGCATTCACGATAAAGCAATCACAGGATTCAGAAATATTTCAGGGGGCCACCCCATTAAGCTACCCGCAACGAAGTTGGCCGGCTCCGAGACGGACCCAAGGTTTGTGTGGACGGCGGTAAACGACTAGGAACCCGAAAATGTGACTGGGCTTGTCGATACAGCGAAAACGTGTCACGATCCAAAACAGTATAGGTGCTCCTCGCATAATCTTAAATAAAGCAGTAACATGGCATAAGTACAGGATAGTAATAAAGCCCCAAACTAATTGTGGCCCCAAGAAATAAGAATGAATCAAGCTCTGGATCAGGGGGGTCCATAAGGCCTCCCGGATGTGGATAGTGCGAATAAACAAGGAACAAGAATCAAGTACTCGGGGTCCTACGGGACACAAGTGAGCATGAAAAACCAAATAGCAGATATTGCTCACCGGTGCCTCTTTCATTAGTTATCCCATTACTACTCAGGTTAAGTTGTTTAGTACCTCGTTATTCATCAGACACTCACATACCCTACACATGCTTTTCTACGACTCGCATGGCTCGAACAACTCCTGTAGTAACGGCTCATGGGATGGAGGAACAAGCTTCGGTGGGGTTTAAAAGTAAGGCTATGCAGTACTTGGGATTCAATTTAATGCAATCGCGACTCAATGATGCAAGAATAAGATAAAGGAAATAGGTAATGTATGTATGCAAGCATGTGGTAGTGCTTGCCTGGCAGCTCAGTTGAAGCGAGAGATGGATCTGGATAGTACTCCTGTGATTCCTGGTAATTCTCTTGCTGGGCGTCTATTCGAAGAAGAACCAAACAAATAAGGGCCAACATAAATAAAGTGCACAACATAGGAAATAAAATGCGACAAGCAAACAAGCATGCCATGATGAATGATGCACAATTTACATGGCATTAAAGTAGCATGGCAAGGGTGAGGTGGGGATACAAGAAATAAAGCTTTTTGTTATTTATTTAACCAAGTTTTATTGTCATAAACAGTTCAGATTTTTAATAATGACATGATGCATGCTTCAAATTAGAACAAGGACTGTATACATAGAACGGGCTCGTCGCGCTGATCGATTTAGACATATTATTTGCCAAATTTGGAGTTGTAGAGTTAAAGTTATTAATTTATTAAGAAAAAGGGCATTTTATTGTAATTTTAATCATCTCGAAAAATTAAAGTGTCCAAATAATATTTTGAAGGGAATATTTGAATTCCTCACATTTTTCTGATTCCAAAACATATATTATTTGTATTATTTGGATTTGTATTTTCAAAATTATTTAAATCTAATTTGAATTTGAATTTAAATCAATTTTGGAAAAGGTTTAATTAAAACAGACAGCCAGACAAACTTTTGTCACCCAGGCAAATCTAGCCACAGCCGCTGACGGTGGGCCAGCTGCTGACTGGGCGAGTCCCGCGCGCAAATTACTTTTTACACCGCGTACTGTTCTAGCTACTGCGACTGACTGGCGGGGCCAGCGGCTAAGGCCCATGTCACAGCGACGGAAAACACAGAGGCTGTCAGGTGGGGCTGCTCTGGAGCGCGGGTTAGTTGTACAAAGAGGCTGTCAGGTGGGGCATTTTTGTAAAGAGGAGAAGGAGGCTGACAGGTGGGGCTCGAGGGGAGTGCGGGTTGAGCAGAGACAAACAGAGGGGGCTATCTGCAAAAAAAAAGGGCGCCGCGTACTGTTTCTCTTCTCCACCGTCTGGCGGCAGGTCTGCATGCGGCGCGGAGCGGGGGCTCGAACCCGGGACGCGGGCGCCCGCGCTGAGGGGGCTAGCCAGTGTGGTGGTTTACAGGGTAGTGACAGGAGGGTGGACGCAGGCTAGTTAGGTCGCTGCACGGCGCAGCGACGAGAGAACGCCGTCGGCCGCCGCGCACCGAGGCCGTTCGACGATTTGTCCGGCGAGCACTGGCGATTACAGCGAGGCGGAGGTTGTCAGTAAGGGAGTACTGCTCACCGCGGAGGGGACGGTGGAGTTGGATCGGGTGGGGAGGCACCGGAGCGGCGAGGACGCAGGCGCTCCCCGGCGTTAGGGTTTCGGACGGCGAGGCGCAGGATCCGGCGGTGCTGGGGCTTCTCGTTCACGTCGGCGCGTACAGGGAGCAGCAAGGCGGTCTTCTCGGTCACCCAGGCCACCTCCACGACGTGCCGGCCGGCTAGAACGAGGGGGAAGCAGGGATAGACGGCGGCGTCTGGCGGCCGGAGCTGGGCGCCGGAGAGGAAGAAGGGGAGGGCACGGCAGAGCTTGGGGTGGATCTGGCGATGCAGAAGGCGTGTGAGAGGAGGAGAAAGGGAGGGAGAGGAAGGAGGGTTGCCGTGTGGGAGCGGCTCAGGGTAAAGTGGCTTCGGCCCTTTCCCTTTTCTCCTCGAGCACGTGGGTGAGCTGGGGCTCGTCCTGGGGCAGGGCAGCAGCAGAGGGGAGGCTGCAGGTGGGGACGGTGTGAAGTAGCTGCAGGGTGGGGCTAGCACGCGGTAGAGAGAAGAGAGAGAGGAGAGGGGGGTAGCTCGGGCTAGGTAGATGGGTAGCCTCGGGTTAGGGTTTTGTGTAGGGTTAGAGAGAGGGGTAGGGTTAGCTGAGATGGGCCATGCATGGCAGGGAGAGGCCATTGGCATGGTGTGAGGGAGGAGATGAGAGAGAGGTGGTAGAGGTTAGGGTTTTAGATTAGATTTAGGTTTAGATAGGATTAGATGCAACTAGAGCTAGGGTTTTAATTAGTGGTGTAGGTTTTTATTCTTGTTTAAAGGAACAACCCAAGAGGAGCTAGTGAGTGCTTTGGAACTCACATGAGATGAGGTGGAAGAGAAAACCAAGAAAATAGAAAGAAAAAGGATCATGGGAGAAGGCCTCATTTGGATCATGCATGGAGAAAATAAAATAAAAGAAATAGATATGGATGAGAATATGGGGAGGATGGAATGGAAGGAGATGGTGCACAAAGAAAATATCCATTGAAATAAAGGAAAAATCAATGGGATAAAGGTGGTGGTACTCTTGCATGGCCCATGCAAAATAATAAATGCTATGATTTATTTTGTGAAAACAAAAGTAGTGATATGGCATTATTCTAATGCATTCCCATGAAGTAGAATCAAGGCCAAGCAAGAGAATCTAAGGAACTAGATCCACCCTATTTCCCATGAGCTAGATAAAATCAAAGAAAGACAAACAAGCTCATGGACTAGTAGGATGGTGGAATTATAAAGTGGTGGAAAAGAAAGGTGATGGAGTTGAATAAAAGATATGCCCCCAACTCAACTTGGGCATTTAGACAATATATCAATAACCAAATACAATATCAAGAGGCAAATACAATTAATAGTGCATATGAGAGAAGAACCAAAGAACCAGGGTTTTATATGATGCTCAAATGCAAGGTGGCATGATGACATGAGCATGATATAATTATGATGCAACAATTGTATATAGGAAGTAGCCAATATCTTACTAGAACAAGTAGCATTACAATTGATAGACAATTGGGATGCTACACGTGTGTACTTTACAAATCTTTATATCTCCATCCTTGACATGCTCGCAGATGGAGTGAAACCGGCGCTTAATATGCTTGGAATTCTTGTGAGACCTCGATTCCTTGGCGTTGGCTATGGCTCCATTGTTGTCACAATAGATCACCATTGGGTCCAATGCACTATGAACCACACCTAGTTCCGTTCTGAACTCCTTCATCCAAACTGCTTCCTGTGCCGCTTCTGAAGCAGCAACATATTCTGCCTCCGTCGTTGATCCAGCCACCACAGGTTGTTTGGAACTCCTCCAACTAACTGCTGCTCCGTTCAAGATAAATACGTATCCGGATTGAGACTTAGAGTCATCCGGATCGGTGTCAAAGCTAGCATCGACATAACACTTAGAGACTAGCTCTTCTTCACCTCCGTATACAAGAAACATATCCCTAGTTCTTCTCAAGTACTTAAGGATATTCTTGACTGCTATCCAGTGTTCTGAACCTGGATCAGATTGGTACCTACTAGTCAAACTAATAGCATGTGCCACATCCGGTCTTGTAAATAGCATGGCATACATTATAGAGCCTATGAGCAAGGCATAGGGGATCTTATCCATTATCTCTCTTTCTTCCGCCGTAGCCGGACTTTGAGTCTTACTCAATGTCTTGCCTTGCAACATAGGTAAGAACCCCTTCTTACTTTCGTCCATATTAAACTTCTTTAATATCTTATCAAGGTATGTACTCTGCGATAGCCCAATTAGGCGTCTTGATCTATCTCTATAGATTCTAATGCCTAATATATATGAAGCTTCACCAAGGTCCTTCATCGAAAATTTGCTGTTTAGATAACTTTGAACACTGTTTGAAATATCTATATCATTTCCAATCAATAATATGTCATCCACATATAATATCAGAAATGCCACATTGCTCCCACTCACTTTCTTGTAAATACAAGCCTCTCCATAAGTTTGGACAAATCCAAACTCTTTGATCACCTCATCAAAGCGGAGATTCCAACTCCGGGATGCTTGCTTCAGTCCATAGATGGATCGCTGAAGTTTGCATACCTTATCAGCATCCTTAGGATTGACAAAACCCTTAGGTTGTATCATATACAACTCTTCTTCAATATTACCATTGAGGCACGCAGTTTTGACATCCTTCTGCCATATTTCATAATTGAAATATGCATCAATTGCTAACATAATCCTAACCGACTTAAGCATCGCTACGAGAGAGAATGTATCATCGTAGTCAACTCCTTGAATTTGTCGAAACCCCTTTACGACAAGTCGAGCCTTATAGATGGTCACATTACCATCAGCATCGGTTTTTCTTTTGAAAATCCATTTATTCTCAACAACCTTTCGATCGTGAGGTAAGTCCACCAAGGTTCAAACCTAGTTTTCGTACATGGATTCCATCTCGGATTTCATGGCTTCTAGCCATTTGTTGGAATCCGGGCTCATCATCGCTTCTTCATACGTCGCAGGGTCATCTATTTCATCAATCATGAAATTCATAACAGGATTGCCGTACAGTTTAGGAGATGCACGTGTCCTACTTGACCTATGAGGTTTGGTAGTGTCCTCTTTCGAAGTTTGATGATCAATATCATTAGCTCTCTCTTCATTAGGTGAAGTTAACTCCGAAACAATTTCCGGTGCTATGCTACTCGCCATTTCATGAAGAGAAGGTTCAATAACCTCTTCGAGTTCTACCTTCCGACTACTCACTCCTTTCACGAGAAACTCCTTCTCAAGAAAGGATCCATTCTTGGCAACAAAAACCTTGCCCTCGGATCTGTGATAGAAGGTATACCCAATCGTTTCCTTAGGGTATCCTATGAAGACGCATTTTTCCACTTTGGGTTCGAGTTTATCCGGCTGAAGTTTCTTCACATAAACATCGCATCCCCAAACTTTAAGAAATGACAGCTTAGGTTTGTTTACAAACCGTAATTCATACAGTGTCGTTTCAACGGATTTAGATGGTGCCCGATTTAAAGTGAATGCAGCGGTTTCTAGTGCATAACCCCAAAATGACATTGGCAAGTCAGTCAGAGACATCATAGATCGAACCATGTCCAATGAAGTACGATTACGATGTTCCAACACACCATTATGTTGTGGTGTTCCGGCAGGCGTGAGTTGTGAAACTATTCCACACTCTTTCATGTGTGTGCTAAACTCGTAACTTAGATACTCACCTCCACGGTCGGACCGCAGAAACTTGATCTTTCTGTTACGATGATTTTCCACTTCATTCTGAAATTCCTTAACTTTTCAAAGGTTTCAGACTTGTATTTCATCAAATAGATATACCCGTATCTACTCAAATAATTCGTGAAAGTAAAAAAATAACGATATCCACCTCGCGCCGACACACTCATTGGTCCACACACATCAGTATGTACGATTTCCAATAAATATGTCGCTTCCATCGAACCGGAAAATGACGTTCTAGTCATCTTGCCCATAAGGCATGGCTCACATGTATCAAATGATTCAAAATCAAGTGATTCCAAAAGTCCATCAGAATGGAGTTTCTTCATGCGTTTAAAGCCAATATGACCTAGACGGCAGTGCCACATATATGCAGATATATCATTATCAAGTTTAATCCTTTTAGCATCAACATTATGAATATGCGTAATACTACTATCGAGATCCAATAGAAATAAACCATTCAACACAGGTGCATGACCATAAAAGTTATCATTCTTATAAATCGAACAATCATTGTTTTCAGATTTAAAGGAATAACCACTTTGCATCAAACACGATCCGGATACAATGTTCATGCTCAGTGCAGGCACCAAATAACAATAATTCAGATTTATAACTAATCCCGATGGCATATGGAGAGGTAGCGTTCCGACGGCGATCACATCAACTCTTGATCCATTGCCGACCCGCATCTTGACCTCATCCCTTGCTAGCTGTCACTTGTTCCGCAGCCCCTGATTTGAGTTACATATATTAGCAACCGTTCCTGTATCAAATACCCAGGTGCTACTGCGAGTACTAGTCAAGTACACATCAATAACATGTATATCACATATACCTTTGTTTGCCTTGTCGGCCTTCTTGTCCGCCAAATACTTGGGACAGTTGCGCTTCCAATGGCCAGTCCCCTTGCAATAGTAGCACTCGGTATCAGACTTAGGGCCAGCTCGGGATTTCTTTTCAGGTGCGGCAACAGATTTGCCACCCTTCTTTCCCTTCTACTTGCCTTTCTTGTCCTTCTTGAAACCGGTGGTCTTATTGATCATCAACACTTGATGTTCTTTCCTAATCTCCATTTCTGCAGTTTTAAGCATTGCCAGAAGCTCGAGAAGAGACTTCTTCATGCCCTGCATATTATATTTCATCATGAAGCTGTTGTAGCTAGGTGGCAGAGATTGGAGAACATGATGTATGCCTAAGTCAATGGTAATCGTTATTCCCAAGGGCACAAGTTTATCGGCGTACCCAGACATTTTGAGTACGTGCTCACTAATGGAGCTTTTCTCCTCCATCATGCAGCTAAAGAACTTTTCAGAAGCATTATAACTCTCTACGGAAGCATGGGTATCGAAAATCATTTTCAATTCTCCCATGGTATCAAAGGCATTACCATTTTCGAAACACTTTCGAAGTTCTGGCTCTAACCCATACAGTATGCCGCAATGAACTAAGTTGTGGTCCTCCTGACGAGTTATATAGACATTCTTTTCCTCGTCAGGGGCATCAGGAGCTGGTGGGTGGCCTAGCGGCGCCTCTAGCACATATTGCTTTTATGCAGCAGTGAGGAGAATCCTCAAATTCATAGCCTAGTTGGTGAAGTTGCTACCATTCGCAGCAAGTTTCTCTTTCTCCATGAACACATTGAAATTTGTAAGCAGGTGGTGCCATCTACAACAGAATTTGTAAAGTTTATTTAGATTAAGTTTATGATAGAGTGAGTTCAACTAATCCAAATTACTAATGAACTCCCACTCAAAAACGACATCCCTTGTGTCTTTTTGGTGATTACATGAACCAAATCCACTACACCAAGTCCGATCATCACGTGAGTTAGTTTAGCTTCAAAGGCGAGCATCTATATGGGCATCATATCAACTATATGACTCATGCTTAACCTTTCGGTCCGTGTTCCGAGGCCATGTCTGTACATGCTAGGCTCGCCAAGTAAGAACCTTAGTATTCGCGTGTGTAAAACTGTCTTATACCCGTTATATGAAAGCGTAGAGTCGAGTACACCCGATCATCACGTGATGTCTCGAAATACGATCCACAGAACGGTGCATACTTAAGGAAGAACACATTTTATCTTGATATCTAAATGAGGGATCATCTTACAATGCTACAAAAAGCGCCAAACTAGCAGTATAAGATGCTAACATCTAATGTGTAAAGTGAGATGATATGGTCCATGCATTTGTTCTCTATCATTTGCATCATGGTATGATCTCTATCATTCCTTTGTGTGTAAGGACAAGGTCTATGGAACTTACACGTTGAGTGTGTTGTAAGAGTATCTATCATACATCTACTTACAACAATACCATATCAAGACACTAGCCCAACAACGATCTAAATTAGACGCCTCTAATTTATCAATTGCAAGTTTTACGTGGCTTAGGGCTTTCGGAGATAGAACTGGTCTTACCTACGAACATGAACCACAACGAGGATAACCAAGTTATTAGCAACTCGTTGTAAATCAGATATTGACTATAGTAGGAGAGACAGACACCCGCCAGCCACTTATGCAAAACAAGTTGCATGTCAGTCGTGGAACCGGTCTCATGTACGATGACATGTAAGGTTTGTCCAGGCCGCTTCGTCCCACTATGCCACCAATATCCAAAATACATAGAAGATTCAATAACATGATCATCATCTCCCACATATAAACATATGTGTACTACCCGTGCAAAGCACCTACGCATAGATCAGGCTCTGATACCACTGTTGGGTCCGCATCATAGAAAACAAAAAAATTCATACGATGAGAACTATACACCAAGATCTATCTACTAGATACAGAGCAACGGGTGGACATACATCCATGGAGAGCTTACCCTCGAAGACAACGAGTTTTGTTAACGAGTAGGAACTCGTGGTTGATGTGGTCGTACACTTGCCGATCCCAAGATCGTGTGGAAGTCCGAGCGCTGCAAATCAGCAACGCATATGTCCTCGCACACATGTTCAAGCCACCGGACAACCTCCACCTCCTTGGTCCAGCGATGCAGCGGAAGCAACAACTCCTTCCAGATGAAATGCCACCGGGAACATGTATCTCGCTAATCCGAGACCATGGGGTAATAATTCTAGAGGGGGAGAGAGATACTTCACGAGGAGGTGTGAGGAAGAAGGAAGAAGAGGGGGGCCTTTTATAGGAGGAGGGGGGGTACCCCTCCCCATGGCTGGCGCCCCATGGGGGTGACCCCTCACCTCCCCCATTCATGTGGTGGTAACTCCTCCACATTAAAATGCCCCTTCACATTCTCTTTTAAAGTCTCCACTTTAAATGCATTAAAATTCTCTAAGTTTAATGCTCTCTCATTTAATAAAACTCTTTTATTAAATTTATTCAGAATTTTGTTAATTACTTTAATTAACAAACATTCACATAAAACCCCTTGCAACATTTCAATATCACATGCAGAACCACTTTCTGCAATTTCACCCGAAACAATTTCGGTTTCTATCGAAACAATTCCTGCGCTTTGCAATCCTTTCATCTGTAACATATGCGCTCCAAAATGGTGTCCGGTAACCCTTAAGTGTGTCACCCTACGGTTCACGAATAATGCATACATGATTGAGACTCCCTCAGATCAATAATCAGAAGCGGGACTTGGAGATCCATACTGACTCCTACACATTTAACGATGACTTCTGGTATCATGAGAACCTTTAATGTTAGTAACTTAATCCATTTGTCTCATGATATAATACATGTCCGAGTTTCGATCATCAGTATCCAAATACCTAGTTTGATCTCGTTACCGACATGCACTCTTTTCTCGTTCCCG
The DNA here is from genome assembly GCA_910589775.1 of Avena eriantha. Classification (NCBI taxonomy): domain Eukaryota; kingdom Viridiplantae; phylum Streptophyta; class Magnoliopsida; order Poales; family Poaceae; genus Avena; species Avena eriantha. Next base: position 164,889,550 of record OU342743.1, on the reverse strand, counting down.
TGATATAACATTCTAGTGATCACATCACTTGCTTGTAAGCTATCTTAATGTGATATCACCGAGAGGGCCCAGAGTATATCTATCCGTCATCTGGATTGACAAGTTCCACTCTTGATCCATGAGCCTTAACATAACACCTTCGTAGCACTGAACCCATCTTTATAGTCACCCTGTTACAGTGTGACGTTTGATGTTATCAAGATACTCTTCTGGTGTTAGCAATTAACATGATCTCATGGTCTAAGGATAGAGATTACTTCGTATGATGTCATAGCAATATAAACATAATGACTTGATCGTAATGCTATACTTCGGATGAATGTTCATCACATCATTTCACAAATGTTGTGACCTTGTTATTAACAACATCCAATGTCCATGATCAGGAAACCTTGATCATCTTGTTAATCAACAAGCTAGTCTATAAGAGAGGCATAACTAGGAACCATTTTTGTTTATTAAACACACATGTATTGATGTTTCCGATCAATACAATTATAGCATGCAAAATAAACATCTATCATATACGAGGAATACATAATAACAACTTTATTATTGCCTCTCAAGGCATATTTCCTTCAATTATGAGAGAGGGAAAGATGGTTGTTGGAATTCTCATGTTACTAAAACACCTCTCTTTTTATGGAAAGTTCCAAAGTTGCTCTTGTTTTGTCTACCCATTCTTGTTACTATGTGCTTCTTTGATTTATTTTCTTACAAGATTCCTATGCATAGGAAGTGGGTTAGACTTAAATGTGTATCATATTTGCTCCTTGATGCTCTCTTTTGCTTCAATTCATATTTCTTATGTGAGCATGTTCTCAAATTACTGAGCCTAGCTAAAAGGCATTAAAGAAAAGCACTACTGGGAGATAACCCAAAATTTTATTCAGTAAGTTTTTTTGTTGAGTCTTGGAAGTTATTACAGATTCTGTAATAACTTCTCCTTATCCTTTTTGTGTGGATTTTGTGCCAAGAATAACCTCTAATGAGAGAGAAATTATGCTTGAGAAAGTTTCTGTCCCAAAACAGATTTTTTTGCTTCGCTGTAAAAATTTGTGAAAAAATTCTTTACGTCGGATTAAGCTGTAATTTTTTGTTCTTCTGCCCCAGATTGTTATATAACTTTCGTTAGTTTAACACTTTTTGATTTGAGCAACATAAGGTCTTTGAAAAAATCGGTCTTTACCTGCTAGTCTGTTTTGACAAATTTCTGACATTATTCGCACTTGCCTCTTAATCTCTTTCTCTTTGAGTTCTCTTTCATCGCTTGAACTTTTAAAAGGAATTGCTACAATAGCTTGATTTTTAATGGAAGTTTTATTTGTGTTGAAACTGAACCTAAAGACTTATTATCTTAAGTACACTAATGTTGCTAATGAAGATTGTGTGAAGTTTTGTATGAAGGGAATTTTAAAGTGTAGGAAAGAATAATGTGATAAGATGAAGCATGGACAAAAGCTCAAGCTTGGGGATTCCACCCGTGTCACCCCAAGAAATATTCAAGAAGTACAAGCATTAAAGCTTGGGGATGCCCAAGGCATCCCCTTCTTCATCACTAAAAATGTCAGGTTCTCTTCCAAACACTTCATTTTTATTGTTTCATACAGAGTTGTGTTGTTCTTGGAGCATCTTCGTTTTTGTTCTTAGTTTTTGTTTGCTTAGTTTGCTTGAATAAATTGGATGGACCCCCGTATTCATACATTAGTTTTCAAATAAGTTGGTTTGGATTGGAAAAGAGTAGGAAAAGTTTATGCTTATAAGTGGTATAAAAGGAGTCTTGTTTTTTACTATGGCTTAGACTTTGCCATGGGATGTCTACGCACGCTTATATTCTTGTAGACAGTGTTGGGCCTCCAAGTGCAGAGGTTTGTAGAACAGCAGCAAGTTTCCCTTAAGTGCATCACCCAAGGTTTATCGAACTCAGGGCAGAAGTGGTCAAAGGTATCCCTCTCAAGCAACCATACAATCAAGATACAAGAAGTCTCTTGTGTCCCCAACACACCCAATACACTTGTCAGGTGTATAGGTGCACTAGTTTGGCGAAGAGATAGTGAAATACAAGTAATATGGATGATTATAAGTGGTAATTGCAATCTGAAATAAGAGTGGCAGCAAGCAAACATGTAACATGACTGATTGTAAACGACGTTTCAATGCTTAGAAACAAGGCCTAGGGATCATACTTTCACTAGTGGACACTCTCATATAAATATCTTCTCTTCATGATGCTACCCTAAACTACTGTCCGGTTGGACGATGCAGGGCTATAACAGCACACCTTAAAGTTCGCATTCCCCATCTAGATAACCCCTCACTATCACCTTAAGCGCTAGATGGTTCCAACAACCACCACAAACTCATAGAGACATCCAACTCAAATTATACTCATGATAAGTATTTATGTAACCTTACCAAAGTGCCACACGGTGTGCATACTATCAACTTCACACACGTGGGGATAAGCAGAGATTAATTAAAGCACTTGAGTAGCAGAATAGATCTATAGATTACAAAGCTCATGATCTCATAAGATCACGCATAGAGAGAGATGAACACATAGCTACCGGTAGATCCCTTAGCCTCGAGAGAGAACTACTCCCTCCTCATCATGGGAGTCAACAACGTTGATGGAGATGGCGGTGGAGTCGATGGAGATGGATCCGGATTTTTAATCCTAGATGCATGTTATGCCATACCTTGCAATCCTAGGATTACCATTTTTGCGAGACATAACAGATTGGATATCACAGTACATCATCCATTACAAACCATAAGAAGGTTTTACACAAATAAAGGATCTCATGATCCAGTCTTAATACAATCAAGCAGTGGAATAATAAAGCGTAGTTGTGGGCTCCATCTTTAGTGTCACAAGCAATGCTGACGATGGGAGATGATCCTGGTTGTCGTAGCTGTCTTGCTATCCATCTTTATTATAGTCCTCCTCATAGTCTGGCCACGGGAATAGCCAGGGACAAAGCCACGAGTACTCTTTAAGTACTGACAAACTATCACTAACAAGTAAGGTAGTTCTAATAGGAATACTAAGCTCTAGGTTTAGTTGCAAAAGCTAGATTTATCTTAAGCTGAGTTTAGAAGTAAACAAAACTAATTTAACATTCTAAATCACTTTAAGTGGGAACCTAGCTTTCACATTCACAACCCTGTTGTGGTTAAGTCAAAGTCATAATTCATTTCACAAGTCATTTTGAAAACATCTGACGATGGAACAATATGGCCGCTCCAATTGTCCATGACTACCGATGCGGCTATTTGAATAGTTTGACACTATGTAGAGGTGGTACACTTTCACCACAAAATTCGATACATCCGTCAGGGATAACCCTGAATCAACATACTTAGTATGCGGATAATCAATCATAACCTTTCAATTACACACTCTAGTATAGGCACCTCCCCTATGAGCTTGGCCTCCCAGCCGTGGCCATCTGCCATCCTGGGCACTACATAGGTGGACACACATCAAGAGGTAGCCTCAGCTCAAGCATCTCCCGCGAGGGAACCCGTACTAATGCATATAAACTCCCGGCTAAGCCTTACCCAATTCAGGTATTGTGGTTGTACGGTAAAATTTAGAATGGTATCGCATCCGAACCCAACCATCAGTTTTTATAAAGGGGTAAAGCTCATGCATCAACATTTTCATCATCAAGCCATTGTGTTTCTCAACACATGTCAAAACACTTCAATAGAATGACTCATCATTCCAAGGTTTTCATAATCATTTTCACCAAGTATTCCCATCTAAAGTGATCAAGTTTTAAGCTTAGCACTAGCCACTAAGGTTAAGATTGTGAACTAATGAGGGGTGCTAATCTTCAATCTCATGCCACAAAATGACATCTAAGTATAACTAGATAGGCCAAGTTTTATACTCTTTATGCTATCTATACTAAAAGTAAAGAACTTTGGTAAAGTAAGAGAGTAAAGCTTGCAAGTAAAACTTGGGATGGGTATAAATCAAAGTATATAACCAAAGCATGCCTAATGCATTTGCTTAAGTTAACAAGGTGGGAAGTGTTAACTTGCTTAGTTCTAGCTTGCCTGATTGGTGAAGTGATTGAAGTTTTCTTCACCTTCTTCGGGGTAGAACTCCTCCTCCTCGTATCCTTGGTCGGTACTATCGTCTATAAAGGAATACGGGGTACACAATCACTAAACAATACTTAATTACTTCTATTTAGCACACTAAGGCTCACACTTGATGATCTAGCATCATCACAATCATCACATGATTTAAAGAACTAGTTTTATTCATTTTATTTAAAAAAAGTAATTTCTACTCATTGAAATTAATTAAGATTTAATATTCTCCAAATAGAATATGGGATCATGTGGACACATTTTATCACCACATATTCTAATACATGGGAATGTGATTTAAAAGGTTGATCACATTTTATAAAGTTTGAGATTACTATTTAATAAATTTAAAGTGACTAGAAATGCTCTAATAGCATTCGTTTGGTACTAGTCCAATGTCACTACATGCAATCCAAGATATTTTTACATATTCAGATAGATATTATCAAATGTGATTTTTGAGAGTTGGAATCAACTCAAAAGCTATTATGGTTGATTTTTGAAAAAGTTTGAAGTTACAAATGTCTCTATCTTGTTATTTTTGCTATAGATTATCTCTAACTCGAAATGATTTAAATCCAACGTGCTTGGATAGATATTTTAATTACCTTTCTAGCAAAATTTTAATCATGCAATTTGGTTAAGTGAAACTCTCTGAATTGATTTTTGTATAAGTGGACATAATAGGATTTTAACTAAATTGGAAAATCAATTATTTGAATTTTCGGGTCAACGTGGGAAAGCTAACGGGCCGGCCCAGCTGCACAGCACAGCACAGCGCTTGGCTGATAGAGGAGGTCCACTAGTCAGTGACTCACTCTACACGAAACGGTATCGTTTAACCTGAGCGTGGCTCATCGTCGACGACGAACTACTTCGGCGACGAGCTAAACCTAACACGGCGGTGGGGGTCTCTCGAGGCTCACCTGGGATCCAGCTAGGCTTGGCGACGAGGGCGATGGACGTGGTAGATGACGGTGAGGCGAGGCATGATCACAACGAGGCTTGGGGTGGTCGAAATCGACGTCGCCCTTCTCCTACAGCAGTGGCGGACTCCGGCCAAATTCCAGCGAGGGAGAGCTCGCCTTTCGCTGGGAAGAGGTGGGGAAGGTCAGTGAGGAGTGGGGAGTCGAATGGTGTGAGGAATGGAGGCTGGGGTGGCCTCCTTTTATAGCTCGACGAGGGGACCGAGCGGTGCGGCGGTGAGCTCGACGGTGGCGTCGCTGTAGGTGGCTAAAGGCATGGGCGAGGGCCTAGGACAATGCGGTATCTCCTGGCAGTTCTCACGGACTTAATGGCGCGGCGTGGGGCGGCTTGGTTTGCTCTGGCGCGTGCGGCGCTCTAAGCGGGAGCGGCGGTGTTCGAGACGGCGCACGGGTGCTACCGGTCGAACGGCGACAGACGGGGGTGCCTGCCGGGGTGGCGTGATCATGGCGAGGTTGCGCGTGCGTGGTGCGCGAGCTAGCGGGGATGGTTAGGCACGGCACATTGGCGCGCTCTAGACATGGCGCAGAGGCACGGTGCGGCGGTGCAACTAGGGTGGTCCATGGCTTGGCTTTGACCGTGGGGTGGCGGTAGGCTGCGGCGATGCTAGTGGACATGCTGGATGGGCGCGGGGCTGTCTGGTGCGAGCTGGCCGTGGTCGGCTGGTGATGGCCACTTTCGGGTGGCGCTCCACTATGCCAACGGCGAAGGGGGGAGCTGGTCTGGGGCTGGGTTAGGCTTAGAGGAGATAGGGAAGTAACTCGGGGACAATTTGGTCGATGATCACTGTACCAAACAGTGAAGCAAGGCTAGGGTTTTTCTGTGAATGCCAAGTGTTTGATGAAATGGCTGCATGAAATTTCTGTTTGAATTTTTGATTCAATTTTTTTGAGTGATCTTAGCTTAATCTTGAGAGACTAGGTTTGCTTGGATAGGTCAAGGTGAATTCATTTGATGGGTTTTTGGAAAAGTGTGATCTTAGCACATACACTTGATTCAATTTTCAAATGTCCATTAAATTGATTTGCTAGATTTTTTTGTAAGTTTGTAAAGTGGGCCTTGATACACTTTTACTTGGTCTAGCAAGGGGTGAAAATAAAAATAATTGTTTCTGTTAAGAAATGTCTTCTAGGAACACACCAAGTGACCTAGTGGTTTAAAATGGTCAAAATGACCATTTGGTTTATTTATTCTTATTTGATTTCTTTCTCTTTTGATTTTGTTTGCAAATGGTCTAGATGATGTGGCATTCACCTTTAAACCATTTCATAACCTTTAGAACTGTAACACCCCGTCCACTCCTGGGCCTGGGGGATGTCACTCCTGGCAGCTTAATAGGATATCTAGACTGACCCCACAGACCAACACTAGTCTTTTCTGCGCACTTTGTCCTCGTGCGCACCCGGTTACCCACTTCCCGGTCGGTCACCCATCCTAGAATTTCTCTAGGCCAAGCATGCTTAACCTTAGAGTTCTTTTCGAATGAGCTTCCGGAAAATAAGTTGCAACTTGTTGACATGGGTATCCTATCAATCCTATTAAGCCATGTGCCTGGATCTCACATACACCCACCCTTTAGAAGATCGATGCCCTCATCGATCAAGCACAACCCAGGAACGTTTCCTCTTGGCACGCGTCTGTGTGTCCAGTGCCGGCACATGTGCCATGCCATGTCCACTCTGGGCCACACGCGCCATGCTCCACATGTCCCGCCACTGACCCACACACACCCGTGTAATCGCAAGGGTCGGCTCTAATACCACTTTGTAACACCCCGTCCACTCCTGGGCCTAGGGGATGTCACTCCTGGCAGCTTACTAGGATATCTAGACTGACCCCACAGACCAACACTAGTCTTTTCTGCGCACTTTGTCCTCACTCGTGCGCACCCGGTTACCCACTTCCCGGTCGGTCACCCATCCTAGAATTTCTCTAGGCCAAGCACGCTTAACCTTAGAGTTCTTTTCGAATGAGCTTCCGGAAAAGAAGTTGCAACTTGTTGATATGGGTATCCTATCAATCCTATTAAGCCATGTGCCTAGATCTCACAAGAACAATCAAGCATGGCATATACACTCAATTCTACACTAATGCAAACACACATGCATTCATATTCATTTTCTTAATAAAAGTTTTTGTTAACCCTAAATTGGGTGACTAGGATTTAATAACCTTGAATAAAGTTTCGGGATGTTACAAACCTTCCCTCCTTAAACAAAATCTCGTCCCGAGATTTAAGAAAAACTAGGAACTAAAGAGATTGGGGAACTCAGTCCTAATGTAATCTTCTCGCTCCTAGGTAGCTTCTTCCTCGGTATGGTTGCTCCATTAGATCTTGAGAAATTTGATACTCCGGGTCCTGGTGGTTTTGTGGGCTTCTTCCAAGATACGGGTGGGCACTTCGCGATACGTCAAATCCTTGTTGATATCTGTGGCTCGATGATCGATGTTCTTGAAAACTTCGGTCTTCTCCGGAACTTCTAGGCATTTGCGAAGTAACAAGATATGGAACACTTTATGGATGGCTAACATCTCCTCTAGCAATTCCAGTTGATAAGATACTTCTCCTCCGCGATTCAGAATCTTGAAGGGTCCGATATATCTGGGGGCTAACTTTCCTTTCAGCTGAAAACACTGCATTCCCTTCAAAGGTGACACTTTGAAATACACAAAATCTCTGACATTGAAAGTCAAGTCTCTACGTCTCTTGTCTGCATAACTCTTCTGTCTGGATTGGGCGGTCTTGAGGTGCTCACGGACTTTGTGAACCTTCTCTTCGGCTTCTCGTAGGATGTCAGGTCCGAAAATCTGACTCTCTCCTACTTGCGACCAATTCAAGGGGGTACGACACTTTCTTCCATACAGAAATTCAAATGGGGACATTTGCAAACTGGCTTGATAACTATTGTTGTATGAGAATTCTGCGAAAGGCAGACAATCTTCCCATTTTGATCCATATTCTAGAACACAAGCTCTCAACATATCTTCTAAGATTTGGTTGACTCTTTCCTTCTGTCCATCGGTCTGCGGGTGATAAGCTGTGCTGAAATTTAACTTGGTTCCTAATCCTTCTTGGACTTTCTACCAAAATCTTGAGGTAAATTGGGTTCCTTGATCCGAAACTATGATCTTGGGGGTTCCATGCAAAATGACGATTCTAGCAATGTACAATTCTGCTAGCTTCGAACTCTGGTAGGTTGTCTTGATAGGTAAAATGGGATACCTTGGATAGTCTATCCAGTATGACCCAAATAGAGTCATTTCCCCTACTAGAAGTAGGCAAACCGGTGATAAAGTCCATTTTGACAGAATCCCATTTCCATTCCGGAATCTGCAAGGGTTGCAAAAGTCCTGCGAATCTCTGCTGTTCCGCTTTGATGCTCTAACAGATATCACACTTGGCTATGTAGCTTCCGATTTCTCTCTTCATCTTGTGCCACCAAAATAGCTCTTTCAAATCCTGATACATCTTCATTCCTCCGGGGTGGATAGAATAAAGAGTATCATGAGCTTCCTGCATGATAACTTGCTTCAGCTCTGAATCTGCTGGCACACAGATACGTCCTTTGTACCACAAAACTCCTTCTTCATCTTCGGTGAATCCGGGAACCTTTCATGTACCAGTGCAATGTTTGATTCCGTCGATACTTGCATTTCCTTTCTAGGCTTCCTTAATCTGACTGATCAAAGTGGGTTGAAGTTCTATGCTAGCTAAAAATCCTTTACTAACTAGCTCCGTTCTAAACTGCTCCAACTCTTCATGCAAACTTGGCTAGGCTTCTTTAATCATAGTGTTTAATCTACATGACAATCTGCTAAGAGCATCCGCTACCACATTGGCTTTGCCGGGGTGATAGTGAATGTCAAGGTCATAATCCTTGATTAACTCTATCCATCTACTTTGCCTCATATTCAACTCCTTCTGGGTGAAAATATACTTCAGGCTCTTGTGAACTGAATAAATCTCATAGCGGTTACCCATAAGGTAATGACGGCAGGTCTTCAATGCCAACACTACGGCTGCTAGTTCAAGATCATGGGTAGGATAGTTTTCCTGATGCCGCTTCAGTTGCCAGGAAAAATATGCTATGACTTTGCCTTCTTGCATCAACACACATCCAAGACCAATCTTGGATGCATCACAATACACATCAAAAGGCTTCTTGATATCCGGCATAATCGGAATTGGGGCTGAAACTAATCTCTTCTTGAGCTCTTGAAAACTCGCTTCACATTTGTCTGTCCATTCAAACTTCTTATCTTTCTTCAGCAATTGGGTCATCAGTCTTGCGATGCTCGAAAATCCTTCAACAAACTTGCGGTAATATCCCGCTAATCCGAGAAATGCACGGACTTGGGTTTGAGTGGTTGGGGCTTTCCATGCTTCAACATCTTTGACGTTGGCGGGATCGACAGCGACTCCTCCTGCCAACACCATATGTCCGAGGAATCCTACTTCTTTCAACCAGAACTCACATTTGCTAAACTTGGTATACAACTAATGTTCTCTAAGGGTTTCAAGGATGGTTCTCACGTGTAGCTCATGGTCTTCTTCTGATTTGGAATAGATAAGAATATCGTCAATAAAAACAACGACAAACTTATCCAAGAAATTCATAAAAATCTTATTCATGAGATTCATGAAATAAGCGGGGGCATTGGTTAATCCAAAAGACATGACCATATACTCATACAATCCATATCTGGTGGTAAAGGCGGTCTTTGGAATATCCGTTGCACGAATCTTGAGTTGATGATAACCGGTCCTAAGATTAATCTTAGAGAACACTCTAGCACCAGTCAACTGATCAAATAGATCCTCTATGTTTGGCAGTGGGTACTTATTCTTGATGGTGACGTCATTTAGCTTCCAGTAATCTGTGCACAAACGGTTACCTCCATCTTTCTTATCAACAAACAAAATAGGCGATCTCCATGGCGATGCGCTTGGTTGAATCAAACCTTTTGCCAGCATTGCATCAAGTTGCTTCTTCAGCTCCACTAGTTCAGAGGGGTTCATGCTATAGGGTCTTTGAGCTATGGGTCCAGTTCCAGGAATTATTTCAATGATGAACTCGATATCCCGATCAGGGGGCATACCGGGCAATTCATCTAGGAATACGTCGGGGTATTCACAGACTACTTTGACTTGGTCTAGGGTTGGTCGGGCTAGACTCTTGTTTCACTTGAATTGACGGGGCAAGGTTTCAGATACATGCTCTACTGATACTCCAGAGCTACTGGTCATAGTTATGGCTTTCTTGGCACAGTCGATTGATACATTGTAAATGTATCTATAATTTTTGATGTTCCATGCTTGGTTTTATCCACTTTCTTGTGTTTTGTCCACACTTTGGAGTACTTTTCATATGATTTCTTGGACTAACCTATTAACAAGAGCCACAGTGCCAGCTGCCTGTTTTCTGCTGTTTTTGGTTCCAGGAAAGTCAAAAAATGAATATTCTCGGAATTGGACGGGACAAAAGCCAAAGTGCCTATTTTCCGGAAGTCATCAGATGCCAGAGTACGAGACGGAGAGGGGCCAGAGGGCCACCACACCACCTGGCCGTGTGGCCCAGCCTGGCCCGCGCCATGGGGTGGTCTGGCCACCTCCGGCACCCCCTCGGCCTCCCCTTCCGCCTATAAGATGCCCTCTGGACGAAAACCCTAAGGGCCCGATCAAACATACACGAAAGAGTCTGTAGCCGCTGTCATCTCCATCCCTAGACCGGGAGGGATCTAAAGCTCTTCCCGGCACCCTACCGGAGAGGGGAATTCACCCTAGAGGCCTTCTTCATCATCATGCAAGCCTCCGGTGTGATGCGTGAGTAGTTCATCCTTGGACTACAGATCCATGTAGTAGCTATATGGCTAGTTCTCCTCCTTTGTGCTTTCATGTCTAGATCTTTTGAGCTCCGTTCATGATCAAGATCATCTATTTGTAATCCTGCATGTTGTGTTTGCGGGGATCCGATGGATATTGAGATGCTATTTCAGATTGATTATTGATTCTATCATGTCTTTGTTATTTGTGATCTTGCATGCTTTCTGTTGTTAGTACCTATCTTGGCCAAGTAGATGCTAGCAACTCCAAGAGTTAGTATTTATGCTCGATAGTGGGTTCATGCCTCTGGTAATCTGGGGAAGTGACAGAAATCTCTAAGGTACTATATGTGCTGTTGCTACTAGGGAGAAAACAACAATCCTTTTGTTCATAGAACAATCGTATTGTTTACTTTACACGCAATTCGTAAAGCAATAATTTGTTGCTTTCAACTTAATACTGGAGGGGGTTTGGATGATAACCTGAAGGTGGATTATTAGTCATAGATGCAGTTGGATGGCGGTCTATGTATAATGTTGTAATGCCCAATCGAATCTCAAAGGAGTCAAGATGATTAGTATATGCATGTATTGCTTTCTCGATGTTTGTCAATTGCCCCGCTGTAATTTGTTCACCTAGCATGTTATCTATCTTAAGGAGAGCCACCTCTAGTGAACTATGGATCCCGGTCCTTTTCTTTACATACAACTACAATCTTTTACTACTTTGTGTTTACTTTCTGCAAACTTTTACTTCTTTCCATTCGATACGTTTAATCCTTTGTTTTCCGCAAAACACGGTGAGATTGACAACCTCATCGCAAGTTGGGGACAAAGTTCTGTGGTTGTGTTGTGCAGGTCTCCACGTTGCTACTAGTACCGGCAGTGCGCCCTGCCAAGGCTCAACTAGTAACACCTTTGGGGTGTTTCCTTGCTCCTACTGGTTCGATTAAACCTTGGTTTCATAACTGAGGGAAACTTGCTGCTATGCTCATCATACCTTCCTCTTGGGGTTCCCAACGAGCTCTACATCAATATCGCACCAGCATTTTTCTGGCGCCGACACTAAGCCATCAAGCATTTTTCTGGCGCTGTTGCCGGGGAGTCAAGGACATCTTCACAAGGAGACTCCCTCACAACCAATCTCTTTACTTTGTTATTTTTGTTTTGCTTAGTTTATTTTTATTTTGTTTGCTTGTTTCTTTATCAAAAACACAAAAAAATTAGTTTTAGTAGTTTGCTTTCTTATTTGAAAATACACAAAAAAATGACTACTCTTGAAAACACTAAGTTGTGTGACTTCACTAGCACCAACAACAATGATTTTATGACCACGCCTATTGCTCCACCTGTGCCTGAAGATACTTTCTTTGAGATAAAACCTGCTTTACTCAATCTTGTTATGAGAGAACAATTTTTTGGTATTGGTAATGAAGATGCTGCTTCCCATCTAAATAACTTTGTTGAACTTTGTGAGATGCAAAAGCATAGGGATGTAGATGGTGATATTATTAAGCTGAAATTGTTTCCTTTCTCTTTGAGAGGAAAAGCTAAAGAATGGTTGAATTCCTTAACTAGGAATAGTATTGATTCTTGGACTAAGTGCAAAGATGCTTTTATTGGAAAATATTATCCTCCTGCTAAGATTATATCTATGAGAGGTGAAATAATGAAGTTTAAACAATCTAATAATGAGCATGTTGCTCAAGCTTGGGAAAGAATGAAAACTTTGGTAAAGAATTGTCCCACTCATGGACTGACTGCTTGGATGATCATCCAAACTTTTTATGCAGGATTGAACTACTCTTCAAGGAACCTACTGGATTCTGCTGCTGGAGGTACCTTTATGACCATCACTTTGGGTGCTGCAACAAAACTTCTGGACAATATGATGGTTAATTATTCTGAATGGCATACTGAGAGAGCTCCATAAGGCAGGAAGGTAAATTATGTTGAGGAAACCTCCTCCTTGAGTGATAAGATTGATATTATTATGTCTATGCTTGTTAATGGGAAAGCCCATATTGATACAAATAATGTTCCTTTAGCCTCTTTGGTTGCTCAAGAAGAGCAAGTTGATATGAACTTTATAAGAAATAACAACTTTGGCAATAATGCTTATAGGAGTAATTTTGGTAACAATAATTATAAGCCATATCCTCCCAACAATGGTAATGCTTATGGAAATTCTTACAACAATAATAGGAGTGCTCCCTCTGAACTTGAAGTTATGCTTAAAGACTTTATTTGTAAGCAAACTGCTTTCAATAAAACTATTGAGGAAAAACTCTCTAATGCTGAAAGAAATATAGCATCTTTGGCTAAAGCTCAATATTCTTTGAATAAAATGGTTGCTAAACCTGAAATTAATGATAATCCCTTTGCCGCTACTAATGCCATACAAGTAATAATAGATGAAAATGTTAGACTATTAGCTGAATTACATGCTAAGTGGGAAAGAGAAGATGAAATTGCTAGAAACATTAGTGTTTCTACTATTACCACCACTAGTGTTGAGGCTAGTAATAGTTCTACTACTTTAGATGATAATTTTGATTTTGACCTTGATGGTTGCAATATCTCTGAAGTTATTAAGTTCCTACAAAAGCTTGCTAAAAGTCCTAATGCTAGTGTTATGAACATGGCTTTTACAAAACACATTACTGATGCTCTCATAAAGATTAAAGAAGAAAAGATGAAACATAAAGCTTCTATTCCTATAAAACAAGAAGATGGTTGGGAACCCATCATTAATATGAAAGTGAATGACTTTGATTTCAAAGCTTTATGTGATCTTGATAGTAGTGTTTCTATTATTCCTAGAAGGATTTATGATATGCTTGATTTGCCTCCACTTGAAGGTTGTTATTTGAATGTCCCACTTGATGATAATGCTAAAAAGAAACTCATGGGGAGTCTTAATGATACTCTTATTATGGTTAACAATGCCTATGTCCCCGTTGATTTCTATGTTTTGGATGTTGAATACAATGCTTCTTGTCCTATTACTTTGGGAAGACCTTTTCTTAGAACTGTTGGTGCCATTATTGATATGAAAGAAGGCGCCATTAAATATCAACTCCCACTCAAGAAAGGTATAGAAAACTTCCCTAAGAAGAGAGAGAAGATTTCTTTTGCTTCTCCTATGAAAACAAAATTTGGTCTTAATGCTTCTTCATTTGAGAACACTTGATTCTTTCTTGCTTCTTATGCCTAACTTAAAGGCGTTAAAGAAAAGTACTTATTGGGAGATAACCCAAAATACTTAGATGAGTCTTGGAAGTTATTACCTCTGTAATAACCTCTCCTTATCCTTTTTATTTGCTTTTTGTGCCAAGAGTAACTTCTAATGAGAGAGAAGTAATGATTGGTAAACTTGTTGTCCCGAAACAGATTTCTGTGCTTCACCGTAAAAATTCGTGTAAACTCTCTGAACATCTTTTTGAGGCGTGAATTTTTGTGCTTCTGCCCCAGGTCGTTATCTAACTTTAGTTAGTTCAATACTTTTCTATTTGAGCAACAGAAGGTCTTCAAAAAAATTCGTCTTTACCTGCTGGTCTGTTTTGACAGATTTCTGCCATTTTCTGCATTTGCTTCTTGTTGGTTCTTTTTTGAGTTCTTTTGGGGAATTGAGCTTTTTGAGGGAAGTGCTACAGTAGCTAGTGTTCTAATGGAAGTTTATTTGGTGTTATAACTGAACCTTAAGACTTAGTTATCTTGAGTACACTAATGTTGCTAATAAAGATTGTGTGAAGTTTTGTATGAAGGAAAATTTTTAGGTGTATGGAAGGAATGAGTAATGAGACGAAGGATGGACTAAAGCTCAAGCTTGGGGATGCCACGCGTGTCACCCCAAGAAATATCCAAGAAGTACAAGCGTCAAAGCTTGGGGATGCCCAAGGCATCCCCTACTTCATCAATAAAAATCCCAGGTTTCTTCCAAACGCTTCATTTTTATTGTTTCATGCACAGTTGTGTTGTTCTTAGAGCGTCTTCTTTTTCGTTTTTATTTTTATTTTTCGTTTTCTTGGTTTTCTTAGTTTTCTGAATAAATTGGTTGGACCCCCTCTTTCATAGATTGGTTTGCAAATAGTTTGGTTTGGTTTGGAAAAGAGTAGGAAAGTTCATACTTATGTGGTAAAAAGAGCTCGTTTTTGACTGTGGCCTATGCTCTGTCATGCCATGCTTGATATTGTTTTGGCTTTATGCTTAGTATTTTTAGCTGTAGCATCAATTGTTATAAACAATTGAGATTGCTTAATGTGCCTTGGATGAATCATGCGTTGTTTTAGCATATTAAAGCATAGTATAGTGGTATTCTACTTTGATGCTTTATTTGGGTTGACTTGGCGCATGCTCACACCATGTTATGACTATCTCAAGTCACCATAGCCTTTATGATCCTTTAGTTTTCAACTTGTAGTATCACTTTATGCTTTGATCAATGATGTTTTGTCGCTCTGCATGATTATGGCCATTATTGCTCTCTTAGTTTATCGCTCCCAGTCTTTTGCTAGCCTCCGCAACCAAGTATGAATTGCACTCATGCATCCAACTCCCTAAACCAAGTTATTCCAAAGAGTCCACCATACCTACCTACCTACTAGCTTATGCTATTCCAAGTATATTCATGCTTTTGTTTACCTTCCGAATTAAACTTGTTATGAGAAAACTAGTGATTAAAGCTCTCACGAACTTGATGGCACACTTTACTTTTCTTGCCCTTAATAAACTTGAACTATTGTGTCGTCTATGTTGTATATGCTTGCACTTATTTGTTGGGAATTAGCAGAACCATGCTATCATGGGGAACGCTTTCAACATTGCAGTTGGTACTTGTACCTAGTTGATATAATGCTCTTTTGTCTATGGATGTCGTCGGTGTGAAATGAAAGGGGAGCTTGTAAGTCCATGGAGTTATGTATATGTGTTAGAGAAACGCCTGGGCCGCTGGTCTAATCCATGCTGACATGGTGGAAACCTGCAGCGTAACCATAATGATATGTCTATGAAGCATTCTTCTTATAAAAAAAGAGTCCTATATTGAGGAAAAAGAGAAAAAGGAAAAAAAAGATTATGAAAAGAGGAAAGAGAGAAAAAAGCACCATATTCCCATGGTAAATAAGAAGACTACTGAGATTCTCGTTGTCTGCTTGCCTTGTCATTTTGATATGGGGATTCTTCCGTATCATCGGGCAAGGGGTACCCCATTGGCGGTTCTCTATGATACACATGTACTTACGATGACAAGAACTTACCGGTGACTAAACTTGAGTAGCATGAGGAGCGGCCCTCATATACAAGGGACACGAGATTTCTAACTTATACTTCGTCAAGCATGTACACCATAGTTTGTTCACTTTAACTTAATCACTTCAAGATGCTTATGATAGGGGTAATGAGAGCTGAAAGCTATAAGTACCATAATTTTTGGAAGCTTTTTATGAGACTTGAATCCCTACTTCCTTCTATGAAGGCCTTTCTTCCACCATTATATTGAGTCTCCACCTTCTAACTTTATGCACCTACTTTCAGAGCATAGTGGCCATTCTTAGTTCTATGTGCATTGTCCCAAGACTAATTCATTGATGCATAACTTGATATTGCTTGTTTTAAACTATTTGTATCTAGTCACTCTTATGAACTTTGAAGGTGTCCTATGCATTTATATTTGCGCTCTATGAGGGACAAGTTGAATGCTATTATGCTATGTTTTCTTTATGTGAAACAAACGTACGTCTTGCAAAGCATTGTTATTCATGAATCTTTTGTTTGTGCCTTTTCATGTTGCATCATAGTTTCTTTGTCTTATTGCTAGAACCTTGTCTTTCATGTTATGATTGAAGTACTATGATCCCAGCTTTGAATGTTTTACAAATACTTTGATCAAGTCTTTGATGGTGCATGTCACCTCAAAAATTATTCTTTCTTTTTATCACTTACCTACTCGAGGACGAGCAGGAGTTAAGCTTAGGGATGTTGATACATTGTAAATGTATCTATAATTTTTGTTCCATGCTTGGTTTTTTCCACTTTCGTGTGTTTTGTCCACACTTTGGAGTACTTTTCATATGATTTCTTGGACTAACCTATTAACAAGAGCCATAGTGCCAGCTGCCTGTTTTCTGCTGTTTTTGGTTCCAGGAAAGTCAAAAAATGACTATTCTCGGAATAGGACGGGACAAAAGCCAAAGTGCCTATTTTTCCAGAAGTCATCAGATGCCAGAGTACGAGACGGAGAGGGGCCAGGGAGCCACCACACCACCTGGCCGCGCGGCCCAGCCTGGCCCGCACCAGGGGGTGGTCTGGCCGCCTCTGACACCCCCTCGGCCTCCCCTTCCGCCTATAAGATTCCCTCGGGACGAAAACCCTAAGGGCCAGATCAAAAATCCACGAAAGTGTCTGTAGCCGCCGTCATCTCCATCCCTAGATCGGGAGGGATCTAAAGCTCTTCCCAGCACCCTGCCAGAGAGAGGAATTCACCCTAGAGGCCTTCTTCATCATCATGCAAGCCTCCGGTGTGATGCGTGAGTAGTTCATCCTTGGACTACAGATCCATGTAGTAGCTAGATGGCTGGTTCTCCTCCTTTGTGCTTTCATGTATAGATCTTGTGAGCTCCGTTCATGATCAAGATCATCTATTTGTAATTCTGCATGTTGTGTTTGTGGGGTCCGATGGATATTGAGATGCTATTTCAGATTGATTATTGATTCTATCATGTCTTTGTTATTTGTGATCTTGCATGCTTTTCGTTGTTAGTAGCTATATTGGCTAAGTAGATGCTAGCAAATACAAGAGTTAGTATTTATGCTCGATAGTGGGTTCATGCCTCTGGTAATCTAGGGAAGTGACAGAAATCTCTAAGGTACAAGATGTGCTATTGCTACTAGGGAGAAAACAACAATCCTTTGTTCATAGAACAATCGTATTGTTTACTTTACACGCAATTCGTAAAGCAATAATCTGTTGCTTGCAACTTAATACTAGAGGGGGGTTCGGATGATAACCTGAAGGTGGATTATTAGTCATAAATGCAGTTGGATGGCGGTATATGTATAATGTTGTAATTCCCAATCGAATCTCAAAGGAGTCAAGATGATTAGTATATGCATGTATTGCCTGGTCCTTGTATTTACATTTAATCTACAATCTTTTACTGCTTTGTGTTTACTTTCTGCAAACATTTACTTCTTTCCATTCGATACATTTAATCCTTTGTTTTCCGCAAAACACGGTGAGATTGACAACCTCATCGCAAGTTGGGGACAAAGTTCTGTGGTTGTGTTGTGTAGGTCTCCACGTTGCTACTAGCACCGGTAGTGCGCCCTGCCAAGGCTCACCTAGCAACACCTTTGAGGTGTTTCCTTGCTCCTACTGGTTCGATTAAACCTTGGTTTCATAACTGAGGGAAACTTGCTGCTGTGCTCATCATACCTTCCTCTTGGGTTTCCCAACGAGCTCTACATCAACATCGCACTAGCATTTTTCTGGCGCTGACACTGAGCCATCATCGATCAATCCTTTATGTTTCGACATCCAATCCATTCCTAGCACTACTTCCAAACCTTTGGTTCCAAGTACTATTAGGTTGGCATAAAAATCTATCCCATGGATTCTGATAGGTACAACCTTGCAAATTTTTCTAGCTTTGCAGGTCGAACCGGTTATTTGAACTATCATAACATGCTTCAATTTGGTGGGTTGAATCTTACTAGTGCATGCAAATTCTTCTATAATAAACGAGTGCGATGCTCCAGAATCAAACAACACTCTTGCTAATACTGACTTAACAAAAAACATACCCAACACAACATCTGGCGCTTCCTGGGCTTCTTCTGCATTCATGTGGAACAGACGGCCGTTGCGGTTGAGCGAATTCCCTAGGGAAAATCTTCTTCCAGGATAAACATGGTGATGTTGTTGAGCTGGGGCATTCACATTGGTGGCAGCTACCAGCTTCTTGGGATACTCATTGGAGTGACCCTTGACTCCACATTCAAAGCAAGTAATCTGGGACTTGTCTTTGGCTCCAATGGGCGCAACATTGCTTCCAGTCCTTGCAGAAGTATTGTTGTTGTTGTTGGACTTGGACGATGCACGGTTGAAATTGTTGGAGTTGCCGGGGTTGTTGTTGTTGTTTCCTCTAGACTTCAGGTTTCCTCCGCTACGATTGGGGTAGCTTGGACGGGACATCGGTGGTCTATTGTTCCTTGGGGCATATCCTTCAGACGGGTTGGGGCGATACTTCTGAGGGTCGTTGGATACACTCTGGTACACCATTCTATGCTTGCGGTTATCATTGGCTTGGTTGATCTTCCCTTCCATCTAGATGGCAGAATCGACTAGCTCTTCGAGGTCTTGAAAACAGATGTTGACTAACACTATTTGCATCTCATCATGCAATCCATTTAGGAACCTCTCCTTCTTATTGGCTTCAGTGCTGATCTCATTAGGGGCATATCTAGCTAGCGGTAGAAATTTGTCACAGTAATCAACTACCATCATCCTGCCTTGCTTCAGTTCTCTGAACTCATCTCTCGTCCGGGTGACTAAACCTTGCGGCACATGGGTGCGACTGAACTTGATCTTGAAATCTTCCCAAGTCATGATCTGACCCTGGTTCATAGTATGGGTGCTATTGCACCAGGCTCTTGCATCTCCTACCAGATAATGGGTGGAAAACAGAAATTTCTCATTGGCGTCAACTCCTGCAACCTCCAGATTGTTTTCCATGGTTTGCAACCAATCATCAGCATCTAAAGGGTCTTGAGACTTCTAAAGATATGGGGATTGGTATTCTGAAAGTTCTTGAGTTTGGATCCATGATGATCCTGATTTCCATGGCCTTGAGTATTGTGGGCCATCTGAGCTATCTGTTGAAGAGTGGCTAGGTTGGCTTGACGTTCTGCTCTACTAGCTTCACGGTGGGAAACTAGCATTTGCAGAATATGCAACATCGGGTCATGCGATGAGCTGCTTCCTTCGGGGTTTCCACGAGTCATCTAAAGATTGAGATAGATAATGGGATAAAAGGGAAATTTCTAAGGTTCATGGTTTTGTTTCAAAATCTTTAAACTTTGAGTTTGACTCAGGTTTGGCAAACTAACACTTCTTCTCATTCATTCATTCATTCATTCAAAGCACACAATATAACACACATCACAACACAAAAGGGAAAATAGATGGTTTTAAGAACCATTATGTGAAACTATGGTACAATGGGACCGATACAACTCCTTATGGTAGTGATCAAGTGCATCTACACATCATCAATGAAGTCTGAATCATCATCATCAGTGTAGAAATCCATGGCATCATCCTCCTGGTAGTCGTTGTCATCACTAAGGTACGAGTGAAGATCTCCTTGGATGTCTTCACCTTCTTCCTCTTCCTTCGCTTCTAGTTGGATTTCCTGCTCACGGATGGTCTTCTCGAGGTCGGCCACCTTATTGCGAAGACGAGTGATGGTGCGATCCTTCTTCTCGCGTTGACGACGAAGTGATTTGCGATCCTTGACGAGCATGGCGAGAGTCTGGTCCTTCTAGGCGGCAATGGCAAGGTTGTGGTTGGCGTAGGCTCGAGCATTGTCCAATTCCTTCTGCCTATCATACAGTAGGATGTCAAGGTTCTCCACTTGGCGCTTCATCTCTGGGTGACTTGGCATCTCTAATGGCATTCCCATAGAATCACGCCTTGCGAAGTGAGCAAAGCGAGTTCCCTAGATCAAGTTGATGTTCTGTCTGGAAAGACGGGCGAGAGCTTCATGCATTGCCCTGGCTAATCCATCTAGCTAGTTGTTCTCCCGCACGATGAATTGAATCTTCTCAGATAGGGGTGCTTCCATCTTGCCTCGGAGATTTGCAACTATCAGCCATTGTAGGTCTCCTCCTAGGTGATCGTTGAGTTGAGCTCCGAAGAATTCTGGATGCGGGCGCTCAAGATACTCTGACAGTGCATTGAGATCCATCTCAAAGATCAGTTGGCCTCCGTTTCCCAACTGGTAGAACTTGCAATACTGGACTTCCATCTATAAGAATTTAGGATGAGTAAGTTAGTGAGGTGATCAAGTGTGTCAATTTTTATGTAGAATGTAAAAAGTTTTGAGGAGTATGATTTTTTTTGAAAGAATCTCAAGGATAAGAGTGGGAATAGGTTTTCATAAATACTCACTTCTTTTGTTTTTGAAGCTAAGTTTTTGTTCGGACGTCCATTCTAACTAGGGTCTCCTATGGTCAACCTGTCTCTGATACCAACTTGTCAACACCCAGATTTTTAATCCCAGATGCCTGTTATGCCATACCTCGCAATCCCAGGATTACCATTTTTGCAAGACATAATACATTGGATATTACAGTACATCATCGATTACAAACCATAATAAGGTTTTACGCAAATAAAGGATCTCATGATCCAGTCTTAATACAATCAAGCAGTGGAATAATAAAGCGTAGTTGTGGGCTCCATCTTCAGTGTCACAGGCAACGCTGATGATGGGAGATGATCCTAGTTGTCATAGCCGTCCTGCTGTCCATATTCCTGATAGTCCTCCTCATAGTCTGGCCACGGGAATAGCCAGGGACAAAGCCATGAGTACTCTTTAAGTACTCGCAAACTATCACTAACAAGTAAGGTAGTTCTAATAGGAATACTAAGCTCTAGGTTTAGTTGCAAAAGCTAGATTTATCTTAAGCTAAGTTTAGAAGTAAAGAAAACTAATTTATGTTCTAAATCACTTTAAGTGGGAACCTAGCTTTCATATTCACAACCCTCTTGTGGTGAAGTCAAAGTCATAATTCATTTCACAAGTCATTTTGAAAACATCTGACGACGGAACAATATGGCCACTCCAACTGTCCATGACCACGGACGCGGCTATTTGAATAGTTCGACACTCTGTAGAGATGGTACACTTTCACCACAAAATTCGATACATCTGTCAGGGATAACCCTGAATCATCATACTTAGTATGCGGATAATCAATCATAACCTTTCAATTACACACTCTAGTATAGGCACCTCCCCTATGAGCTTGGCCTCCCAGCCATGGCCATCTGCCATCTTGGGCACTACATAGGTGGACACACATCAAGAGGTAGCCTCAGCTCAAACCTCTCCCGCGAGGGAACCCATACTAATGCATATAAACTTCCAGCTAAGCCTTACCCAATTCAGGTATTGTGGTTGTACGGTAAAATTTGGAACGGTATCGCATATGAACCCAACCATCAGTTTTTATAAAGGGGTAAGGCTCATGCCTCAACATTTTCATCATCAAGCCACTTTGTTTCTCAACACATGTCAAACCACTTCAATAGAATGACTCATCATTCCAAGGTTTTCATAATCATTTTCACCAAGTATTCCCATCTAAAGTGATCAAGTTTATGCTTAGCACTAGCCACTAAGGTTAAGAGTGTTCACTAATGAGGGGTGCTAATCTTCAATCTCATGCCACATAATGACATCTAAGTATAACTAGATAGGCCAAGTTTTATACTCTTTATGCTATCTATACTAAAAGTAAAGAACTTCGGTAAGTAAGAGAGTAAAGCTTGCAAGTAAAACTTGGGATGGGTATAAATCAAAGTATATAACCAAAGCATGCCTAATGCATTTGCTTAAGTTAACAAGGTGGCAAGTGTTAACTTGCTTAGTTCTAGCTTGCCTTGATTGGTGCAGTGATTGAAGTTTTCTTTATCTTCTTCGGGGTAGAACTCCTCCTCCTCGTATCCTTGGTCGGTACTATCGCCTATAAAGGAATACGGGGTACACAATCACCAAACAATACTTAATTACCTCTATTTAGCACACTAAGGCTCACACTTGATGATCTAGCATCGTCACAATCATCACATAATTTAAAGAACTAGTTTTATTCATTTTATTTTATAAAAGTAATTTCTACCCATTGAAATTAATTAAGATTTAATATTATCCAAATAGAATATGGGATCATGTGGACACATGTCATCACCACATATTCTAATACTTGGGAATGTGATTTAAAAGGTTGATCACATTTTATAAAGTTTGAGATTCTATTTAATAAATTTAAAGTGACTAGAAATGCCCTAATAGCATTCTTTTGGTACTAGTCCAATGTCACTGCATGCAATCCTAGATATTTTTACATATTCAGATAGATGTTATCAAATGTGAGTTTTGAGAGTTGGAATCAACTCAAAAGCTATTATGGTTGATATTTGAAAAGTTTGAAGTCGCAAAAGTGTCTGTCTTGTTATTTTTGCTATAGATTATCTCTAACTCCAAATGATTTAAATCCAACAGGCTTGGGTAGATATTTTAATTACCTTTCCAGCAAAATTTGAATCATGCAATTTGGTTAAGTGAAACGCTCTGAATTGATTTTTGAATAAGTGGATAGAATAGGATTTTAACTAAATTGGAAAATCAATTATTTGAATTTTCGGGCCAGCGCGGGAAAGCTAACGGGCTGGCCTAGCTGCACAGCACAGCTGTCAACACCCGGATTTTTAATCCCAGATGCCTGTTATGCCATACATCGCAATCCCAGGATTACCATTTTTGCGAGACATAACAGATTGGATATCACAGTACATCATCCATTACAAACCATAATAAGGTCTTACACAAATAAAGGATCTCATGATCCAGTCTTAGTATAAACAAGTAGTGGAATAAATAGCGTAGTGGTGGGCTCCATCTTCAGTGTGACAGGCAATGCTAACGACGGAAGATAGTCCTAGTTGTCGTAGTCGTCCTGCTGTCCTTACTCTTGGTAGTCTTCTTCATAGTCTGGCCACAGGAATAGCCAGGGACAAAAGCCATGAGTACTCTTTAAGTACTCGCAAACTATCACTAACAAGTAAGATAGTTTTAGTAGGAATGCTAACTCTAAGTTTATTTGTAAAGTTGAGTTTAAAACCTAAGCTGAGTTTAGAAACAAAGAAAGATAAAATAAAGTTTGAAATCACCTAAGTGGGAACTTAGTTGTCATAGTCACAACTCTATTGTGGTCAAGTCATGTCACAATTCATTTCATAAGTCATTTTGAAAACATCTGACAACGGAATAGTATGGCCACTCCAACTGTCCATAACCACGGACGCGGCTATTCGAATAGTTTGACACTCTGCAGAGGTGGTACACTTTCACCACAAAATTCGATACATCCATTAGGGATAACCCTGAATCATCATACTTAGTATGCGGATAATCAATCGTAACCTTTCAATTACACACTCTAGTATAAGCACCTCTCCTATGAGCTTGGCCTCCCAGCCATGGCCATCTGCCATCCTGGGCACTACATAGGTGGAAAACATTGAGAGGTAGCCTCAGCTCAGACCTCTCCCGCGAGGGAACTAATACTAATGCATATAAATTTCTGGCTAAGCCTTACCCAATTTAGGTATTGTGGTTGTACGGTAAAATTGGAATGGTATCACATCCGAACCCAGCCATTAGTTTTTATAAAAGGGCTAAGGCTCATGCCTCAATATTTTCATCATCATAAACCATTTGTGTTTCTCAACACATGTCAAAACATCTCAATAGAATGACTCATCATTCCAAAGTTTTCACAAGTCATTTTCACCAAGTATTCCCATCGAAAGTGATCAAGTTTTTGGTGTAGCTCCAAACTACTAAGTTAAGAGTGTTCACTAATGTGGGATGCTAATCTCAATCTCATGCCATAGAATGACATTTAAGTCTAACTAGATAGGCCAAGTTTTATACTCTTTATGCTATCTATAAATAAAGTAAGAAACTTTGGTAAAGTAAAAGAAAGTAAAGCTTATAAGTAAAATTTGGGGTAGGTATAAGTAAAATTGTATAACCAAAGCATGCCTAATGCATTTGCTTAAGTTATCAAGGTTGCAAGGGTTAGCTTGCATTGTTAATGATGGTTTGCCTTGGTTGGTGCAGTGGTTGAAATTCTCTTCCTCCTCTTCTTGGTAGAACTCCTCCTCCTCGAAGACTTGTTCAGTATTATCGTCTATAAATGCATACGGGATACACAATGACCAAACAATACTTAACTAGTCTATTTAGCACACTAAGGCACATATTTGATGATCTAGCATCATCACAATCATCACAAGATTTAATGAACTAGTTTCATTTATTTTATTTGAGAAAAGTAATTTCTACTCATTGAAAACAAACTAAGATTTAATATTCCCCAATTAAAATATGGGATCATATGGACACATGTCATCACCACATATTATAATACATGGGATGTGATTTAAATGTTGGATCACATTTTAATAAGTTTAAGCTCAATATTTAAATGATTTAAAGTGACTAGAAATGCCTATAGCATTATTTTGGTACTAGTCCAAAGTCACTACATGCAAACCTTAATATTATTACATATTCATATAGGTATATTCAAATGTGATTTTTGAGAGGTGGAATCAACTCAAAAACTATTATGGCTGATTTTAGAAAAATGATTAAATGTGAAAAAGCTTCTGTCTTGTTATTTTTGCTAGGAGAGATCTATAACTCTAATTGATTTAAATCCAATGGGCTTGGATATAGATTTAATTTATCTTTCCAATAAAATTGGAATCACTCAATTTGGTTCAGTAGATCTTTCTGAATTGATTTTCAAACTAGTGGATAGAATCTAGATTTAGTTAAAAAGGAAAAACCTAAATTTGAATTACAGGGCCAGCGTGGGAACACTAATGGGCCGGCCCAGTTTCACTCCGCGGCACAGAGGACAACTGATAGGGGGGTCCCGCATGTCAGTGGCTCTTTAAACGTGAAGCGATATGTTGCAACATGGACCACACGATTAGAACTAGGATCTACGGCTCATGTTCATCATCGACGACGGACAGGTCGCCGACGAGGTGGGACCCTAGCGGCTCGGTGGGGGTGTAGTGGGGGCATACCAGGGCTCCAGCGAGTGTGGCAATGGGGCGATCAAACGAGGAGACGACGGCGGACTTAGGCAAGGTCGCGGTAGCTCCTGGGGTGGACGAAATCGACGGGGACTTCTCCTCCTCTGCTGTGGCTAACTCCGGCGCAATTCCGGCGAATGGCTGCCCGAGCGGATCCGGCGAGAGGTGGGGAATGATCAGTGGTGAGAGGTGAGTTGAGTAGTGTGAATAAATGGTGCTGGGGAGGACTCCTTATATAGGCTCGACGAGGGGACCGAGAGGGCGACGGCGAGCTCGTCGGTGACGACAGCACAGGGTGCTAGAGGCATGGGCTGGGTAGGCGGACGGTGGGCGGTTCCCTAGTGATCAGCTACGGCTTAAAGGCGACGTTAGGGGCGGTGGCGTTTGGTCGGGAAGGGCTGGCGCTCTATGCGGCAGAGACGGTGCTCGACGCGGCGTGCGGGTACTGTGGGTCAAGCGACGGCGAGCGGGTATGTCTGGGGGTGTGCTGGGGTTAAGGCGGAGCGGCGTGCGCGGGCTGTGGTCGAGGGGCGGCGTGTGCTGCCTTGTCGGGCGCGGCGCTCTAGCGTGAGCTGGCACGGCGCATAGACTTAGTGCGCGGGCGATGTGGGGTGGTCCAGGGATGGCTGCGCTTGGGGAAGGGACCGTGGGCGGCGGTGCTACCACGCCTACCTCCCTGGTGTAGCGGAAGGGGGCGGGGCGTGCTGCTGTGGCGTGGGCATGGTCGGCCGGCGATCATGGCGTCGGGGTGGCGCAACACTGCTGCTCTAGGCCAATTGGTAGCTTAGTTAGGGGTTGGTTAGAGCTAGGGAGACAAGGGGACCAAAATGAGCCCAAAATCTCGACAAAGCATTTATCAACAAATAGTGTTAGTTAGGCAGAAATTTTGTGCATGCCACCTGTTCGACACAATGGCCACATGAAACAAAGATTTAAATTTTGAGATGATTTTTGGTGGAGTTGTTGGTCTTATGCTTGAGCATCTCTGGTTGCTTGGGATTTTCAAATTGAGTTCATTTGAGTGGTTTTTGAAAAAGTGGGATCTAGGTACATACACTTGATTCCATTTTCAAATGCCAATTTCAATTAGACTTTGAATGTTTTTGGAAGATCACAAGGTGGGCCTTGGTACATCTTTACTTGTACTAGCAAGAGGTGCAAAGGTCCATAATTGATTCTGTTTGAATTTGAGTGCTAGGAACACCTAAAGTGACCTAGTTGATTAAAATGGCCAAAGTGACCATTTCCATTTATTAATTCTATTTGATTTCTTTTTCTTTGGGTTTTGCTTGGGAATGATCTAGATGATGTGGCATTCACCTTAGAATCATTTTACAACCATTAGATCAAACAAACATTGCAATTCAAAACAATTCCACATTAATGCAACACACATATGCATGCTTAAATTATTTAAATGAGCAAAAGTTTTTGTTAACCCTAAATTGGATGATTTGGATCTTAATAACCTTGATTAAAGTTTTGGGATGTTACGACAGCATAGCGCGTGGCTGACAGAGGGGGTCCACTGGTCACTGACTCACTCTATACGAAATGGTATCGTTTAACCTGAGCCCTGTGATCTAAATCTAATCCAACGGCCGTGGCTCATCGTCGACGAGCTAAACCTAACGTGGCGGTGGGGGTCTCTCGGGGCTCACCTGGGCTCCATCTAGGCTCGACGACGGGGGCGATCGACGTGGTAGATTATGGCGAGGCGAGCCGCGGTCACGGCGAGGCTCAGGGTGGTCGAAATCGACGACGCCCTTCTCCTCCAGCAGCGGCGGACTCCGGCCAAATTACGGGGAAAGAGAGCTCGCATTTCTCCGGGAAGAGGTAGGGAAGGTCAATGAGGAGTGGAGGCTGGGGTGGCCTCCTTTTATAGCTCGACGAGGGGACCGAGCGGTGCGGTGGTGAGCTCGACGGTGGCATTGCTACAGACGGCTAAAGGCATGGGCGAGGGTGTAGGACGGTGCGGTGTGTCCTGGCGGTTCTCACGGACTTAATGGCGCGGCGTGGGGTGGCTTGGTTTGGTCTGGCGCGTGCGGCACTCTAGGCAGGAGCGACAGTGTTCGAGACGGCACATGGGTGCTACGGGTCGCACGGCGGCGAACGGGGGTGTCTGCCGGGGTGGCGTGATCGTGGCGAGGTTGCACGTGCGTGGTGAGGGCAAGTCGCGAGCTGGCGGGGCTGGTCAGGCACGGCGCACTGGCGCGCTCTGGACATGGCGCATAGGCACGGTGCGGCGGTGCGACTAGGGTGGTCTAGGGGTTGGCTTCGACCGTGGGGTGGACAGGGGGTGGCGGTAGGCTGGGGCGATGCTAGTGGACATGCTAGATGGGCGCGGGGCGGTCTGGTGCGAGCTGGCCGTGGTCGGCCGGTGATGACCACTTTCGGGCGGCGCTCCACTGTGCCAGCGGCGAAGGGGGGAGCTGGTCTGGGGCTGGGTTAGGCTTAGAGGAGACAAGGAAGTAATTAGGGGACAATTTAGTCGATGATCACTGTACCAAACAGTGAAGCCAGGCTAGGGGTTTTTCTATGCATGCCAAGTGTTTGATTAAATGGCCGCATGAAATTTCTTTTTGAATTTTTTGATTCAATTTTTTTGAGTGATCTTAGCTTAAGCTTGAGAGACTAGGTTTTCTTGGATAGGTCAAGGTGAATTCATTTAATGGGTTTTTGGAAAAGTGTGATCTTAGCACATACACTTGATTCAATTTTCAAATGTCCATTAAATTGATTTGCTAGATATTTTTGTAAGTTTGTAAAGTGGGCTTTGATACACTTTTACTTGGTCTAGCAAAGGGTGAAAAGAAAAAGAATTGTTTCTGTTAAGAAAAAAGTCTTCTAGGAACACACCAAGTGACCTAGTGGTTTAAAATGGTCAAAATGACCATTTGGTTTATTTATTCTTATTTGATTTCTTTCTCTTTTGATTTTGTTTGCAAATGGTCTAGATGATGTGGCATTCACCTTTAAACCATTTCATAACCTTTAGAACAATCAAGCATGGCATATACACTCAATTCTATAGTAATGCAAACACACATGCATTCATATTCATTTTCTTAATAAAAGTTTTTGTTAACCCTAAATTGGGTGATTAGGATTTAATAACCTTGATTAAAGTTTTGGGATGTTACAAACCTTCCCTCCTTAAACAAAATCTCGTCCAGAGATTTAAGAAAAACTAGGAACTAAAGAGATTGGGGAACTGAGTCCTAATATAATCTTCTCGCTCCCAGGTAGCTTCTTCCTCGGTATGGTTGCTCCATTGGATCTTGAGAAATTTGATACTCTGGGTCCTGGTGGTTCTGTAGGCTTCTTCCAAGATACGGATGGGCACTTCGCGATATGTCAAATCCTTGTTGATATCTATGGCTTGGTGATCGATGTTCTTGAAAACTTCGGTCTTCTCCGGAACTTCTAGGCATTTGTGAAGTAACGAGATATGGAACACATTATGGATGGCTAACATCTCCTCTGGCAATTCTAGTTGATAAGATACTTCTCCTCGGCGATTCAGAATCTTGAAGGGTCCGATATATCTGGGGGCTAACTTTCCTTTTAGCTGAAAACGGTGCATTCCCTTCAAAGGGGACACTTTGAGATACACAAAACCTCTGACATTGAAGGTCAGGTCTCTACGTATCTTGTCATCATAACTCTTCTGTCTGGATTGGGCGGTCTTGAGGTGCTCACGGACTTTGTGAACCTTCTTTTTGGCTTCTCGTAGGATGTCGGGTCCAAAAATCTGACTCTCTCCTACTTGCGACCAATTTAAGGGGGTACGACACTTTCTTCCATACATAACTGTTGTTGTATGAGAATTCTGCGAAAGGCAGACAATGTTCCCATTTTGATCCATATTCTAGAACACAAGCTCTAAACATATCTTCTAAGATTTGGTTGATTCTTTCCGTCTGTCCATCGGTCTGCGGGTGATAAGTTGTGCTGAAATTTAACTTGGTTCTTAATCCTTCTTGGATTTTCTGCCAAAATCTTGAGGTAAATTAGGTTTCTCGATCCGATACTATGGTATTGGGGGTTCCATGCAAACTAACGATTCTAGCAATGTATAGCTCTGCTAGCTTCATACTCTAGTAGGTTGTCTTGACAGGTATAAAATGGGCTACCTTGTACAGTCTATCCACTATGAACCAAATAGAGTCATTTCCCCTACTAGAAGTAGGCAACCCGGTGATAAAATCCATTGCGGACAGAATCCCATTTCCATTCCAGAACCTGCAAGGGTTGCAAAAGTCCTGCGGGTCTCTGATGTTCCGCTTTGACTCTCTAACAGATATCACACTTGGCTATCTAGCTTCCTATTTCTCTCGTCATCTTGTGCCACCAAAATTGCTCTTTCATATCCTGATACATCTTCGTTCCTCCGGGATGGATAGAATAAAGAGTATCATGAGCTTCCTGCATGATAACTTGCTTTAGCTCCGAATCTGCTGGCACACAAATACGTCCTTTGTACCACAAAACTCCTTCTTCATCTTCGGTGAATCTAGGTACCTTTCCTGTACCAATACGACGTTTGATTCCATCGATACTTGCATTTCCTGTCTGGGCTTCCTTGATCTGACTGATCAAAGTGGGTTTAAGTTCTATGCTAGCTAAAAATCCTTTGCTAACTAGCTCCGTTCTAAACTGCTCTAACTCTTCATGCAAACTTGGCTAGGCTTCTTTAATCATAGTGTTTAATCTACACGGCAATCTGCTAAGAGCATCCGCTACCACATTGGCTTTGCCGGGGTGATAGTGAATGTCAAGGTCATAATCCTTGATTAACTCTATCCATATCCTTTGCCTCATATTCAAATCCTTCTGGGTGAAAATATACTTCAGGCTCTTGTGATCTGAATAAATCTCACAGCCATAAGGTAATGACGCCAGGTCTTCAATGCCAACACTATGGCTGCTAGTTCAAGATCATGGGTAGGATAGTTTTGCTCATGCTGCTTCAGTTACCGGGACAAATATGCTATGACTTTGCCTTCTTGCATCAGCACACATCCATGACCAATCTTGGATGCATCACAATACACATCAAAAGGCTTCTTGATATCCGGCATAATCAAAATTGGGGCTTAAACTAATCTTTTCTTGAGCTCTTGAAAACTCGCTTCACATTTGTCCGTCCATTCAAACTTCTTATCTTTCTTCAGCAATTGGGTCATCGGTCTTGCGATGCTCGAAAATCCTTCAACAAACTTGTGGTAATATCCCTCTAATCCGAGAAATGCACGGACTTGGGTGTGAGTGGTTGGGGCTTTCCATGCTTCAACATATTTGATCTTGGCGGGATCGACAGCGACTCCTCCTGCCGACACCATATGTCTGAGGAATCCTACTTCTTTCAACCAAAACTCACATTTGCTAAACTTGGCATACAACTAATGTTCTCTAAGGGTTTCAAGGATGGTTCTCAGGTGTAGCTCATGGTCTTCTTCTAATTTGGAATAGATAAGAATATCGTCGATAAAAACAACGACAAACTTATCCAAGAAATTCATAAAAATCTTATTCATGAGATTCATGAAATAAGAGGGAGCATTGGTTAATCCAAAAGACATGACCGTATACTCATACAATCCATATCTGGTGGTAAAGGCGGTCTTTGGAATATCCGTTGCACGAATCTTGAGTTGATGATAACCAGTCCTAAGATCAATCTTAGAGAACACTCTGGCACCAGTCAACTGATCAAACAGATCCTCTATCTTTGGCAGTGGGTACTTGTTCTTGATGGTGACATCATTCAGCTTCCGGTAATCCGTGCACAAACAGTTACCTCCATCTTTCTTATCAACAAACAAAACATGCGATCTCCATGGCAATGCGCTTGGTTGAATCAAACCTTTCGTCAGCATAGCATCAAGTTGCTTCTTCAGCTCCACTAGTTCGGAGGGGTTCATGCTACAGGGTGTTTGAGCTATGGGTCCAGTTCCAGGAATTAGTTCAATGATGAACTCGATATCCCTATCTGGGGGCACACCGGGAAATTCTTCTGGGAATATGTTGGGGTATTCATAGACTACTCTGACTTGGTCTAGCATTGGTTGGGTGTAACACCCTCAAATCGGCCCTATGCAGATTTCAGCGCTTCCCGCCAAACCCGCATAGAAACGATTCAAGGACGCCCACCAGGCACTTGCGTGCAGCTGGAAAAAGAAGTAATACCATTACACAATAGTTAACGATAGAACCCATAACACATATATATACAACAATGACTCATTGAGTGAAGAATACAGATATACAGTACAAAGATCCAAATCACCTTGAAAACGATACAACATCCGAGTACGGATAAGAACCAAATTGGGCTAAGATCCCTGAAGAATAACCAATGGCGTCCATAACCCTGCCCAGGCCAAGCCGAAAGGGTAACCCTGCTAAGAACG
The DNA here is from genome assembly GCA_910589775.1 of Avena eriantha. NCBI lineage: Eukaryota > Viridiplantae > Streptophyta > Magnoliopsida > Poales > Poaceae > Avena > Avena eriantha. The sequence goes on along the minus strand of OU342743.1, from coordinate 164,857,318 downwards.
TTGATCTCATACCTGCTAAAACAAAAGGGGTGCCGACAAAGGGCAAAGGAAAAAGGGAGCGGTTAGTACTGAGGCTAGTACACGGCGAGGCTAGAATTCGGCGGCTCTCGGCTACATAGGTATGGTGGACTGAAGCGGCAGTGCAGCATGCACTAAACAATCTATAGAGACTCGATTCAACTGTCGGCTATTAGAGAGGGATAAGAAATACCTATTCGGATCCAACCTCATAGTAACACCAAAACATACCCATCCTTGTATTTCCCCCTCGAGACCACACGAGGAAGTCAAACCGAGGAACTCACACAGTTGGCAGTTTTATTTATTCCATTATAGTTGTAGCACTTACTAGTCAGATACAATTAGCATAATACAATCCAAATCCAGCAGTTGTTGGTACTTTTATTTACTCATTCCGTTGTAGTGAAACTGATTACTAGACATGTCAAAGTCAAATTTATAGCACTACTTTAGTTATAGTTGTCTATGATCAAGATAATGTGCTCCAAGTCGTCCATAACCGCGGTCACGGCTTTCAGAAAGATTTACCCTGCAGGGGTGCACAAATAGCAACACACACACGATCAACCTCGGGAAGAACCAAATAAAACGCAATGAGGCCTCACGACAAAGCATTCATACGATTCATAAATCATTTTAGGGGGCCACCACACTAAGCTACCCACAACGAAATTGGCCGGCTCCAGAACGGATCCAGGGTTTGCGAGAACGGTTGTAAACGACTGGGAACTGAAAGTGTGACTGGGCTTGTCGATACCACGAAATCGTGCCACAATCCAAAACAGTACAGGTGCTCCATGCACAATCGTAAATAAAGTAGTAAAGCATGGCATAAGTACAGGATAGTAATAAAGCCCCAAACTAGTTTGTGGCCCCAAGAAATAAAGTGTGAATCAAACTCAGGAAAAGGTGGATTCACAGAGTCTCCCGTACATGGATAGTGCGAATAGTAAAGGAACATGTATCAAGTACTCGGGGCCTACGGGACACAAATAAGCGTGGAAGAACCAAATATTAGCTATTGCCCACTGATGCCTTTGCATTAATTATATCTATTTCCAACATTTTAATATCAAGTTGTAATTAATGTCATGATCATCTCCACCAATAAGCATGTGCCAACCGTCCAACAACGGTGGAACAACAACGACGCGAAGCAACACCTGAGCAAGCAACACTCGTAAGGCCAACTGACTATCAATCAACATGCAATAGGATGTGTCTAAGGCAATATAGGTTGTAGGGGATATAAATGGTACGAAAACTATAGCAACGCAACATGGATAGCAATAGATCAACAGGAGGACGTAAAGACTATAAATGCAAAATAGGTAGAAAGGGGGAGAATGCTCGCCTGAGAAACACTGTCGGAGACATATTATCCGAAGGACTTGTCGATACTCGCATCCACTCAACGACCTAATCCGTAAAAAAGCAAAGCACTAAAATAAACACCGGATGCACTATTTAATATTACGGCAGAAGATCGGGCATGATGCATGACATGGCAGAGGTGCGATGCAATTAGGCAATATTAAGCGGAACCAGGGTCCCGACAATTAATTAGAAGGTTCAAATTGTTTAGCTACCCCGAAATTTAAATATTGTACGAACAAGGCAAACATGTCATCGGTTCGCTACACAATTTAAACGGAGGCGATAATAGACAAGAATAGCCCCATATAGCCTCGGTATTTAGTTTAGGTGAATTCCTATTTGACCCGAACCACATGGTGATATGTATGCAAGCATGTACAATTAATTGGGCAAGATAGATAACATTTATATAAAAAATAGGGTTAGGCTCGGGGTCTCACAGTTGGATCGGAGAGGCGAAGAGACGGGTCTTCGGAACATAGCTAAAATAGCAGAAGTAATCGACGCAACAAAATTAGTCAAAACCGAGATCTTCGACTCCCGGCCATCGTCTTCAAAACATACAAGATATAGATGAAGTAGCCCTTGAACAACAACCGGATAACTCGCAGACGTTGAGATCTTTGAGAGACAACCACCGAAGGCATCGGGTAAACTGAAACAGAGACACGACTATTGCGGAAATTTGGTCGAACATGTGGCGGATGAGCCAATAAGGTGGTCTGCATAGAGCCGGAAAAGAAACACAGCAACCTTAATGTCTTGCGGCGGCAGTCTCGAGTCGAGGAGAGCCATGCAGACCGGCGGCATGCTGCTGCTGGCCAACAAACACGTCGCAGGAATACGTAGTGAGCTGGGCAAGGAGACTGAGGCAAGGGGACGCGAGGTGGGGCTGGCGCTGCTTCTTCCTGCTATCAGCCGGTCAAGCTGACCAGATGGTGGCGTTGTGGTGAAACAAAGAAGGTGCTGGGGTGTGGAGCTACTGCGCCGAGACCAGGGCCCTCCTGGCGCGAGAATCGAGATGGGAAAGGACAAGCCGGTCAGCCTTCTCCAGGACAAAGCGCGTCTGCAACTGAGAGACTAGATGGACACAGGAGTAGCTTGAAGCATCAGAGGACATGCCGGACGAGAAGCCCATGCGAGGCCAGCGAAACGGATCTCCCAGCGATTTGGTTGCCGCTGATGTGCACGCACGCACCAAGGGACATCAACTGGAGCTTATATCAGCTTCAAAAGGAATAAAGAAATGGATCAAAGACAAAGGAGACATATGTTGCTTACCAAGAGATGGCTCGAGCTAGATTAAATCGAACTCCGGCGACGATGAATCAGTGTGCTGCCACTGCTACCGTTGGTCGGTGGAAACAGAGAAGAACAAGGCGGCCAGGGTTACAAAAAGGAGGGGAATTTTTAGAATGATTTGGAGGCTAGGGTTTGGGAAGGAGTAAGAAAGGGATTGAGATACTTATAGTCTAAAATAGACCAGATGGGATAGTTTTTCGCTAAAACTTTAGACGGTTTTTTTTGCCTAATTTTATTTTTAGTGAAATAAGAAAACCTTGTATGGTCACGTAACGGACCAAAAATATTATTGTTTTATTATTTTAAAATAAAAAAGACAGCTTTATATCTATTAGAACGTATGGATATTTAAGCAAAAGAAAATATGATTTTTAATACAAATAATTTGTGATTCAAAATATGTATTAAGATGACAAGGTTTAGCTATGATTTTAGGAGGAGAAAAGAATAAAAGATAGGAAGGGGTGTCGATTCATTATGTGAAAATTACAATATCACAAGAGATGCAAAAATAGAAGAATATTAGAGGGGAAAATGCCTCATGTACGTATAGGAATAAAGAGAGAAAGAGAGAGATTAAGCAAGGTAGAGGGATTAGCAAGAAGGCTAATAGTGCATGTATGTGGTAATATAGTGGCATGCCGTAGCACCTCGATAAAACCACTACTAGAAAATCGCTTGTTATTTCTGCTTTGTGTATCACCATGACCGCATGCTCATATCATTATGCCACATTGCATTTGTGCATCGTCATGTCATCCTGCATTTGTTTGCCTAAACCTATTTTCCAAAAAGGCTATCTTTGTTTTCTAAATACCCTGTCTTTATTCAAATCCAAAACCCCGGTCTCTTCCGGATATTTTGTTTGTCTAAAAACAAATTACAAAAGTCTCTTAAAATAATAATAAAAAACTTATATTATTTTAGGAGGCAGTCCGCCAGGCCCAAAATCCCAGCCGACCACCTCCAAACAAAAACCTAACCCTAATCCCCTCACCCACCTACCTCCCTCTCCCCATCTGCCGCCGCCACACAACCCACCTAGCGGCACACGACGCACGCGCCACCCGCCTGACCGACCGCGAGCCACCTTCTGCCTACGTCGCATCAAACCGCGCGCAGCGATGCAGCTCGCACGCCACGCGCACACCGCTGCGATACACGCCCCAGCGCCTCGGCCACGCAAGACCCCAGCCACAACCACGCGCATCCCTCCACCCCAGCCGCCACCTGCTGACCCATGCGCGCACCCCAGCCTTGACACGCCTCTCTCGCTCGCGAGCCACCCCTCCTGCCTGGCCCCACCACCACCCCAGTGCCGCAGTCCCCGCGATCCCAGCCCCACCTCGCGTCTCGCCTCTCTCTCCCCGCACGCAACCTCCCCGTCGCCGCTGTCAGGGGCTCGCCACCAACCGACGTCGCCCGAGCCCTCCTCTAGTCGCCCGCGTTCGCCAGCCCTGCCTCGGCTCCGCTTCCGGCATCCCTGCCTCGTAGCCTTCTTCTCTGGCGCTGCCCCGAGCTCCTCCGTCGGCTGCAGTGACCTCGCAGAAGCCCCGCTGCTCGGCTCTGCACAGCCTCACACCGCCTCCCTCGCGTTCCTCTCCAGCCGCGCCCGTGTCGCCTCCTTCTTGACACCGCACCCTGTCGTCAGGGACCATCGACCCCAGCATCGTCGCGTGCCTCCCCTCTACTTCGTATCGCCGCACCCTTCATGTGACCCCGCGCTCGAGCCGGCCGTCGCTTCTTCTTCACGGACTGCACCTGTCTGTCCTGGGGCTCGGCCCGTTCCTCCCCTTGCTCGCGTCCAGGATGCCCGTCCTCGAGTGCGCACCGCTGTCCTCAACATCTGCCCAGTAATACGTGGCTGTTCTTCCGCAACCTCCGGCCGCCTCCATGGTCGCGGATGCTTCCCTCCTGCTCTGGCTCCATCCGTCATCCTGGGCCTCTTCCTCGACCTGGTACCGCCTCTTCCTCGACCTGATACCGCCTCTGCCTCGCCGCCTCCGTTCTCCATGGCCACGCCGTGCTCTGCCGACGCCCCGTCTCAGGAACATCGTCCCGCGCGCGAGCCTGCCCTAGCACCGACACCTGCCATCTTGGGTCCGCTCGCCGCGCACGCATCTCTGCTGTTGGGCCGTGCTCTGCTCATTTTGTCTGAATCAACCTGAGCGTGGTATGTTAGAAACAAGTTGCTGCTGTCGTTGCTTGTTAGTTGCCACTCTAGCGGTGCATTGTGCATGAACCGATGACCATTCTGATTCCATCGTCTAGGTCCTCTACAACATGCTTTGATGCTCGATTTTTCCTATTCGTACCTTTGTCAAGATTTCTGAAGGATGACCATGACCCTACTCGCGAATCACCGACATCGGAACCGAAGAATCCCCGGAACCCAAGCATCGTCGACACAGATTTGATGGCCGAGACCTGAAAACATCTCCTTCACGGATCCAATTACGCCAGAGCGACGAGATCTCCATCAAGGACCCTGAAAGAACTTCCACCCCGAAATCTGAAGACCGATCCCGTCGAACCTCCTCCGAACCGCAAATGTGTGACCCCTTTTCCGAGACCCCTATTATATAATATGACATCTATCTTGTGCATATAAAATGTCATGCTCGCATACATATTCATGTGTTTGGGGGTATTTTATTGACTCACCTGATAATTAAATATGGAGACTATATGAGGGCTTTTCTAGTCTTATATTGGCTCCATTTAAATTTGGGTAGCGAACCGATACCATGTTTTGCCTTGTTAAGACAACATTTAAATTGCGGGGTACCTAAATAACATGAACCATATAAATAATTGTCGGGACCCCGGTTCCGCTTAATATTGCCTAATTGCATCGCATTTTTGCCATGTCATGCATCATACATGCATCATGCCCGATCTTCTGCCGTAGTATTAAATAGTGTATCTGATGTTTCTTCTAGTTCGTTGCTTCTTCACGGATTAGGCCGTTGAGTTGATGCGAGTATCGACAAGTCCTTCGGATAATGTATCTTCGGCAGTGTTTCCCAGGCGAGCAATCTCCCCCTTTCTACCTATTTTGCATTTCTAGTCTTTACTTTCCTCGTTTTGATCTATTGCTATCCGTGTCACGATGCTTTAGTGTTTCGTACCAGATATATTTTGTGCAACCTTTATATTGCCTTGGACACCTCCTATTACCTATTGTTTGGTAGATAGATGGTCTTGCGAGTCGTAGTCGCTTGCTCAGGTGCGATACCGTGCCGTGAAGTACCACACAGTTGTTGGAATGTTGTCATATGCTTTACGGTGGAGAGGATCATGACTTTAAATACAACTATTAAATTATTGGGATAACTAATGAAAGAGGCACCGGTGGGCAATATATGCTATTTGGTTTTTCATGTCCACTTGTGTCCCGTAGGCCCCGAGTACTTGATACCTGTTCCTTGATTATTCACACTATCCACATCTGGGAGACCCTATGAATCCCCCTTAGCCAGAGCTTGATTCATTTCTTATTTCTTGGGGCCACAAACTAGTTTGGGGCTTTATTACTATCCTGTACTTATGCCATGCTTTACTGCTTTATTTACGATTGTGCGTGGAGCACCTGTACTGTTTTGGAACATGGAATGTTTTCGCGGTATCGACAAGCCCAGTCACACTTTCGGGTTCCCAGTCGTTTACAACCATTGACACAAACCTTGGGTACGTCTCGGAGCCGACCAACTTCGTTGCGGGTAGCTTAATGGGGTGGCCCCCTGAAATATTTTATGAATCCTGTGATTGCTTTGTCGTGAAAGCCTCGTTGGGTTTTGATTTGGTTTTTCCGAGGTTGATCGTGTGTGTGTTGCTATTTGTGCACCCCTGCAGGGTAAATCTTTCTGAAAGCCATGTCTGCGGTTATTGACGACTTGGAGCACAGTATCTCGATCATAGACAAGCATAACTAAAGTAGTGCTATAAATCTGACTTAATATGTGACTAGTAATTAGCGTCACTACAATGGAATGGATAATAAAAGTGACAACAACTGGGGGAACTGGGGTGTATCGTCTCATGTTATACCTGCCTAGTAAGTTTCCCAACTCCAATGGAATGAAATAAAAGTGCCAACAACTACTGGGTTTGGGATGTCACATGCTATTTGTATTTGACTAGTAAGTATTGCAACTACAACAGAATGGTCAACTAAAACCACTCACTACTTATGCTATCAGGATGACTCATGCTATCTATATCTGACTAGTAAGTCCTGCAACTATAATGGAATGAATAAAACTGCCAACTGTGTGAGTTCCTCGGTTTGACTTCCTCGTTTGGTCTCGAGGGGGAAATGCCAGGATGGGTCTGTTTGGTGTTACTATCAGGTTGGATCCGAATAGGTCTTTCTTATCCCTCTCTAATAGCCGACAGTTGAATCAAGTCTCTATAGATTGTTTAGTGCATGCTGCGCTGCCGCTTCAGTCCACCATACCTATGTAGGCGAGAGCCACCGAATTCTAGCCTCGCCATGTACTGGCCTCAGTACTGACGCTCCTCTTTTTCCTTTGCCCTTTGTCGGCACCCCTTTTGTTTTAGCAGGTTTGAGATCGACGTCGTGAGCAGGGTTACCCTTCCGGCTTGGCCTGGGCAGGGTTATGGACGCCATTGGTTATTTTTCAGGGCTCTTAGCTCAATTTGCTTCTTATCCGTACTCGGATGCTGTATCGTTTTCAAGGTGATTTGGATCTTGTACTGTATATATCTGTATTTTGACTCAGTGAGTCGTTATTGTATATAAATGTTCTGTGGGTTCCATCGTGGACTAATGTGTAATGGTATTACTTTGTTTTCCACCCGCACACAAGTGCCTGGTGGGCATCCTTGAATCGTTTCTATGCGGGTTTGGCGGGAAGCGCTAAAATCTGCATAGGGCTGATTTGAGGGTGTTACAAAGTGGTACCAGAGCTCAGAAGTTGTGATACCCCACTGGTCCAGCCTGTAGGATAACCTAGCTAACGGCCGATGTAGAGTGTGAAAAGTATTTTTGCAAAATCGGTTGGATAGATCTGATTAGGTCTGAATTTACTCATTACCCCTAATGCTATTCTGCTCTTACCTCTGCGTGTTTTGAATCTGCTCTCTTACCTTTTTCAAGTCCCGGAATTCTCATGGTTGGGTTTCCGTCGTACCTTTAGGGTTTCGCTTCCTCCTTTGGTAATGGTGCTTCTACATCCGGTCTTCATGCTAGCTGAGAAATCCTTCATCTGTTGGACTTCTCTTTGTTCCTTCTTGTGCCTTCCGGTGTTTTCCAACATGACGACCTCATCTACATCAGATCCGATGAAGAGCCTGCATCACTCCTTGGTTTTCTGAAGTTTTTCGAACATCGCTCGTCAAGATCTTCAGTCTAAATTCGAGAGTTGGTTGCAAATTCTTCTATTCATGTACGGAGTAATGCTTTGGGTGCGCGATAGACTGATCACCATCCGACTACTCTTATCATTCACCCTTGTACATTGAACTGGTGGACCAATGCAATCTTTACTCCTTCCTCAGAAGTTAGAGGTGGCCTTTTCTTTTGATACCTTTACCTTCGTATTTGTTTCTCCGGAGTGTTCTGTCGACGATCGTGACCAACAAACCTTGTTGGTGGTGTCGCTGATTTCAAGATGGAGCGAGATTACTTGTTAGTGGTGTCGCGAGGATCTTCATGAAGCGAGAAGATTCAGACCGTCAGCCTTCTTCCTCGTACCATGAGGCGCATCTCGAGGGAGAGATCCATTGTTAGTGGTGTCAAATTGTAGCACCCCGATAAAACCACTACTAGAAAATCGCTTGTTATTTCTGTTTTGTGCATCATCATGACCGCATGCTCATGTCATCATGCCACATTGCATTTGAGCATCGTCATGTCATCCTGCATTTGTTTGCCTAAAACTATTTTCCAAAAAGGCTATCTTTGTTTTCTAAATACCCTGTCTTTATTCAAATCCAAAACCCCGGTCTCTTCCGGATATTTTGTTTGTCTAAAAACAAATTACAAAAGTCTCTTAAAATAATAATAAAAACTTATATTATTTTAGGAGGCAGTCCGCCAGGCCCAAAATCCCAGCCGACCACCTCCAAACAAAAACCTAACCCTAATCCCCTCACCCACCTACCTCCCTCTCCCCATCTGCCGCCGCCACACAACCCACCTAGCGGCACACGACGCACGCGCCACCCGCCTGACCGACCGCGAGCCACCTTCTGCCTATGTCGCATCAAACCACGCGCAACGACGCAGCTCGCACGCAACATGTGCACACCGCTGCGATACATGCCCCAGCGCCTCGGCCACGCAAGACCCCAGCCACGACCACGTGCATCCCTCCACCCCAGCCGCCACCTGCTGACCCATGCGCGCACCCTAGCCTTGACACGCCTCTCTCGCTCGCGAGCCACCCCTCCTGCCTGGCCCTACCACCACCCTAGCGCCGCACTCCCCGCGATCCCAGCCCTACCTCGCGTCTCGCCTCTCTCTCCCCGCACGCAACCTCCCCGCCGCCGCCGTCAGGGGCTCGCCACCAACCGCCGCCCCGGGCCCTCCTCTAGTTGCCCGCGTTCGTCGGCCCTGCCTCGGCTCTGCTTCCGGCATCCCTGCCTCGTGGCCTTCTTCTCCGGCGCTGTCCCGAGCTCCTCCGTCGGCCGCAGCGAGCTCGCAAAAGCCCCGCTGCACCGGCTCTGCACAGCCTCGCGCCGCCTCCCTCGCCTTCCTCTCTAGCCGCGCCTGTGTCGCCTCCTTCTTGACACCGCACCCTATCGTCAGGGACCATGGACCCCAGTGACGTCGCGTGCCTTCCCTCTGCTTCGTATCGCGGCACCCTTCCTGTGACCCCGTGCTCGAGCCAGCCATCGCTTCTTCTTCACGGACTGCACTTGTTTGTCCTAGGGCTCGGCCCGTTCCTCCCCTTGCTCGCGTCCAGGATGCCCGTCCTCGACCGCGCGCTGCTGTCCTCAACATCTGCCCAGTAATACGCGGATGTTCTTCCACAACCTCAGGCCGCCTCCATGGTCGCGGACGCCTCCCTCCTGCTCTGGCTCCGTTTGTCGTCCCGGGCCTCTTCGTCGACCTGGTACTGCCTCTTCCTCGACCTGGTACCGCCTCTGCCTCGCCGCCTCCGTTCGCCATGGCCGCGCCGTGATCTGCCGATGCCCTGTCTCAGGAACATCGTCCCGCGCGCGAGCCTGCCCTAGCGCCGACACCTGCCATCTTGGGTCCGCTCGCCGCGCACGCATCTCTGCTGTTGGGCCGTGCCCTGCTTGTTTTGTCTGAATCAACTTGAGCGTGGTATCTTAGACACAAGCTGCTGCTGTCGTTGCTTGTTAGCTGCCACTCTAGCGGTGCATTGTGCATGAACCGATGACCATTCTGATTCCATCGTCTAGGTCCTCTACAACATGCTTTGACGCTCGATTCTGCCTATTCATACCTTTGTCAAGATTTTCGAAGGATGACCACGACCCTACTCGCGGATCACCGACATCGGAACCGAAGAATCCCTGGAACCCGAGCATCGTCGACACAGATTTGATGGCCGAGACCTGAAGACATCTCCTTCACGGATACGATTATGCCAGAGCGACAAGATCTCCATCAAGGACCCTGAAAGAACTTCCACCCCGAAATCTGAAGACCGATCCCGTCGAACCTCCTCCGAACCGCCAATGTGTAACCCCTTTTCCGAGACCCCTATTATATAATATGACATCTATCTTGTGCATATAAAATGTCATGCTCGCATACATATTCATGTGTTTGGGGGTATTTTATCGACTCACCTGATAATTAAATATGGAGACTATATGCGGGCTTTTCTAGTCTTATATTGGCTCCATTTAAAATTGGGTAGCGAACCGATACCATGTTTTTCCTTGTTAAGACAACATTTAAATTGCGGGGTACCTAAATAACATGAACCATATAAATAATTGTCGGGACCCCGGTTCCGCTTAATATTGCCTAATTACATCGCATCTTTGCCATGTCATGCATCATACATGCATCATGCCCGATCTTCTGCCGTAGTATTAAATAGTGTATCCGATGTTTCTTCTAGTGCGTTGCTTCTTCACGGATTAGGCTGTTGAGTTGATACGAGTATCGACAAGTCCTTCGGATAATGTATCTTCGGCAGTGTTTCCCAGGCGAGCAATCTCCCCCTTTCTACCTATTTTGCATTTCTAGTCTTTACTTTCCTCGTTTTGATCTATTGCTATCCGTGTCACGATGCTTTAGTGTTTCGTACCAGATATATTTTGTGCAACCTTTATACTGCCTTGGACACCTCCTATTACCTATTGTTTGGTAGATAGATGGTCTTGCGAGTCGTAGTCGCTTGCTCAGGTGCGATACCATGCCGTGAAGTACCACACAGTTGTTGGAATGTTGTCATATGCTTTACGGTGGAGAGGATCATGACTTTAAATACAACTATTAAATTATTGGGATAACTAATGAAAGAGGCACCGGTAGGCAATATATGCTATTTGGTTTTTCATGTCCACTTGTGTCCCATAGGCCCCGAGTACTTGATACCTGTTCCTTGATTATTCGCACTATCCACACCCGGGAGACCCTATGAATCCCCCTTAGCCAGAGCTTGATTCATTTCTTATTTCTTGGGGCCACAAACTAGTTTGGGCTTTATTACTATCCTGTACTTATGCCATGCTTTACTGCTTTATTTACGATTGTGCGTGGAGCACCTGTACTGTTTTGGAACGTGGAATGTTTTCGCGGTATCGACAAGCCCAGTCACAATTTCAGGTTCCCAGTCGTTTACAACCATTGACACAAACCTTGGGTCCGTCTCGGAGCCGACCAACTTCGTTGCGGGTAGCTTAATGGGGTGGCCCCCTGAAATATTTTATGAATCCTGTGATTGCTTTGTCGTGAAAGCCTCGTTGGGTTTTGATTTGGTTTTTCCGAGGTTGATCATGTGTGTGTTGCTATTTGTGCACCCCTGCAGGGTAAATCTTTCTGAAAGCCATGTCTGCGGTTATTGACGACTTGGAGCACAGTATCTCGATCATAGACAAGCATAACTAAAGTAGTGCTATAAATCTGACTTAATATGTGACTAGTAATTAGCGTCACTACAATGGAATGGATAATAAAAGTGACAACAACTGGGGGAACTGGGGTGTATCGTCTCATGTTATACCTGCCTAGTAAGTTTCCCAACTCCAATGGAATGAAATAAAAGTGCCAACAACTACTGGGTTTGGGATGTCACATGCTATTTGTATTTGACTAGTAAGTATTGCAACTACAACAGAATGGTCAACTAAAACCACTCACTACTTATGCTATCAGGATGACTCATGCTATCTATATCTGACTAGTAAGTCCTGCAACTATAATGGAATGAATAAAACTGCCAACTGTGTGAGTTCCTCGGTTTGACTTCCTCGTTTGGTCTCGAGGGGGAAATGCCAGGATGGGTCTGTTTGGTGTTACTATCAGGTTGGATCCGAATAGGTCTTTCTTATCCCTCTCTAATAGCCGACAGTTGAATCAAGTCTCTATAGATTGTTTAGTGCATGCTGCGCTGCCGCTTCAGTCCACCATACCTATGTAGGCGAGAGCCATCGAATTCTAGCCTCGCCATGTACTGGCCTCAGTACTGAAGCTCCTCTTTTTCCTTTGCCCTTTGTCGGCACCCCTTTTGTTTTAGCGGGTTTGAGATCGACGTCGTTAACAGGGATACCCTTCCGGCTTGGCCTGGGCAGGGTTATGGACGCAATTGGTTATTCTTCAGGGCTCTTAGCTCAATTTGCTTCTTATCCGTACTCGGATGCTGTATCGTTTTCAAGGTGATTTGGATCTTTGTACTGTATATATCTGTATTTTGACTTAGTGAGTCGTTATTGTATATAAATGTTCTGTGGGTTCCATCGTGGACTAATGTGTAATGGTATTACTTCGTTTTCCACCCGCACACAAGTGCCTGGTGGGCATCCTTGAATCGTTTATATGCGGGTTTGGCAGGAAGCGCTAAAATCTGCATAGGGCCGATTCGAGGGTGTTACACATGTTCACATGTAGAATGGAAATAAGAAATACCACATGTAATAGGGACAAGGATAGATGATCATAGCACGGTTGGATTTAAAAAATAGATTCCAACAATAACAAGGAATAGATCAAGCGAAGATTTAAAGAAATAATAGAATGGAATTGAGATACAATAGAATGAAAGGAAGGAATAGATGATCACAAGATGTAAAGATCCACACAAATCAAATGGGCATGATTTAAATCAATACGGCAAATAAAAGGAACCCATGTGTCATATGTGGTAGAATTGAAAATAATCATAAGGACTAGATAATTTGGCAAGTTAGTGATAAAGAGAATTTAAGAGATGATGCCCCCAACTCAGTTTGGGCATTTTGGAAAATATAAAATAGCAAGATTCAAGTAATAGGAATTTGGACTTTATGTTCCATATCAAATGGCACCAACTAGAGATAGAATAGAGGGAGGTTAAAATAGAGAGGAAGCAATGGCAAGCTCAAATACATATCAAGAACCAAACACAAGTGTAATAATTTGAATGCAATGATTTAATAATATGTTCCATGCAAGGTGACATGATGACCATGATGATGCACAAAGTAGAAATAACAAGCAATTTTCTAGTAGTGGTTTTACGGGGTGCTACAATTCGACACCACTAACAATGGATCTTGCCCTCGAGATCCGTCTCATGGTACGGGGAAGAAGGCTAATGATCTGGATCTTCTCGCTTCGTGTAGATACTCGCGACACCACTAACAAAGATTCTTGATCCATCTTGAAATCAGCGACACCAACAACAAGGGGTCGTTGTTCATGTCCGTCGAGAGAACGCTCCAGATAAACAAAGGACGAAGTTAAAGGTCCAAATAGGTAAGGTCACCTCTAACTTCCATGAAAGGAGTAAAAGTCACATTGATCCACCAATTTGATGTACAAAAGCAAATGATAAGAGTAGTGGTATGGTAGCTACTCCATCTCGCACTCGAAGCATTACTCTGTACATGAACAAAAGAATCGTGCAACCAACTCTCAGAATTCAGACTGAAGATCTTTACAAGCGATGTTCGGAAACAAAGGAGTGATGTAGGCTCTTCATCGGATCTGGAGTAGATGACGTCATCGTGTTGAAAACCACCGTAAGATACAAACAAAAAGTTAGTGATTGTTGGGTCACTTGAGAGGTACACACAGGAAAATTCCTTAGAGATGAAGACCGGATGTAGAAACACCGTTACAAGAAGGAAGCAAAACCCTGAAGGTACGACAAAAACCCAACCACGAGAAATCCTGAACTTGAGAATAAGATAAGAGACAAGATTCAAAACACGCAAAGATAAGAGGAGAATAGCATAGGGGTAAGAAGTAAAAGCAGACCTAATCATATCTATCCAACCGGTTTTGCAAGATAGTTTGGACACTCTACATTGCCGTTAGCTAGGTTATCCTACAGGCTGGACCAGTGGGGTATCGCAACTGTTGAGCTCTGATACCACTTTGTAACACCCTCAAATCGGCCCTATGCAGATTTCAGCGCTTCCCGCCAAACCCGCATAGAAACGATTCAAGGACGCCCACCAGGCACATGCGTGCGGGTGGAAAACGAAGTAATACCATTACACAATAGTTCACGATGGAACCCATAACACATATATATACAACAACGACTCATTGAGTCAAGAATAAAGATATACAGTACAAAGATCCAATTCACCTTGAAAACGATACAACATCCGAGTATGGATAAGAAGCAAATTAGGCTAAGAGCCCTGAAGAATAACCAATGGCGTCCATAACCCTGCCCAGGCTAAGCCAGAAGGGTAACCATGCTAACAACGTCGATCTCATACCTGCTAAAACAAAAGGGGTGCCGACAAAGGGCAAAGGAAAAAGGGAGCGGTTAGTACTGAGGCTAGTACACGGCGAGGCTAGAATTCGGCGGATCTCGCCTACATAGGTATGGTGGACTGAAGATCAGCGCAACATGCACTAAACAATCTATAGAGACTCGATTCAACTGTCGGCTATTAGAGAGGGATAAGAAAGACCTATTCAGATCCAACCTGATAGTATCACCAAAACATACCCATCCTGGTATTTCCCCCTCAAGACCACACGAGAAAGTCAAACCGAGGAACTCACACAGTTGGTAGTTTTATTTATTCCATTATAGTTGTAGCACTTACTAGTCAGATACAATTAGCATAATACATTCCAAATCCAGCAGTTGTTGGTACTTTTATTTACTCATTCCGTTGTAGTTAAACTGATTACTAAACGTGTCAAAGTCAAATTTATAGCACTACTTTAGTTATAGTTGTCTATGATCGAGATATTGTGCTGCAATTCGTCCATAACCGTGAACACGACTTTCATAAAGATTTACCCTATAGGGGTGCACACATAGCAACACACACACGATCAACCTCAGGAAGAACCAAATAAAACGCAATGAGGCCTCACGACAAAGCATTCACAGGATTCATAAATAATTTCAGGGGGCCACCCCACTAAGCTACCCGCAACGAAGTTGGCCGGCTCCGGAACGGACCCAGGGTTTGCGAGAACGGCTGTAAACGACTGGGAACCCGAAAGTGTGACTGGGCTTGTCGATACCGCGAAATCGTGTCGCGATCCAAAACAGTACATGTGTTCCACGCACAATCATAAATAAAGCAGGAAAGCATGGCATAAGTACATGATAGTAATAAAGCCCCAAACTAGTTTGTGGCCCCAAGAAATAAATTGTGAATCAAGCTCAGGCAAAGAGGGATTCATAGAGTCTCCCGTATGTGGATAGTGCGAATAGTTAAGGAACATGTATCAAGTATTCAGGGCCTAGGGAACACAAGTGAGCGTGGAAGAACCAAATATTAGCTATTGCCTACCGATGCCTCTGCATTAATTATATCTATTCCTAGCATTTTAATATCAAGTTGTAATTAAAGTCATGATCATCTCTACCAATAAGCATGTGCCAACCTTCCAAAAACGGAGAAACAACAACGACGTGAAGCAACACCTGAGCTAGCAACTATGACTTGCAAGGCCAACTGACTATCAATCAACAGGCAATAGGATGTGTCCAAGGCAATATAGGATACATGGGATATAAATGGTAGGAAAACTATAGAAACGCAACATGGATAGCAATAGATCAACAGAAGGAAGTAAAGACTATAAATGCAAAATAGGTAAAAAGAGGGAGAATGCTCGCCTGAGAAACACTGTCGGAGACATATTATCCGAAGGACTTGTCGATACTCGCATCCACTCAATGGCCTAATCCACGAAAAAGCAAAGCACTAAAAGAAACACTGAATGCACTATTTAATATTACGGCAGAAGATCGGGCATGATGCATGACATGGCAGAGGTGCGATGCAATTAGGCAATATTAAGCGGAACCGGGGTCTCGACAAATAATTAGAAGGTTCAAGTTATTTAGTTACCCCGCGATTTAAATGTTGTACGAACAAGGCAAAACATGTCATCGGTTCGCTACACAATTTAAACGAAGGCGGTAATAGACAAGAATAGCCCCATATAGCCTCCGTATTTACTTTAGGTGAATTCCTATTTGACCCGAACCACATGGCGATATGTATGCAAGCATGTACAATTAATTGGACAAGATAGATAACATTTATATAAAAAATAGGGTTAGGCTCGGGGTCTCACAGTTGTATCGGAGAGGCGAAGAGACGGGTCTTCGGAACATAGCTAAAGTAGCGGAAGTAATCGATGCCACAAAATTAGTAAAAACCTCGATCTTCGACTCCCGGCCATCGTCTTCGAAACATACAAGATATAGATGAAGTAGCCCTTGAACAACAACCGGATAACTCGCAGACGTTGAGATTTTTGAGAGTCGACCACCGAAGGCATCGGGAAAACTGAAACGGAGACACGACTCTTGCAGTCATTTAGTTGAACATGTGGCGGATGAGCCAAGAAGGTGGTCTACATAGAGCCGGAAAAGAAACAAAGCAACCGTCTTGCGGCGGCAGTATCGAGTCGAGGAGAGCCATGCAGACCGGCGACGTGCTACTGCTGGCCAGCGAACACGTCGCAAGAATACGCAGTGAGCTAGGCAAGGAGACTAAGGCGAGGGGACGCGAGGTGGGGCTGGCGCTGCTTCTTCCTGCTACCAGCCGGTCAAGCTGACCAGATGGTGGCGTTGTGGTGAAACAAAGAAGGCGCTGGGGTGTGGAGCTGCTGCGTCGAGACCAGGGCCCTCCTGGCGCGAGAATCGAGATGGACAAAGACAAGCCGGACAGCCTTCTCTAGGACAAAGCGCGTCGGCCGCTGAGAGACTAGATGGACATGAGAGTAGCTTGAAGCATTAGAGGACACGCCGGACGAGAAGCCCGTGCGAGGCCAGCGAATCGGATCTCCCAGTGAATTGGTTGCCGCTGATGTGCACGCACGCACCAAGGGACATCAACTGGAGCTTAGATCAGCTTCAAAAGGAATAAAGAAATGGATCAAAGACCAAGGAGACATATGTTGCTTACCAAGAGATGGCTCGAGCTAGATTAAATCGAACTCCGGCGACGATGAATCAGTGTGATGCCACTCCTACCGCTGGTCGGTGGAAACAGAGAAGAACAAGGCGACTAGGGTTACAAAAGGAGGGGAATTTTTAGAATGATTTGGAGGCTAGGGTTTGGGAAAGAGTAAGAAAGGGATTGAGATATTTATATAGTCTAAAGTAAACTAGATGGGACTAGTTTTATGCTAAAACTTTAGACGTTTTTTTTGCCTAATTTTATTTTTAGTGAAATAAGAAAACCTTGTATGGTCATGTAACAGACCAAAAATATTATTGTTTTATTATTTTAAAATAAAAAAGACAGCTTTATATCTTTTAGACCGTATGCATATTTAAGCAAAAGAAAATATGATTTTTAATACAAATAATTTGTGATTCAAAATATGTATTAAGATGACAAGGTTTAGCTATGATTTTAGGAGGAGAAAAGAATAAAAGATAGGAAGGGGTGTCGATTCATTATGTGAAAATTACAATATCACAAGAGATGGAAAAATAGAAGAATATTAGAGGGGAAAAGGCCTTAGGTACGTATAGGAATAAAGAGAAAGAGAGAGATTAAGCAAGGTAGAGGGATTAACAAGAAGGCTAATAGTGCATGTATGTGGTAATATAGTGGCATGTTCACATGTAGAATGGAAAGAAGAAGTACCACATGTAATAGGGACAAGAATAGATGATCATAGCACGGTTGGATTTAAAAAATAGATTCCAACAAGGAGAAGAAATAGATCAAGCCAAGATTTAAAGAAATAATAGAATGGAATTGAGATACAATAGAATGAAAGGAAGGAATAGATGATCACAAGATGTAAAGATCCACACAAATCAAATGGGCATGTTTTAAATCAATAAGGCAAATAAAAGGAACCCATGTGTCATATGTGGTAGAATTAAAAATAATCATAAGGACTAGATAGATTGGTAATTTAGTGATAAAGAGAATTTAAGAGATGATGCCCCCAACTCAATTTGGACATTTTGGAAAATATAAAATAGCAAGATTCAAGTAATAGGAATTTGGACTTTATGGTTCCATATCAAATGGCACCAACTAGAGATAGAATAGAGGAAGGTTAAAATAGAGAGGAAGCAATGGGAAGCTCAAATACATATCAAGAACCAAACACAAGTGTAATAATTTGAATGCAATGATTTAATAATATGTTCCATGCAAGGTGGCATGATGACCATGATGATGCACAAAGTAGAAATAACAAGTGATTTTCTAGTAGTGGTTTTACGGGGTGATACATTGGGCTAGACTCTTGTTGCACTTGAATTGACAGGGCAAGATTTCAGATACATCCTCTACTGATACTCCAGAGCTACTAGTCATGGTTATGGCTTTCTTGGCACAGTCGATCAATCCTTTATGTTTTGACATCCAATCCATTCCTAGTACTACTTCCAAACCTTTGGTTCTAAGTACTATTAGATTGGCATAAAAATATATCCCATGGATTCTGATAGGTACAACCTTGCAATTTTTTCTAGCTTTGGTGGTTGAACCGGGTATTTGAACTATCATAACATGCTTCAATTTGGTGGGTTGAATCTTACTAGTGCATGCAAATTCTTCTGTAACAAACGAGTGCGATGCTCTAGAATCAAACAACACTCTTGCTAATACTGAGTTAACAGAAAACATACCCAGCACAACATCTGGCGCTTCCTGGGCTTCTTCAGCATTCATGTGGAACAGACGGCCGTTGCGGTTGAGCGAGTTCCCTAGGGCAAATCTTCTTTCAGGCTAAACACGGCGTTGTTGCTGAGCTGGGGCATTCACATTGGTGGCGGCTGCTAGATTCTTGGGACACTCATTGGAGTAGTGACCCTTGACTCCACATTCAAAGCAAGTAATCTGGGACTTGTCTTTGGCTGCAGCAGGCACATCATTGCTTCTAGTCCTTGGGGAAGTATTGTTGTTGTTGTTGTTGGACTTGGGCGGTGCACGGTTGAAATTGTTGGAGTTGCCGGGGTTGTTGTTGTTGTTTCCTCTAGACTTCAGGTTTCCTCCGCTACGATCGGGGTAGCTTGGACGGGACATCGGGGGTCTATTGTTCCTTGGGGCATATCGTGCATACGGGTTGGGGCGATACTTCTGAGGGTGGTTGGATCCACTCTGGTACATCATTTTACACTTGCGGCTGTCATTGGCTTGGTTGATCTTCCCTTCCATCTAGATGGCAAAGTTGACTACCTCTTCGAGGTCTTGAAAACGGATGTTGACTAACACCATTTGCATCTCATCATGCAATCCATTCAGGAACCTCTCCTTCTTCTTGGCTTTAGTGTTGATCTCATCAGGGCATATCTAGCTAGCGACCAAAATTTGTCACGGTACTCAACTACCGGCATCCTGCCTTCTTCAGTTCTCTGAACTCATCTCTCGTTCGGGTGACTAAACCTTGCGGCACATGAGTACGACTGAACTTGATATTGAAATCTTCCCAAGTCATGATCTGATCCTGGTTCATAGTACGGGTGCTATTCCACTAGGATCTTGCATCTCCTGCCAGATAATTGGTGGCAAACAGAACTTTCTCGTTGGCGTCAACTCCTGTGACTTCCAGATTGTTTTCCATGGTTTGCAACCAATCATCAACATCTAAAGGGTCTCCAGACTTACTAAAGATAGGGGGATTGGTATTCTGAAAGTTCTTGAGTTTGGATCCATGATGATCCTGATTTCCATGGCCTTGATTATTGTGGGCCATCTGAGCTATCTGTTGAAGAGTGGCAAGGTTGGCTTGACGTTCTACTCTACTAGCTTCACGGTCGGAAACTAGCATTTGCAGAATCTGCAACTTCGGGTCCTGCGATGAGCTGCTTCCCCCGAGGTTTCCACGAGTCATCTAAAGATTGAGATAGATAATGGGATAAGAGGAAAATTTCTAAGGTTCATGGTTTTGTTTCAAAAGCTTTAAACTTTGAGTTGACTCTGGTTTGGCAAACTAACACTTCTTCTCATTCATTCATTCATTCATTCAAAGTACACAATATAACACACACCACAACATAGAAGGGAAAATAGATAGTTTTAAGAACCACTAGCTGACTGCCCGTGCGTTGCTACGGCCCAACAAAGTTAAACATATCAGATAAAATTATAAACACTTTGTTTCGTTATATTTCATACGTGACTGTTGCTTCTAGAGCATTATCGACATTCCTCCATTCCCTTCGGTCCTTCTTGTAAGTGTTCCTAGCCGCTCAAGAACACAATGCATGTATGTATATCTCCAATATGTTTAGTAGATTGTCAAATTAAAATGCCATTTGATGTATTTTTTCCTCTATGGCTGGATATCATTCTCTAAAACATGAAAAAATAATATAATTCAGAAAATACAGCCTGAGGTAATCCTGAGATTATCCATTGGTCAAAATAATTCTTAGAACATGTGTTGTTTGGTAGCACCAACATTAATAAAGAAAGTGATTATATAATTCAAGAAGTACAATTATCCAAATTGTAAAACAAAGTGAACAAATAAATTGCAGAACTTCATTATTATGCATTCATAAGCACTAACAACAAATCTTTGAAATATAGTTAAAAATTACAACAGACAATTAAATGTGAAATGCGTCCTTTGTCCATCTACATTTTTAATTCAAAGGTGAGACATTGCAAAATAAAACAAAACACGCACGAGATTTGTCTCGCAATCACAAGGATGGAAACTATACGAATAATGTAGCTAGTATTAATTAGGACCTCGTAAACTCCACACGGGAAATATTTTTCTGCACTACATGGTTGGATGATGAATTATATCACGAGTCTGTGAAAGATTTCCCTTTCTAGTAACCCTTTGGACCCTCATCAGGTAAAAGTGTGAAGCAAACTGAAATGTGAAGCCATAGAAGTATACTAAAAAGTACTTGACGACAAATATACACGAGACAGAGTGATTAGATAGAGTCGATCAAAAAAATATTACTTGAGTACCATGATTTTATAACTTTGAAATAAAATGCTCAGTGCTTCAAATTTAACATATCTCTCAGTTCAGGCCATATTAATTAATAGAGTAAATACACGATACTCAAATAATACAATTTGTGGAGTACAATTTATTCGAACCATAAATCGTAAAAATATTCTGTTGCCATAAAAAATACATTAGGCAGCTGGATTCAAAAGAGCCGCTACACTTCATGGCTTTATACAATTTGTGAGCAACAACAAAAAAATAAAGGGAGCTACTTACAGGCGAATCTGAATATCTACACCATCGGACATTGTATTTGAGAAGCGAGTGTTGTCCCGTATCCCCACCTTGGCTGAAACTTCTCCAAGCTCCGGAGACTGTACCCAAGCACCACAAAGCCATGGACAAGAATTCTACCCTATCCCGTCTTGGGCCACTTCGCTAGATGTTCAGAAGTGAATGCCACATGCCCACATCGCAGCACATCACACACACATGCACCTGTGGAGTGGAGAGAAAAGTCAACCAAGGCGCTGAGAAAAGGAGGATATGGGGCGCTGCCTAGCCCTGCTGCAGCGAAGGGCAGTACGCTAACGGAAGACGACGAGGCTTCTTGTTTTAGGCAGACTCTTCTACAACAGTGCGCGCTGCCGAATCTCTCGCCGTTGCGTCCTCCAGAACGAGCGAGGTTGCCGGCTTCGGGATATCGCGTTGTAGATGATGTTTGATCGGTCCTGCCCGAACAGAGTCTTTGCCACCCTGGATCGTGCTTGTACGAGGGCACATACAATAGTCTTATCTTAGCCTTATCTTGATAATGCCACGTAAGATGATTCCTAAGTTGCAGGAGAGAGAAATAAAAAAGATATTTGTCTTCTCTTAATCTCTTAGCACGATATGTCTCACCACATATTTAGGGTATCTATCGCTGAAGACAACACTAAAAAATAGACTTATTGTATATCAAGTTTATCATCATATTATAATTACGTGGCATGTATAAGATAAGACTCTTATCAACCATTCTACATGCCCTGAGAGACAACCGAAACAAGTTGGAGTTGGATACCGATACTAAATAGGCCGATCAAACAGGGAAACAAACGACACGTGTTCAAACCAAAAGCGCCACGGTAAAGGAACCATTATCCACTTAACAGTGGTATGTTGGGTAATTTTCTTCAACTTCAGGGGTAGAATCGGAAGCAAGAAATGACGTACCGACCATCAAGACCGTAAGTCTTTTAATAGTAAAGATTATGTGAAACTACGGTACAGTGGGACCGATACAACTCCTTCCTATAGTAGTGATCAAGTGCATCTACTCATCATCAATGAAGTCTGAATCATCATCATCGGTGTAGAAATCCATGGCATCATCTTCTAGGTAGTCGTTGTCATCACTAAGGTACGAGTGAAGATCTCCTTGGATGTCTTCACCTTCTTCCTCTTCCTTCGCTTCTAGTTGGATTTCTTGCTCATGCATGGTCTTCTCGAGGTCGGCCACATTCTTGCGAAGACGAGCGATGATGCGATCCTTCTTCTCGCGTTGACGACGAAGTGATTTGCGATCCTTGACGAGCATGGCGAGATTCTGGTCCTTCGGGGCGGCAATGGCAAGGTTGTGGTTGGCGTAGGCTCGAGCATTGTCCAATTCCATCTGCCTATCATACAGCAGGAAGTCAAGGTTCTCCACTTGGCGCTTCATCTCTAGGTGACTTGGCATCTCTAATGGCATTCCCATAGAATCACGCCTTGCGAAGTGAGCAAAGCGAGTTCCCTGGATCAAGTTGATGTTCTGTCCGCAAAGACGGGCGAGAGCTTCATGCATTGCCCTGACTAATCCATCTAGCCAGTTGTTCTCCCGCACGGTGAATTGAATCTTCTCAGAGAGGGGTGCTTCCATCTTGCCTCGGAGATCTGCAACTATCAGCCATTGTAGGTCTCCTCCTGGGTGATCGTTGAGTTGAGCTCCGAAGAATTCCGGATGCGGGCGCTCAAGATACTCCGATAGTGCATTGAGATTCCTCTCAAAGATCAGTTGGCCTCCGTTTCTCAACTAGTAGAACTTGCAATACTGGACTTCCATCTATAAGAATTTAGGATGAGTAAGTTAGTGAGGTGATCAAGTGTGTCAATTTTTATGTAGAATGTAAAAAGTTTTGAGGAGCATGAATTTTTTTAAAGAATCTCAAGGATAAGAGTGGGAATAGGTTTTCATAAATACTCACTTCTTTTGTTTTTAAAGCTAAGTTTTTGTTTGGACGTGCATTCTAACTAGGGTCTCCTATGATCAACCTGGCTCTGATACCAACTTGTCAACACCCGGATTTTTAATCCTAGATGCCTGTTATGCCATACCTCGCAATCCCAGGATTGCCATTTTTGCAAGACATAACAGATTGGATATCACAATACATCTTCCATTACAAACCATAATAAGGTTTTACACAAATAAAGGATCTCATGATCCAGTCTTAATACAATCAAGCAGCGGAATAATAAAGCGTAGTTGTGGGCTCCATCTTCAGTGTCACATGCAATGCTGACGATGGGAGCCGATCCTAGTTGTCGTAGCCGGCCTGCTATCCATCTTCCTGATAGTCATCCTCATAGTCTGGCCACGGGAATAGCCAGGGACAAATCCATGAGTACTCTTTAAGTACTCGCAAACTATCACTAACAAGTAAGGTAGTTCTAATAGGAATACTAAGCTCTAGGTTTAGTTGCAAAAGCTAGATTTATCTTAAGTCGAGTTTAGAAGTAAAGAAAACTAATTTAATGTTCTAAATCACTTTAAGTGGGAACCTAGCTTTCATATTCACAACCCTGTTATGGTTAAGTCAAAGTCATAATTCATTTCACAAGTCATTTTGAAAACATCTGACGACGGAACAATATGGCCACTCCAACTGTCCATGAACGCGGACGCGGCTATTCGAATAGTTTGACCCTCTGCAGAGGTGGTACACTTTCACCACAAAATTCGATACATCCATCAGGAATAACCCTGAATCATCATACTTAGTATGCGGATAATCAATCATAACCTTTCAATTACACACTCTAGTATAGGCACCTCTCTTATGAGCTTAGCCTCCCAGCCATGGCCATCTGCCATCCTGGGTACTACATAGGTGGACACACATCAAGAGGTAGCCTCAGCTCAAACCTCTTCCACGAGGGAACCCATACTAATGCATATAAACTTCCAGCTAAGCCTTACCCAATTCAGGTATTGTGGTTGTACGGTAAAATTTGGAACGGTATCGCATCCGAACCCAACCATCAGTTTTTATAAAGGGGTAAGGCTCATGCCTCAACATTTTCATCATCAAGCCATTGTGTTTCTCAACACATGTCAAAACACTTCAATAGAATGACTCATCATTCCAAGGTTTTCATATTCATTTTCACCAAGTATTTCCATCTAAAGTGATCAAGTTTTATGCTTAGCACTAGCCACTAAGGTTAAGAGTGTTCACTAATGAGGGTGCTAATCTTCAATCTCATGCCACATAATGACATCTAAGTATAACTAGATAGGCCAAGTTTTATACTCTTTATGCTATCTATACTATAAGTAAAAAACTTTGGTAAAGTAAGATAGTAAAGCTTGCAAGTAAAACTTGGGATGGGTATAAATCAAAGTATATAACCAAAGCATGCCTAATGCATTTGCTTAAGTTAACAAGGCGGCAAGTGTTAACTTGCTTAGTTCTAGCTTGCCTTGATTGGTGCAGTGATTGAAGTTTTCTTCATCTTCTTCAGGGTAGAACTCCTCCTCCTCGTATCCTTGGTCGGTACTATCGCCTATAAAGGAATACGGGGTACACAATCACCAAACAATACTTAATTACTTCTATTTAGCACACTAAGGCTCACACTTGATGATCTAGCATCGTCACAATCATCACATAATTTAAAGAACTAGTTTTATTCATTTTATTTTATAAAAGTAATTTCTACTCATTGAAATTAATTAAGATTTAATATTCTCCAAATAGAATATGGGATCATGTGGACACATGTCATCACCACATATTCTAATACATGGGAATGTGATTTAAAAGGTTGATCACATTTTATAAAGTTTGAGATTACTATTTAATAAATTTAAAGTGACTAGAAATGCCCTAATAGCATTCTTTTGGTACTAGTCCAATGTCACTACTTGCAATCCTAGATATTTTTACATACTCAGATAGATATTATCAAATGATTTTTAGAGTTGGAATCAACTCAAAAGCTATTATGGTTGATTTCTGAAAAAGTTTGAAGTTGCAAAAGTCTCTATCTTGTTATTTTTTCTATAGATTATCTCTAACTCCAGATGATTTAAATCCAACGGGCTTGGATAGATATTTTAATTACGTTTCTAGCAAAATTTGAGGCATGCAATTTGGTTAAGTGAAACTCTCTGAATTGATTTCTGAATAAGTGGACATATTAGGATTTTAAATAAATTGGAAAATCAATTATTTGAATTTTCGGGCCAGCGCGGGAAAGTTAACGGGCCGGCCTAGCTACACAGCACAGCGCAGCGCGCGGCTGACAGAGGGGGTCCACTGGTCAGTGACTCACTCTACGCGAAATATTATCGTTTAACCTGAGCCCTACGATCTAAATCTAATCCAATGGCCGTGGTTCATCGTCGACGACGAACAACTCCGGCGACGAGCTAAACCTAACGCGGCGGTGGGGGTCTCTCGGGGCTTACCTAGGCTCCAGCTAGTCTTGGCGACGGGGGCGATCGATGTGGTAGACAACGGCGAGGCGAGGCGCGGTCACGGCGAGGCTCGGGGTGGTCGAAATCGTCGGCGCCCTTCTCCTCCACCAGCAGCGGACTCTGGCCAAATTCTGGCGAGAGAGAGCTTGCCTTTCTCCGGGAAGAGTTGGGGAAGGTCAGTGAGGAGTGGGGAGTCGAATGGTGTGAAGAATGAAGGTTGGGGTGGCCTCCTTTTATAGCTCGACGAGGGGACCGAGCGGTGCGGTAGTGAGCTCGACGGTGGCGTCGCTACAGGCGGCTAAAGGCATGGGCAAGGGCGTAGGACGGTGCGGTGTCTCCTGGCGGTTCTCACGGACTTAATGGCGCAGCGTGGGGCGGCTTGGTTTGGTCTAGCACGTGCGGCGCTCTAGGCAGGAGCGACAGTGTTCGAGACAGCGCACGGGTGCTACGGGTCACGCGACGGCGAACGTGGGTGTCTGCCGGGGTGGCGTGATCATGGCGAGGTTGTGCGTGCGCGGTGAGGGCAAGGCACGAGCTGGCAGGGCTGGTCGGGCACGACGCACTGGTGCGCTCTGGACATGGCACAGAGGCACGGTGCGGCGATGCGAATAGGGTGGTCCAGGGCTTGACTTCGACCGTGGGGTGGACAGGGGGTGGTGGTAGGCTGCGGTGATGCTAGTAGACATGGTGGATGGGCGCGGGGCGGTCTGGTGCGAGCTGGCCATGGTCGGCCGGCGATGACCACTTTCGGGCAGCGCTCCACTATGCCAGCAGCGAAGGGGGGAGCTGGTCTGGGGCTGGGTTAGGCTTAGAGGAGACAGGGAAGTAACTAGGGGACAATTTGGTCGATGATCACTATACCAAACAGTGAAGCTAGGCTAGGGGTTTTTCTGTGCATGCCAAGTGTTTGATGAAATTGCCGTATGAAATTTCTTTTTGAATTTTTGATTCAATTTTTTGCATGATCTTAGCTTAAGCTTGAGAGACTAGGTTTGCTTGGATAGGTCAAGGCGAATTCATTTGGTGGGTTTTTGGAAAAGTGTGATATTAGCACATACACTTGATTCAATTTTAAAATGTCCATTAAATTGATTTGCTAGATGTTTTTGTAAGTTTGTAAAGTGGGCCTTGATACGCTTTTACTTGGTCTAGAAATGGGTGAAAATAAAAAGAATTCTTTCTGTTAAGAAATGTCTTCTAGGAACACACCAAGTGACCTAGTGTTTAAAATGGTCAAAATGACCATTTGGTTTATTTATTCTTATTTGATTTCTTTCTCTTTTGATTTTGTTTGTAAATGGTCCAGATGATGTGGCATTCACCTTTAAACCATTTCATAACCTTTAGAATAATCAAGCATGGCATATACACTCAATTCTAAACTAATGCAAACACACATGCATTCATATTCATTTTCTTAATAAAAGTTTTTGTTAACCCTAAATTGGGTGGTTAGGATTTAATAACCTTGATTAAAGTTTTGGGATGTTACATTTTCCAGCTTTTCTGAAACCAAAAACAGCAGAAAACAGGCAACTGGCACTGTGGCATCTTGTTAATAGATTAGTTCCAGAAAATATTTAAAAATACCCCAAAGTGTGGACAAAACATAAGAAAGTAGATACTAAACAAGCATGGAACATAAAAAATTATATATACGTTTACAACGTATCAACATCCCCAAGCTTAACTCCTGCTCGTCCTCGAGTAGGTAAGTGATGAAAAAGAATTTTTAAGGTGACATGCACCATTTGATCAAAGTATTTATAACATTAATAGCTGGGATCATAATACTTTAACTTAGCATGAAAGATATAGTTCTAACAATAAGACATAGCAACTATATTATAACATGAAAAGGTACAAACAAAAGATTTATGAATAACAATGCTTTGAAAGACGTTTGTTTGTTTCACATATAGAAAACATAATGAGAATGGTATTTGATGACCCACAAGTATAGGGTGTGTATCGCAGTATTTTTGAGGGAAGTGAAACCCAATTTATTGATTCGACACAAGGGGAGCCAAAGAATATTTATAATCCTTAACAACTGAGTTGTCAATTCAGCTGCACCTGGAAACAATCTTGCTCACAGCAGTATATCAGTAGCAAAAGTTTTCTAGTAGGAATAGCAAAGTAACAACAGTAGTAAAGTAAAGACATCAGTGACAATAGCAGTAAATAGTGGGATTCGAGTGCGGTAGGCATAGGGATGGATGGACGGGCGTTGCATGGACAAGACAATTCACATAGCAATTAGAATATAGGGCAATTGCAGATAAATAAGATAAAGCATTCAAGTACTAGATAATCCTAGGCATGTGTTCCATATACAGTCATACGTGCTCTCAATGAGAACTTGCACAACATCTTTTGTCCTGCCAGCCCGTTTGCAGCGGGGCCTCTAGAGAACTACTGGCAATTAAGGTGCTCCTTTTAATAGAGCACCGGAGCAAAGCATTAACACTCCGTGAACACATGTGATCCTCACATCAAAGCCATTCTCCCCGGTTATCCCGATTTCTGTCACTTCGGGGCCATTGGTTCCGGACAACAACGTGTGTATACAACTTATAGATAAGACCAAAAACAATACTATCATAATGAATCAATAACATGTTCAGATCTGAAATCATGGCACTCGGGCCCTAGTGACAAGCATTAAGCACAACAAGTTGCAACAAAGTCATAAAGCACTAATAAAAGATACTAGGCACCATGCCCTAACAATCTGATGCCATTACATGAACAATCTGATCCAATCCCTACCATCCCCATAGCCCACAGCGGGGGATTACTCACTCATAGATGGGGGAAACATGGATGGTCGATGGATAAGCGATGGTGATGATGATCTCCTCCAATTCCCCATCCCGGCAGGGTGCCAGAACGGAGTTCCTGGTACTGTTTCGTGGAATCTGGTGGTGGCGGCGGAGCGGAACTTCTTCTGAAAAAACGTCGACCCCCCCCCCCCCCGAAGTTTTTAGGTCAGAAGGCTCCTTATAGGCGAAGAGAGAGGCCGAGGGGGTGCCTGGGGGGCCCATACCACCCCCTGGCGCGGCCTAGCCTGGCTCGTGCCACCAGGTGGTGTGGCCACCCCCTGGATCTTCTCCGTCTCGTATTCTGGCTCCTAGAGTCTTCGGGTGAAATAGGATTTTTGGCATATTTTCTAGGATTTTTCCTGATAGTTGGTTTTCTGCACAAAAAGTAGACACCAAGGCAATTCTGCTGAAAACAGCGTCAGTCCGCATTAGTTGCATCCAAATCACACAAGTTTAGAGGAGAAACAATAGAAAAAGTGTTCGGGAAAGTAGATATGTTTTGGACGTATCAGTATTCAGCTTGTCCCTCATAGTGTGGCAAAACATAAATGCATAGGACACCTTCAAAGTTCATAAGGGTGACTAGATACAAATAGTTTAAGAACAAGCAATATCAAAGTTATGAATCAATCAACAAGTTTTGGGACAATGCACATTAAACTAGGAATGACCACTAAGCTCTGTCAATAGGTGCATAAAGATAGAAGATGGAGACTCAACATAAAAGTAAAAGAAAGGCCCTTAATAGAAGGAAGAAGGGATTCAAGTCTCATAAAGAGCTTCCAAAAATTATGGTACTTATTAGCTTTCATCTCTCATTGCCCCTATCATAAGCATCTTTAGGTGATTAAGGTTAAAGTGAACAAATATGAGGATATGCCTGACAAGTTATAAGCTGAAAATCTCATTCCCCTTGCTTACGAGTACCGTTCCTCATGCTACTCAACTTTAGTCATTGGTAAGTTCTTGTTATCGTAAGTACATGTGTATCATAGAGAACCGGCAACGGGGTACCCCTTGCGTGATGATACGGAAGATTCCCCATATCAATATGACAAGGCAAGCAGACAATGAGCATCTCAACAATCCTTTTCTTTCCTATTTGCATAGGTTCTTTTTTATAGAGGATGCTTCATAGATTGCTCACTATAGTTATGTTGCAGGTTTCCACCATGATTAGGCATGGCTTAGACCAGCCGCCCAGGCATTTCTCTAACACATATACGAACTTCATGAGCCTTACAAGCCCCCCTTTCATTTCACACCGCTGGGGTCCATAAGCAAAAGAACATGATATCAACTAAATAAAGTGCAATGTTGAAAGCGTTCCCCATGATAACATGGTTCTGCTAATTCACAACTTACAAAACGGAAGCATATATGCAACATAGATGGGCACAATAGTTCAAGTTTATTAAGTGCAAGAAAAGTAAAGTGTGCCATCAAGTTCGTGAGAGCTTTAATCACTAATTTTCACATAACAAGTTTAATTTGGAAGGTAGATAAAAACATGAATATACTTGGAATAGCAGTAATGCTAATAGGTGGGTATGGTGG
Organism: Avena eriantha; assembly: GCA_910589775.1. Lineage (NCBI taxonomy): Eukaryota > Viridiplantae > Streptophyta > Magnoliopsida > Poales > Poaceae > Avena > Avena eriantha. Next base: position 164,826,981 of record OU342743.1, on the reverse strand, counting down.
ACTCTTTGGAATAACTTGGTTTTGTTTGGAGTTGGATGCATGAGTAGAACTCATACTTGGTACATGTGGAGGCTAGCAAAAGACTGGGAGCGACCAACTAAGAGAGCAATAATGGCCATAATCATGCAAAGCGACAAAACATTATTAATTAAAGCATAAAGTGATATTACAAGTTGAAAACTAAATGATCATAGAGGCTATGATGACTTGGTATAGTCTTAACATGGTGTGAGAATGCGCCAAGTCAACCCAAATAAAGCATCAAAGGAGAATACCACAATATTATGCTTTTATATGCTAAAACAACGCATGATTCTTTCAAGGCACATTAAGCAATCTCAGTTGTTTGTAACAAGTCATGCTACAACAATAATTACTAAGCACAAAGTCAAAGCAATATCAAACATGACATGATAAAGTCTAGGCCACAGTCTAAACAAGCTCATTTTGTACCACTTATAAGCATGAAACTTCCTACTCTTTTCCAACACCAATCGAAAACTAAAGCTGAACACAGTGCTAGCAAAGGAGAACACTCACAGAACAATAAGAGTGAAAACTAGAGTGTTCTAGGCAATTAATAACGGGGTGTGTATCTCTCCAAAAGAAGTGTGTTGGGATCCAACCAACTTATTTAAGCAAACCAAACAATAGAAAACTAAAAACAAAAACGAAGACGCACCAAGAACAACACAATTATGCATGAAACAATAAAAATGAAGTGTTTGGAAGAAAACCTGAGATTTTTATTGATGAAGAAGGGGATGGGCATACCCAAGCTTTGACGCTTGTACTTCTTGAATATTTCTTGGGGTGACATGGGTGGAATCCCCAAGCTTGAGCTTTTGTCCATACTTCATCTCATCACATTATTCTTCCCTACACTTGAAAATCTCCTTCATACAAAACTTCACACAATCTTCATTAGCAACATTAGTGTATTCAAGATAATAAGTCTTTAGGTTCAGTTTTAACACAAGTAAGCTTTCATTAAAAAACAAGCTACTGTAGCAATTCCTTCTAAAAGCTCAAATGATCAAAGAGAACTCAAAGAGAAAGAGATTAAGAGGTAAATGTAAATAATGGCAGAAATCTGTCAAAACAGACCAGCAGGTAAAAACAGATTTTTCTGAAGACCTTCTGTTGCTCAAATCAAAAAGTGTTAAGCTAACGAAAGTTGTATAACAACCTAGGGCAGAAGCACAAAAAATTACAGCTTAATCTAACATACAGAGATTTTTCACGAATTTTTACAGTGTAGCACAAAAATCTGTTTCAGGATAGCAACTTTCCCAAATCTTATTTCTCTCTCATTAGAGGTTATTCTTGGCAGAAAAAACACACAAAAAGGATAAGGAAAGGTTATTACAGAGGCAATAACTTCCAAGACTCAACAAAACAAAAATAAACTGAAGGTAAAAATATAATGGGTTGTCTCCCAAAAGCTCTTTCTTTATAGCCATTAAGATAGGCATGATAATTTCGATGATGCTCACATAAGAAATATGAATTTAAGTAAAAGAGAGCATCTAGAAGCAAATATGGAACAAATTTAAGTCTAGCCCACTTCCTATGAAAAATAATCTTGTAAACAAACAAGTCATGAAAGCACAAAGCAAAAGCATGCGAAAGCAAAACAAGTGCAACTTCAAAATTTTCAACATAAAGAGGGGAAACTTAATATTGTTGAGATACATAAAAACCATATTTCCCTCTCTCATAATAACTTTCAGTAGAATCATGAATAAAATTAACAATATAACTATCACATGAAACATTCTTATCATGAGCCACATGCATAAAAGAATTAATACTCCCCACATAAACATAGTCATTCTTATTAATTGTAGAGGGAGAAAATTCAACAAAATAGCTATCATTATTATTTTCATCACCATAATCATCAAATATAGGAGGCATATGGTAATCATAATTAATTTCTCCTCAATAGTAGGTGGACTGAAAAAATCATATTCATCATTGTAATCATAATATATTGGAGGCATAGTATCATCAAAGTAAATTTTCTCCTCCGTGCTTGGGGGACTAAAAAGATCATTTTCATAAAAACTAGCTTCCCCAAGCTTAGACTTTTCCATAGCATTAGCAATAATTGTGTTCAAAGAATTCATACTAATAACATTGCTATTAGCACACAAATAAAGTTCCATAGGTTTTTTAATTTTCTCTTCAAACACTTCATGTCCTAACTCAAGATAAATACCATAAAGCTCTCTAATTTTGTTGTTGTTTTCCATTAAGCCTAACTAGTGAAAATAAAAACAAGAAACAAAAAGTTATAATTGCAGAATCTAAAGGAAATAACTTCGAGCACTCACACACCAGCTATAATACTAGAAGATAGCTTAGTAGCCAGAGGATGTGAGTACCTTTTACCTTACCTCCCCGGCAACGTCACCAGAAAATAGCTTGATGTCTACGCACGCTTCTATTCTTGTAGACAATGTTGGGCCTCCAAGTGCAGAGGTTTGTAGAATAGCAACAAGTTTCCCTTAAGTGGATCACCCAAGGTTTATCGAACTCAGGGAGGAAGTGGTCAAAGGTATCCCTCTCAAGCAACCCTGAAATCAAGATACAAGAAGTCTCTTGTGTCCCCAACACACCCAATATACTTGTCAGGTGTATAGGTGCACTAGTTTGGCGAAAAGATAGTGAAATACAAGTAATATGGATGATTATAAGTGGTAATTGCAATCTAAAATAAGAGTGGTAGCAAGCAAACATGTAACATGAATGATTGTAAATGGTGTTTCAATGCTTAGAAAGAAGGCCTAGGGATCATACTTTCACTAGTGGACACTCTCATATAAATATCTTCTCTTCATGATGATACCCTAAACTACTCTCCGGTTGGATGATGTAGGGCTATAACAGCACACCTTAAAGTCGCATTCCCCATCTAGATAACCCCTCACTATCACCTTGAGCGCTAGATGGTTCCAACAAACACCACAAACTCATAGAGACATCCAACTCAAATTATACTCATGATAAGTATTTATGTAACCTTAGCCAAAGTGCCACACGGTGTGCACACTATCAACTTCACACACGTGGGGATAAGCAGAGATTAATTAAAGCACTTGAGTAGCAGAATAAATCTATAGATTACAAAGCTCATGATCTCATAAGATCACGCATAGAGAGATGAACACATAGCTACCGGTAGATCCCTTAGCCTCGAGAGAGAACTACTCCCTCCTCATCATGGGAGTCAGCAACGGCGATGGGGGTGGAGTCGATGGAGATGGATCCGGGGCACTTTCCCATCCTGGCAGGGTGCCGGAATAGAGACTTTTGTCCCTTAATATCCTCTTCGGTGGCGTAGGCGCTACGGAACTTTTTGTGGAATTCTGATCTTGTCCCTAGGGTTTTCATCCCGAGAGGCATATACAGGCGAAGGGGCAAGGTCGATGGAGGTCGGAGGGGCCCACACCACCCACTGGCGCTGCCTGGCCTGGCTCGCGCCACCAGGTGGTGTGGCTAGCCCCTATCCCCTCTCCGTCTCGTCTTCTGCCTCCGTGAGTTTTCCGGTAAAATATCGACTTTGGCTTTTGTCTGGTCCAATTCTGAGAATATTTCTTTTCTAGCTTTTATGAAACCAAAAACAGCAGAAAACAGGCAACTGGCACTGTGGCATCTTGTTAATAGGTTAGTTTCAGAAAATGTATAAAAATACCCCAAAGTGTGGACAAAACATAAGAAAGTAGATACTAAACAGGCATGGAACATCAAAAATTATAGATACGTTTACAACGTATCATCATGTCATGCTTGATATTGTTTGGGCCTTATGCTTAGTGACTATAGATGTAGCATGACTTGTTACAAACAATTGAGATTCCTTAATGTGCCTTGAAAGAATCATGCGTTGTTTTAGCATATAAAAGCATATTATTGTGGTCTTCTCCTTTAATGCTTTATTTTGGTTGACTTGGCGCATGCTCACACCATGTTAAGGCTATACCAAGTCACCATAGCCTCTATGATCATTTAGTTTTCGACTTGTATTATCACTTCATGCTTTAATTAATGATGTTTTGGCGCTTTGTATGATTATGGCCATTATTGCTCTCTTAGTTGGTCGCTCCCAGTCTTTTGCTAGCCTCCATGCCAAGTATGAGTTACGCTCATGCATCCAACTCCAAATAAAACCAAGTTATTCCAAAGAGTCCACCATACCTACCTATTAGCATTTTCTATTCCAAGTATATTCATGTTTTTATCTACCTTCTGAATTAAACTTGTTATGTGAAAATTAGTGATTAAAGCTCTCACAAACTTGATGGCACACTTTACTTTTCTTGCACTTAATGAACTTGAACCATTGTTCCCATCTATGTTGCGTATATGCTTGCACTTTATAAGTTTTGAATTAGCAGAACCATGTTACCATGGGGAACGCTTTCAACATTGCACTTTATTTGGTTGATATCATGTTCTTTTGCTTATGGGTCCTGGTGGTGTGAAATAAAAGGGGAGCTTGTAATCTCATGGAGTTTGTATATGTGTTAGAGAAATGCCTGGGCCGCTAGCCTAAGCCATGCCTAATCATGGTGGAAACTTGCAGCATAACCATAGTGAGCAATCTATGAAGCATCCTCAATAAAAACCTATGCAAATAGCAAATAAAAAGATCGGTGAGATGCTCATTGTCTACTTGCCTTGTCATTTTGATATGGGAAAGCTTCCGTATCATCGGGCAAGGGGTACCCTATTGGCGGTTCTCTATGATACACATGTACTTACAATGACAAGAACTTACTCGTGACTCAAGTTGAGTAGCATGAGGTTCGGTCTTCGTAAGTAAGGGGCATGAGATTTCAACTTATAACTTGTCAAGCATATCCTCATATTTTTTCACTTTAACCTTAACCACCTAAAGATGCTTATGATAGGGGGAATGAGAGTTGAAAGCTAATAAGTACCATAATTTTTGGAAGCTCTTTATGAGATTTGAATCCCTGCTTCCTTCTATGAAGGGCCTTTCTTTTACTTTTATGTTGAGTCTCCATCTTCTATCTTTATGCACCTATTGAGACAGCATAGTGGTCCTTCTTAGTTTAATGTGCATTGTCCCAAAACTTGTTGATTGATTCATAACTTTGATATTGCTTGTTCTTAAACTATTTGTATCTAGTCACCCTTATGAACTTTGAAGGTGTCCTATGCATTTATGTTTTGCTACACTATGAGGGACAAGCTGAATACCATTCTTATTATGCTTTCTATATGTGAAACAAATAAACGTCTTTCAAAGCATTGTTATTCATGAATCTTTTGTTTGTACCTTTTCATGTTATAACATAGTTGCTATGTCTTGTTGTTAGAACTATATCTTTCATGCTATGTTAAAGTACTATGATCCTAGCTATCAATGTTTTATAAATACCTCGATCAAGATTGTGATGGTGCATGTCACCTCAAAGATTATTATTCTTTTTATCACTTACCTACTCGAGGAAAAGCAGGAGTTAATCTTGGGGATGTTGATACGTTGCAACCGTATCTATAATTTTTGATGTTCCATGCTTGTTTTATATCTGCTTTTTTTATGTTTTGTCCACACTTTGGAGTATTTTTACACATTTTCTGTAACTAACCTATTAACAAGATGCCACAGTGCATGTTGCCTATTTTCTGCTGTTTTTGGTTTCAGAAAAGCTAGTAAGGAAATATTCTCGGAATTGGACCGGACAAAAGCCAAACTCAATATTTTACCCGAAGCAACACGGAGTCCGGAGGGGAGACGAAGCGGGGAACCAGGGCGACCACACCCTAGGGTGGCACGGTCAGCCCTAGCCACACGCACCACTAGGTGTGGGCCCCCTGGTGCTCCACCGACCTAGCCCTTCCGCCTATAAAAGCCTCCCGGGACGAAAACCCTAAGGACCCGATCAAAATTCCATGAAAGAGTTTGTAGCCGCCATCATCTCCATCCCTAGATCGGGTGTAACAACCTCGGACCCTACGCTCTAAGTCCAAGCCTGGATGAACCAAAAGTGGTTAAGGGTTTTACAGCGGGGGCCAAATCCACCCACGTGTAGGCCCGTCGACCTCCCTAACCACTTCCAAGAACATCAGGACAAGAGCGAGAGGCGCAGGCAACAGGCGAAGAGATCAAATACATACACAAGTGAGTATGTATGCAAGCTACCTTACAACAGTTCTCAGAGCCACACCATCTAAAAGAAATAGAAATATTGCAACGCCATACGGCAAGATCCAAATATCCTAGATAGATATAATAGTGTAGGATAGCTCCTCATACATCAAACAACAGAGTATCAAGCGGAAGCGGGATCAAGATCCGAGTACGGATAAGAAGCAAATCGGCATAAGATGCCACATAAATAAGCACATCCCGCCCACAGATCTCACGGATCCCCATCCCCGGAATCTCTACACAGAGTGATCGTTGCCAACATCATCTGTCTCCTCCACCCAGTATCCATCTTGCGAATACACTTGTTCATCTGAATCAAACAATTTATCGTGTGAGACCCTAGGGGTACTCAGCAAGTCTTTACGCCTCTAAAGGGGACATAAACCTGGGGTGACACAATTGCAGCAAAAGGTAATAACTAACAAGTCTATAGATACTCGCTAACCATCCGCCTAACCAAATATAGGGGATGTCCGTCAATTAGAAACAGCAGTTATAACAGTTTAAAGTAACAGATCCATCCTCCTTCTCGCTTCCCAACGAGAAAGTGGACGAACAACCCATCCGTTGGCAGTTTTATTAACCATTCCATGAGTATTGCACTAATTACTAGTCAGATATTTAGTCAAATTAAAAGAGGTACTTTAGTTATACTTGTCTATGATCGAGAACTGTGCTCCAAGTCGTCCATAACCGCGGACATGGCTTTCAAAAAGATTTACCCTGCAAGGGTGCACAAATAGCAACACACACACACGATCGACCTCGGAAAAACTAAATCAAAACCCAACGAGGCTTTCACGACAAAGCATTCACAGGATTCATAAAATATTTCAGGGGGGCACCCCACTAAGCTACCCGCAACAAAGTTGGCCGGCTCTGGAACGGACCCAGGGTTTGTGTGGATGGCGGTAAACGACTATGAACCCAAAAATGTGATTGGGATTGTCGATACAGCGAAAGCGTGTCACGATCCAAAACAGTACAGGTGCTCCACGCACAATCTTAAATAAAGCAGTAAAGCATGGCATAAGTACATGATAGTAATAAAGCCCCAAACTACTTTGTGGCCCCAAGAAATAAAGTAAAAATCAAGCTCATGCAAAGGGGGATTCATAGAGTCTCTCGTATGTGGATAGTGCAAATAGTCAAGGAACAGGTATCAAGTACTCGGGGTCCTACGGGACACAAGTGAGCATGGAAAACCAAATAACAGATATTGCCCACCGGTGCCTCTTTCATTAGTTATCCCATTACTATTTAGGTTAAGTTGTTTAGGTACCTCGTTATCCATCAGACACTCACAAACCCTACACATGCATTTCTACGACTCGCAAGGCTCAAGCAACTCCTGTAGTAATGGCTCATAGGATGGAGGAACAAGCTTCGGTGGGGTTAAAAGTAAAGGCTATCCAGTACTTGGGATTCAATTTAATGCATTCGCGACTCCATGATGCAAGAATAAGATAGAAGCAATAGGTACTATATGTATGCAAGCATGTGGTAGTGCTTGCCTGGCAGCTCAGTTGAAGCGAGTGATGGATCTAGGTAGTACTCCTGGGATTCCTGATAATTCCCCTACTCGGCGTCTATTCACAAAGAACCAAGCAAACAAGGGCCAACATAAATAAAGTGCACAAGCATATGAATAAAATGCGACAAGCAACCAAGCATGCCATGATGAATGATGCACAATTTACATGGCAATAATGTAGCATGGCAAGGGTGAGGTGTGGGGACAAGAATAAATCATTTTATTATTTATTTGGTTAAGTTTTATTACCATAAACAGTTCTGATTATTTAATATTTATATGATGCATACTTCAATTCAGATCATGGAATGCATAAACAGAATGGACTCGTCGCGCTGATCAATTTAGACATATTATTTGCAAATTTGGAGTTATAAAATTAAAGTTATTAATTAATTAAGAAAAATCATTTTTGTTGCAATTAAACATTTTCGAAAATTTAAAATTAGAAAAACATTATTTTGAATGGCATATTTGAATTCCTCACATTTTTCTGATTCAAAAACATATATCATTTGCCTTATTTGGATTTACCAATTAAAAGTTATTAAAACTGGATTTAAAATCATTTAAACAAATTCTGAAAATATTTTTATTAAACTGAAAAAGGAACACAGACTTTTTATACTTGGAAGAAGCTAGCCACAAACACTAACGGGTGGGACCGCGCTGAGCTGGCAGAAAACAACGCGCGGCAGAGCTTTTCTCACCGCGGGGTTGTCGAGCCAGGGTGACAGACAAGTGGGGTCGACGGTTTTGCGGGCCCACACGCGGGCGCGCGAATAGGGCGCGGCCACGTGGCGCAGCTGGGGAGTGCGGGTTGAGATCCCAAAAGTCCAGGCGCCTTTTTGTAAAAGTGATAGAGCAGATGACATGTGGGCCTGGTCTGGAGTGCGGGTTGAGGAAACAAAAAGGCAGGGGGTATCCGCAAAGTGCCTCGGCTACTGTTTTTCTTCTCAGTGTTTCTGACGAAACTAAAGAACGCAGGGGACAAGCGCAGCGGGGATTCGATCTCGCGACGCGACACACGCGCGCAGGCGGCGCCGACCGCTGGGGCTGGCTCGGGTTGTTGCTGGGAAGGAGCTACGCGGCCAGAAGACCCTACCGCGGCGTGACGGCAGAGAAGCAACAACGAGCACCGTGCACAGAGGGCGCTCGACGGAAAGGCAGGCGCGTACAGGAAGCGAAACAGCAAGAGGAGGTGTCTGGGAGGGGCAGAGGCTCACCGGGAGTGGGTCGGTGGTGTTGATTCGGCCTGGAACGCAGGGGATCGGCGGCGGAGCTGACGACCCGAGGCTAGGGTTTCTCGTTGGCTTGATGATCTGCAGCGTGTACCGGGCCGCCTCCTCCTCGACTCCGTGTCCAGGGCGATGCAGTGGATCTCCTCGGCCTTCCTCGACAACCAGACGCCGCGCCCTTCTCCTTACTACGGTGGTGGCGAGCAGATGCAGACGGTGGGGTGGAGATGGGAGAGAGGGGTAGCAGGGGCAGATGGGGGAAGGCACAACGACTGGGCAAGGCCCTGGGGATCTGGGGCGATGCCAGGTATGAGAGGAGGGGGTAGATAAGGCCTGGGAAGAGGGAGGGCACATGGGGTGGCTCGGGTGGAAAAAGTTGGCGGTGCACCTTTTTCTCCTCTCTCTCGTGGTGGCAAGGCTCGGATGGACCAGGGGGGCAGCTGCAGCTGGGCCAGAGAGGACGGAGCAGGTGTGGCTCGGGTGGGGTACGCTTGGCAGCGAGGAAAAGAGAGAAAAGGGAGAGGGGGATGGCTCTGCTAGGGTTTAGGTTAGGGGATGGCTCGGTCTAGAGTAGAAGGGGGAAGGGGTTGGGCCGAACCAAGCCACAAGGCTGGTGGTGGCCTCGGTTTGGGGAGAGGAGAAAGGTGAGTGTGAGGTGAGTGTAGCTAGGTTTTGGTGTTGTGTAGGTTTAGGGTTAGATAGGGAGGTTAGGGTTAGATGATGGCTCCAAAATAGATGAAGAGAGGGAGAGAATCTAGGTTAGATCATGGGGGAAAAGGCCATGCCTCACTCAAAACCGAAGAAAAACCAAATAAAAGGAAAGGAGGATGATCTTGCATGGCCCATGCATATATAATAAATGCAATGTTTATCCTTGTGAAAACAATTGTAAATCCCATGGGCATTTATTAGCACATGCTTCCAAAATATGGAATTAAGGCCAAGCCAAAAGAAAAAATTGTGTCCCATGTGGAGTAGATGGAATGTGCTCATATTTGAATCTAATTTGGACATGCTAGTGTGTATGTCCTACTAGATGCATAATAGCCTCAAAATATTCCAACATGAGCATACACTCAAAAACAATCCATATGGAAGCTTGACAAGGGGTTCCTCCCACATAGCATGCAAAGGTGGCCATGTGGCTCTCCACATATCAATAATGTGAAAAACAATATGATGCATATATGGGAGCATGTGGAATTATAAGTGGATCCATCCCATTCCACATGAGCTAGAGGTAAAACCAAATAAATTGCGAGCTCACATATAGTAGGGTGGTGGAATAATGGGGTGGTGACAAGAAAGGTGGTGGAGTTAATAAAAGATATGCCCCCAACTCAACTTGGGCATCAAGCATTGTCAAGAACCAAATACAATATATCAAGATGCAAATACAATTATTAGTGCATATGAGATAAGAACCAAATGAAAAGGGTTTTATATGATGCTCAAATGCAATGTGGCATGATGACTTGAGCATGATATAATTATGATGCAACAATTATATGTAGGAAGTAGCATTTTATTATTAGACCATGTAGCATTACAGATGTTAGATAGATGGGATGCTACAACTCTCCCCCACTAAACAGGAATCTCACCCCGAGATTCTAGGAAGAAGAAGAAGACACGAAGAGGGTAGGATACTTGGCACGGAGATCATCCTCGTGTTCCCAAGTGGCTTCATCAATGGAATGGTGTGACCACTACACCTTGCAGAACTTGATAGACTTGTTGCGAGTCTTTCTTTCTGCGACTTCTAGGATTTTTGTGGGGTGTTCTTGATAAGACAAATCTTCTTGGAGATTGATGAGCTCAGGGTCCACGGTCCTGCCGGGATCCTTGAAGCACTTCTTGAGTTGAGAGATATGGAAAACATCATGGACCTTGAGTTTTTCAGGTAGCTCAAGAGCATAAGCAACTTCTCCTCTTCTTCCACGAACTTTGAAAGGACCGATGTATCTAGGAGCCAGTTTTCCTTTGATACCAAACCGGTGCGTGCCTCTCATGGGAGTGACACGAAGGTAAACGAGATCACCAGGGACATACTCCATGTCCGTGTGCTTTCTGTCATAGTTGCTCTTCTGGCGACTTTGAGCAACCTTCAGGTTTTCGAGAATGATGTGAACCTTCTCCTCCGCTTGAGTTACAATGTCGGGGCCAAACAAAGTTCTTTCACCTGCGCCCGGCCAACCAATCGGAGTTCTGCATTTGCGACCATAGAGAACCTCAAAGGGTGCCATCTTTAGACTTTTAGGGAAGCTGTTGTTGTAAGAGAATTAAGCGTAAGGCAGACATTCTTCCCACTTCATGCCGAAAGAGATAACGCAAGCACGGAGCATATCTTCCAGAATCTGATTGATCCTCTCAACTTGTCCTTGCGATCGAGGGTGGTAAGCTGTGCTGAAGTTCAATTTTGTTCCCAAAGCATTTTGGAAACTTCCCCAGAACTTGGAAGTGAAGATGCTTCCACGGTCTGAGCTGATCTCAAGAGGAACCCCATACAGAGAGACAATTCTGTTGATATAGAGCTCAGCCAACTGAATTGCAGAAATTGTTTCCTTGACTGGAAAGAAGTGAGCCACTTTAGAAAGCCTGTCGATGACAACAAAGATTGCATTGTTGCCTTTCTACGACCTTGGAAACCCAGTAATGAAGTCCATCTCTACTTTCTCCCATTTCCATTCCGGAGGCTTCAATGGCTGTAGAAGACCGGAAGGTTTCTGATGGACAGCTTTTACTCTGCGGCAGACATCACACTCCGAGACATACTTGGCACAATATCGTTTCAATCCAGGCCACCAATATTGTGTTTTCAGGTCCATGTACATTTTAGTGCTGCCAGGGTGGATAGAAAGAACAGAATCATGAGCTTCTTTAAGAACTTGCTCTCTCAAACCTGGATACTTCGGAACGAACATCCGGTGCTTAAAGAATAGAGTGCCTTGGTCGTCAAGGTGGAAAGGTTCATACTTCGGCAGCTGAATCTTGGAGCTGATGTTTTTAGTGTAAGGGTCACCAAGTTGAATGGAGCGAACTTTTTCTTCCAAGAGAGGGGTTGCCAGAAGATTCAGAAGATACCCTTGATCCACAATTTCAAGGTTGAGCTGGCGGAATTCCTCGCACAAGAGAGGCTGTTGTTCTTCCACCATGAGGTTGTTGACATAAGCTTTTCGGCTGAGAGCATCGGCCATGACATTAGCTTGGCCAGGAGTGTAGTTGATGGTGAGATCGAAGTCATTAATTGCTTCAATCCATCTCCTTTGACGTAGGTTGAGGTCCGACTGAGTGAAGATATACTTCAGGCTTTTGTGGTCAGAAAAGATCTCACAATGGTTTCCAAGCAAGTAGTGCCTCCATAATTTCAAGGCGAAGACAACCGCTGCAAGTTCAAGATCATGTGTTGGATAGTTGAGCTCATGAGTTTTCAACTGATGGGAAGCATAAGCAACGACTTGCTTTTCTTGCATGAGGACCGCACCCAATCCTTGCAAGGAGGCATCATATAATATCTAGAAAGGCTTTGATGTATCTGGAGGAATCAAGACTGGTGTGGAAGTGAGCTTCTCTTTGAGTGTTTCAAAGCTAGCTTGACATGCAGGAGACCAAAGGTATTTCTTGCCTTTCTTGAGGAGATCGGTAAGAGGCTTCGCAATCTTCGAGAAGTTCTGAACGAAGCGACGGCAATAGCTAGCCAAACCAAGGAAACTCCGGACTTCTTTGACATTTTTGGGTGGAAGGCACTCAACAATTGTCCGAACAGTTTCTGGGTTGACAGCAATGCCCTTGGTAGAGATGACGTGACCAAGATAGGTGACTTCGGGAAGCCAAAATTCACACTTGGAGAACTTTGCATACAGGCGGTTCTCAAGAAGCTTGTTTAGGACACACCAAAGGTGTTCTTCATGTTCTTCCTTTGACTTAGAATAGACTAGAATGTCATCCAGATAGACCACGACGAACTTATCAAGATACTCCTTGAAAACCGAGTTCATAAGCCTCGAGAAGGTGGCAGGTGCTTTGGTGAGACCGAAGGACATGACCGTGTACTCGTACAGGACATAGCGGGTGGTGAAAGCTGTTTTGGGAACATCTTCCTTGCGAATATTGATTTGATGATATCCACTTCTCAAGTCAAGCTTAGAGAATAACACAGATCCAGCTAGCTGATCGGAGAGATCATTAATCCGTGGAAGGGGATATTTATTCTAGATGCTTTTAGCATTGAGAGCTCGGTAATCAACACAAAGTCGATCAGTGCGGTCTCGCTTCTTCACAAAGATTGTTGGGATGCCCCAAGAGGAAGTGCTATGCTGAATGAAACCCAACTTCTCTTGTTCATCAAGCTGACGTTTGAGTTCGGCCAACTCAGCAGGACCGATTTTATAAGGCCGCTTGGAGATAGAAGCTATACCAGGTTCAAGCTCAATCACAAACTCGACCTCTCGGTCAGGAGGCATACCTGGTAACTCTTCAGGAAAAACATCTGGGAACTCGCGGACCACCGGAACACTCTGAATAGCCTCCATAGCATCATCATTCAGAGCCTCCAAATAGAAAAGCTGAATTGCAGGAGTCAGACTTGGAGAATGGACTATATGGCCTTCGGGAATTTTCAGGGACCCCGAGCGTTCAGCACAATCAATCACAGCTGCATTTGCTGTTAACCAATCCATGCCCAAGATAACATCAATGTCAGAATTTCCCAGAATAATTAAGGAAGCCGGGAACGAAGAGCCACCAATCTCAATTTGATTGCCATGGCTAATATGAGAAGCCCTCATGTTTGATCCAGCAGATTGTACCACGAGACGATGCAATAGAGGACCCATAGCCAAATCATGCTCATGTGCAAACTTGTGAGAAACAAAAGAATGCGATGCACCAGAATCAAACAAAACTCATGCAGGGACTGATTTAACGGGGAGTGTACCCATCACAACTCCAGGTGCATGCTCGGCTTGAGCTACGTTGACACAGTTGGCACGAGCAACAGTGGACCCGGGCTTGGTGTTGATGTTGAGAGCCCGAGGTGGAGGTGCACGAACCATGGAAGTACTTGTTGCAGGTCTTGGAGGTGGAGGAGGGAGAGATTTCTTGTTCATGGGACAACTCCAGTGTTGATGCCCAGTGTTCCCACAAGTGTAACAAGCACCAGATGGACGTGGAGCAGCATAGCCAGGGACTCCACCAAGCGCTCCAGGGTAGTTGTGGTTGTAGCCCCTAGAAGCAGCGTTGAAGGAGTTTGGTGGCCTTGCCGCGTAGCTTGAAGGTCTTGGTGGAGCCGAGAGCGGCGGTGCAGTATTAGGAAACCACACGCGGCGCTTAGAAGGAGTTGTCATAGCTGAAGAGCTTGCTGCATCACGACTGTGTTTCTTGGACTCCTCAAACACTTGCCTACTGGCTTCTTCATGTAGAGTTGTATGTTGGAGTTCCAGAAAAGACCCCGGCCTTGCATGAGTGATTGCATATTTGATAGATGCATTGAGCCCTTGCCTGAACCTCTTTTGTTTCTTCTTGTCATCAGAGATCTCATCGCCACCATACCGAGAAAGATTCATGAAGTTTTTGATATAGGTATTGATATTGTCATTGCCCTGCTTGAGGTTGCTGGTTCTGTTGCATTGTTCCCAAGGCATTTGCAATACTTGCCAACGCAGACCCCAGTTCAGGTGGTATGTCCTCCTCAGTGCGGCGTGGTGGTGCCATCCTAGGATTGATATAAAACTCAAGTCAGTACCATAATGGAGAATAATAATAATCCAAAATAGTACCAAAATGGAATTAACCAAGATTAAGGATACAAATTACTAAGATGATATTAAAATATCAACAAAGTTCAAAGCACCTAGAAGATAGTAAGCATATCACACACGACTGAACAAGGAGTGTGGTACACAAAGCTATCAAAGAAAAAATTTCCGCAAATTTCGGCATTAAAATACCACTATATGCGCAAAACCACTTAACGAATCAAGATTAGCACTTTACCAATTCAATATACAAGAGCGAATGATAAAAGTAGTGGTATGGTCGCGACTCCATCCCGCACTCAAATCATTACTCCGTACATGAATAAGTAAAACACATATCCCAACTCTCTTCCTTCTTAAGATGAACCTAAAGATTAGCAACTATGGAAAACAAACACCCCAAACAAGATAGCGTTGGATAACAAAGAGTAAGACAGATCGCGTCGGTTTACAAAAGACTGTCGGTATGGAATGTACCAACAGTTGATAACCAAAAGGTAGATAGCGATAACAAGTTGGATGCAACAGATAGACAAGGAATTACACACACACACACACACACTTTCTATGGTACTACGGAACCCAGAACATGTGAATCCTAGTTTGAATTTTAGAAGAGGATTGAAAACGTTACACTTCCTTACCAGAAAAGGGTGGGTGGATGGGTGGGTAAGAAGACAAGTGGAAGCAGTCCTACTCTCACGTTTTGTTTTTCCCTAGTATACATAACTACCAAAATATTTGCTAGACTGACAACGACCATTTTGGCTGAGACCCTAAAGGGCGAGATGGCTCTGATACCAATTATAACAACCTCGGACCCTACGCTCTAAGTTCAAGCCTGGATGAACCAAAAGTGGTTAAGGGTTTTACAGCGGGGGCCAAAGCCACCCACGATTAGGCCCGTCGACCGCCCTAACCACTTCCAAGAACATCGGGACAAGAACGAGCGGCGTAGGCAACAGGCGAAGAGATCAAATACATACACAAGTGAGTATGTATGCAAGCTACCTTACAACAGTTCTCAGAGCCACACCATCTAAAATAAATAGAAATATTGCAACGCCATACGGCAAGATCCAAATATCCTAGATAGATATAATAGTGTAGGATAGCTCCTCATACATCAAACAACAGAGTATCAAGCGGAAGCGGGATCAAGATCCGAGTATGGATAAGAAGCAAATCGGCATAAGATGCCACATAAATAAGCACATCCCGCCCACAGATCTCACGGATCCCCATCCCTGGAATCTCTACACCGAGTGATCGTTGCCAACATCATCTGTCTCCTCCACCCAGTATCCATCTTGCGAATACACATGTTCATCTGAATCAAACAATTTATCGTGTGAGACCCTAGGGGTACTCAGCAAGTCTTTATGCCTCTAAAGGGGACATAAACCTGGGGTGACGCAATAGCAGCAAAAGATAATAACTAACAAGTCTATAGATACTCGCTAACCATCCGCCTAACCAAAGATAGGCGGATGCCCGTCAATTAGAAACAACAGTTATAACAGTTTAAAGTAACAGATCCATCCTCCTTCTCGCTTACCAACGAGAAAGCGGACGAACAACCCATCCGTTGGTAGTTTTATTAACCATTCCATGAGTATTGCACTAATTACTAGTCAGATATTTAGTCAAATTAAAAGAGGTACTTTAGTTATACTTGTCTATGATCGAGAAACTGTGCTCCAAGTCGTCCATAACCACGGACATGGCTTTCAGAAAGATTTACCCTACAGGGGTGCACAAATAGCAACACACACACAATCGACCTCGGAAAAACCATATCAAAACCCAACGAGGCTTTCACGGCAAAGCATTCACAGGATTCATAAAATATTTCAGGGGCCACCTCACTAAGCTACCCGCAACGAAGTTGGCCGGCTCCAGAACAGACCCAGGGTTTGTGTGGACGGCGGTAAACGACTAGGAACCCGAAAATGTGACTGGGCTTGTCGATACAGCGAAAATGTGTCACGATCCAAAACAGTACAGGTGCTCCACGCACAATCTTAAATAAAGCAGTAAAGCATGGCATAAGTACATGATAGTAATAAAGCCCCAAACTACTTTGTGGCCCCAAGAAATAAAGTACAAATCAAGCTCATGCAAAGGGGGATTCTTAGAGTCTCCCGTATGTGGATAGTGCGAATAGTCAAGGAACAGGTATCAAGTACTCGGGGTCCTACGGGACACAAGTGAGCATGAAAAACCAAATAACAGATATTGCCCACCGCACCTCTTTCATTAGTTATCCCATTACTACTCAGGTTAAGTTGTTTAGGTACCTCGTTATCCATCAGACACTCACAAACCCTACACATGCAATTCTACGACTCGCAAGGCTCAAGCAACTGCTGTAGTAATGGCTCATAGGATGGAGGAACAAGCTTCGGTGGGTTAAAAAGTAAAGGCTATGCAGTACTTGGGATTCAATTTAATGCATTCGCGACTCCATGATGCAAGAATAAGATAGAAGCAATATGTACTATATGTATGCAAGAATGTGGTAGTGCTTGCCTGGCAGCTCAGTTGAAGCGAGAGATGGATCTGGGTAGTACTCCTGGGATTCCTGATAATTCTCGTACTCGGCGTCTATTCGCAAAGAACCAAACAAACAAGGGCCAACATAAATAAATTGCACAAGCATATGAATAAAATGCGATAAGCAACCAAGCATGCCATGATGAATGATGCACAATTTACATGGCAATAATGTAGCATGGCAAGGGTGAGGTGTGGGGACAAGAATAAATCATTTTATTATTTATTTGGTCAAGTTTTATTACCATAAACAGTTCTGATTATTTAATATTTATATGAGGCATGCTTCAATTCAGATCATGGAATGCATAAACAGAACGGGCTCGTCGCGCTGATTGATTTAGACATATTATTTGTCAAATTTGGAGTTATAGAATTAAAGTTATTAATTAATTAAGAAAAGGCATTTTTGTTGCAATTAAACATTTTCGAAAATTTAAAATTAGACAAACATTATTTTGAATGGCATATTTGAATCCCTCACATTTTTCTGATTCAAAAACATATATCATTTGCCTTATTTGGATTTACCAATTAAAAGTTATTAAAACTAGATTTAAAATCATTTAAACAAATTCTGAAAATATTTTTATTAAACTGAAAAAGGAACACAGACTTTTTATACTCGGAAGAAGCTAGCCACAAACGCTGACGGGTGGGACCGCGCTGAGCTAGCGGAAAACAACGCGCGGCAGAGCTTTTCACACCGCGGGGTTGTCGAGCCAGGGTGACAGACAGGTGGGGTTGACGGTTTCGCGGGCCCACACACGGGCGCGCGAATAGGGCGCGGCCACGTGGCGCAGCTGGGGAGTGCGGGTTGAGATCCCAAAAGTCCAGGCGCCTTTTTGTAAAAGAGCCGGAGCAGATGACATGTGGGCCTGGTCTGGAGTGCGGGTTGAGGAAACAAAAAGGCAGGGGTATCCGCAAAAGTGCCTCGGCTACTGTTTTTCTTCTCAGTGTTCTTGACAAAACTAAAGAACGCAGGGGACAGGCGTGGCGGGGATTCGATCCCGCGACGCGGTGCGCACGCGCAGGCGGCGACCGCTGGGGCTGGCTCGGGTTGTTGCTGGGAAGGAGCTACGCAGCCAGAAGACCCTACCGCGGCGCGACGACGGAGAAGCAACAGCGAGCACCGTGCACAGAGGGCGCTCGACGGAAAGGCAGGCGCGTACAGGAAGCGAAACAGCAAGAGGAGGTGTCTGGGAGAGGCAGAGGCTCACCGGGAGTGGGTCGGTGGTGTTGGTTCGGCTTGGAACGCAGGGGATCGGCGACGGAGCTGACGACCCGAGGCTAGGGTTTCTCGTCGGCTTGATGATCTGCAGCGTGTACCGGGCCGCCTCCTCCTCGACTCCGTGTCCAGGGCGATGCAGCGGATCTCCTCGGCCTTCCTCGACAACCAGACGTCGCGCCCTTCTCCTTACTACGGTGGTGGCGAGCAGATGCAGACGGTGGGGTGGAGATGGGAGAGAGGGGTAGCAGGGGCCGATGGGGGAAGGCACAACGACTGGGCAAGGCCCTGGGGATCTGGGGCGATGCCAAGTACGAGAGGAGGGGGTAGATAAGGCCTGGGAAGAGGGAGGGCACATGGGGTGGCTCGGGTGGAAAAAGGTGGCGGTGCACCTTTTTCTCCTCTCTCTCGTGGTGGCAAGGCTCGGATGGACCAGGGGGCAGCTGCAGCTGGGCCAGAGAGGACGGAGCAGGTGTGGCTCGGGTGGGGTACGCTTGGCAGCGAGGAAAAGAGAGAAAAGGGAGAGGGGGATGGCTCTGCTAGGGTTTAGGTTAGGGGATGGCTCGGTCTAGAGTAGAAGGGGGAAGGGGTTGGGCCGAACCAAGCCACAAGGCTGGTGGTGGCCTCGGTTTGGGGAGAGGAGAAAGGTGAGTGTAGCTAGGTTTTGGTGTTGTGTAGGTTTAGGGTTAGATAGGGAGGTTAGGGTTAGGGTTAGATGATGGCTCCAAAATAGATGAAGAGAGGGAGAGAATCTAGGTTAGATCATGGGGGAAAAGGCCATGCCTCACTCAAAACCGAAGAAAAACCAAAGAAAAGGTAAGGAGGATGATCTTGCATGGCCCATGCATATATAATAAATGCAATGTGTATCCTTGTGAAAACAATTGTAAATCCCATGGGCATTTATTAGCACATGCTTCCAAAATATGGAATTAAGGCCAAGCCAAAAGAAAAAAATGTGTCCCATGTGGAGTAGATGGAATATGCTCATATTTGAATCTAATTTGTACATGCTAGTGTGTATGTCCTACTAGATGCATAATAGCCTCAAAATATTCCAACATGAGCATACACTCAAAAACAATCCATATGGAAGCTTGACAAGGGGTTCCTCCCACATAGCATGCAAAGGTGGCCATGTGGCTCTCCACATATCAATAATGTGAAATACAACATGATGTAGATATGGGAGCATGTGGAATTATAAGTGGATCCATCCCATTCCACATGAGCTAGAGGTAAAACCAAATAAATTGCAAGCTCACATATAGTAGGGTGGTGGAATAATGGGGTGGTGACAAGAAAGGTGGTGGAGTTAATAAAAGATATGCCCCCAACTCAACTTGGGCATCAAGCATTATCAAGAACCAAATACAATATATCAAGATGCAAATACAATTAATAGTGCATATGAGATAAGAACCAAATGAAAAGGGTTTTATATGATGCTCAAATGCAATGTGGCATGATGACATGAGCATGATATAATTATGATGCAACAATTATATGTAGGAAGTAGCATTTTATTATTAGGCCATGTAGCATTATAGATGTTAGACAGATGGGATGCTACATCGGGAGGGATCTGAAGCTCTTCCCGGCACCCTGCCGGAGGGGAGGGATCACCCTGGAGGCCTTCTTCATCACCATGCCTTCCTCCGGTGTGATGCGTGAGTAGTTCATCCCAGGACTACGAGTCCATATAGTAGCTAGATGGTTGGTTCTCCTCCTTTGTGCCATCATATTTAGATCTTGTGAGCTCCATTAATGATCAAGATAATCTATTTGTAATCCTACATGTTGTGTTTGCGGGGATCCGATGGATATTGAGATGCTATTTCAGATTGATTATTGATTCTATCATGTCTATGTTATTTGTGATCTTGCATGCTTTCTGTTGTTAGTAGCTATCTTGGCCAAGTAGATGCTAGCAACTCCAAGAGGGAGTATTTATGCTCGATAGTGGGTTCATGCCTCTAGTAATCTGGGGAAGTGACAGAAATCTCTAAGGTGCTAGATGTGCTATTGCTACTAGGGAGAAAACAACAATCCTTTGTTCATAGAACAATCGTATTGTTTACTTTACACACTTTGCTTAATGCAATTATCTATTGCTTGCAACTTAATACTGGAGGGGGTTCAGATGATAACCTGAAGGTGGATTATTAGTCATAGATGCAGTTGGATTATAGTCTATGTATAATGTTGTAATGCCCAATCAAATCTCATAGGAGTCAAGATTATTAGTATATGCATGTATGCTTTCTCGATGTTTGTCAATTGCCCTGCTGTAATTTGTTCATCTGACATGTCATCTATCTTAAGGAGAATCACCACTAGTGAACTATGGACCCCGGTCCATTCTTTTACCATTAATCTACATCTATTTATTGCTTTTTGTTACTTTCTTCAAGCTATTACTATCTTCCGCACAATACATTTAATCCTTTGTTTTCAACAAAACCGGTGAGATTGACAACCTCATTGTTCTGTGGTTGTGTTGTGTAGGATTCCAAGTTGGAAACAAAACCTTGTAGGTGTTTCCTTGCTCCTACTAATTCGGTAACCTTGGTTTCATAACTGAGGGAAAACCTGCTACTGTGCTCATCATACCTTCCTGTTGGGGTTCCCCAATGAGCTCGATACATTTTGAGCTATCATCGTCGTCCCGTTCTTGATCAATATCGCGTCCTGGCGAGAAGGAAGCGATTCCATCCAATCTTTGTCACTAGGATCTGGTTTTTCCTCACGGGCAAGAAGGAACACGATCCAATCTGATCCTTTTTATGTGCCAAGATCGACTATGACCGATGCAAACTCCTCTTTTCCCTAACCGTGTGTAAGCACGAAAACGAATATGTAGTTTCTTTACTTAATATAAGGTCCATGTGGACCGGGAGAAACAATCCGTCCTTTATTATTAGGTATAGATATAGAGGTATATATACTAGTTGAAAGCGTTGCCACGGTCCAACACGGTGGAAGAGATGGTTGAAGCTATTTTCAAGATAGAGGATACTTTTTTCGTGCCCATAGCTGCTCATCTCCTCCGCCCCAAATTGTATGAAGATTATGTCGTGTTTAGTGGTGCACCATTTTTTCCTTCCCTA
The DNA here is from genome assembly GCA_910589775.1 of Avena eriantha. Lineage (NCBI taxonomy): Eukaryota > Viridiplantae > Streptophyta > Magnoliopsida > Poales > Poaceae > Avena > Avena eriantha. Next base: position 164,805,372 of record OU342743.1, on the reverse strand, counting down.
GGGTTGCATCTCCGCACTCCTCCATAGATCAAGCAATTTGTCTTCACTTTAAATCGTTGTACTAAATGTATGATCTGTGATATTCTTGTCCACATTCACGGTTTAACCACAACTTAGACATTTATCTATAGCTTTTTTTAGAACAGCCACATATTTCATTAAACGAAAATCAAGTTAGATGGAGCAATACATGTGGAAACTAAAAGACAGACTAGGATAAAATAATTATCTTGGAAACAATGCAGATAAAATCCTAAGAGACCGAGAAATACAAAATGATCCCTAGGTTTTTCTACAACCACCGAAGCTAGCGGCCGACGCCCAACTCCAGTGCCATCGAGACGCACACTGGAATAGACGTCGAACCTACAACACTGCAAGATCCAAAAAAAGACCATCGCCAACGAGGCTTTGTGAGTCGATGAACAAGCACGCAGCGAGGCACATGTCGTTGTGGCACGTCAACCGGGGGACATCCCCGTGCTGTCTTGAACCAAGATCCGCTGCCTCTCATAAACAAAGTCGGAGAAGAACGACAGATCCACCACCTCCATACCAACATCCTCGCTGTAGAGAAACCACCTCGCCCCGGCCACCAGCGTCATCGCTGAGAACGACGAACACCGACGACACACCAAGAAACTGATCTCGCTAGATCTAAAGAATAGCGAGAAGACCAAGTTGTGGATCTGAAGGAACGACTAGCACACCTTGCCATCAACTCCGAGCGTCGCCGTGAAGGTCGTCGCCAGTGTGGGAGTAGAGTTGAGACAGATTTATTGCCCATGCGCCGCTCCAAGCACCCTGACGACACCCCATGGCAGACATACCCACCCTAACTACTAGGCGGACAAACGAGGTTCCCCTTCCCTCCTACCACCGGAGCGGCAAGCGGAGGGAGAGGGAACCAGCGCTCTCGTAGGTTGAGATCTGGAGGGAGGGAGCCGCCGCCTCCTGTTTCCGTGAGGAGGAGAGGCCACATTTATCTATAGCTTAAGCGTGGCGATTGACCCGTCTGTTAAGGGCTTCCCCGCACGACCGCCTCTTAGCCATTCGATACGCACAAGGACTTCTCTAATGACGTCTGATTGAGCTAGCTGGATGAATATTTTGTTACCATGGCATCCGTTTGTTCCATGGTTTACACTAGACATGTGTATTACTGGTCCCATGCTACAGAGTAGGAGTGGTCGTGAGCCGGATAACTCTACAGCCACTGCGTGCCCTCAACCTCGCACCCCCAAACCTAGCGCCGAGCCTTAGCTTTTTCGTCATTTTATCTTCTCTACTTTTCCTCTCCTCTTCCTCCATAAGCGCGGAGCTCTAGGGTTTCTTGTTGCCGCCCCTGTGTATAACTGTAGATCAGGAAAAACCCCTCTCCTATTCCCAACCATGCTCGCTCCCCACCTCGACTCAGCCCTCACTGGATTCACCCGTCTCCGTTGCAGATCGGTCTCTGTCATCACCTCCTTCTCATGTGTGCCCCTCGCCATGAGCGTCTCCTATGTGCTCACATGGGATGTCTCAATCCCACCCCTTCTGCAGATCAACATCATATTGCAACATATGGGGATCGTGTGTTTTTCTCTATGTTCTACCTTTGTATGTTTGTTAGGGGATGGTGATTTTTTTTCCCAACCATCTTGGTATTTCTTTTACTACAAAATCTCATACATGCTTACTACACATGGAAGATTGGCTACTATAATACTTTAAATTCACTAGCATGTACCGCCTATATGGTTATTGTCCATGCGCCCCCATAGTTTTGGCGTAGATTGATTTTAAGAAAACAAGACGTATAACAACTATCTACTGTGAGTTTTTGTACAGGCTTTCCAATATATACACAATTGGTGTAACTAAAGAGTTAAAGATGATGCATTGTTCTCATGACATGATTAGGAGCTAACTAGATAATTTGTAAGAATACTATTTCATTTAATTATTGCACCAAGAAAGCTAATTATATTATAGCTTAAGTGTGAGCAAAAACGAGCCATTTGAGGCCATCTGCCCCCGCGCGCGTTTGTGCCGTCTGATCTTCACTTTGAGTCATCTCAACCGTGCAGTTTTAGGTGTTTACTGAAGTCTTACGAGTTGGTCCCTCCCGTCCCTGTCCCTACCCCACCCCACCCCCATCTCGATCTCGTTCCCCTCCACCCGAGCTCCCGCGTCCCGAGCTCCCGCCCATCCCAGCCCCTCCTCCAGCTTCCCCAGCAACATGCGCTGCCCCCTCCGCTCCCGTGCTCTCCCTCTCACCTTTGCTCCCTCCGCCCCCTCCTATCACGATAACCTCTTCTCCCATCATCTCCTCCCCTCCAGACCTAGTGTGATCCCTTGCATGAAACCCCAGCATGGGTGAAGCAGCAGTTGTACGGGGTTGAGATGGTGCCTCCATGTTTGCTCCTTCTCACCTCCGGCATCCCATCGACGGTCGGGACTTGATGGCTCAAAATATATTCGAGCTCGTTGGGGAACCCCAAGAGGAAGGTATGATGAGCACAACATCAAGTTTTCCCTCAGTTATGAAACCAAGGTTATCGAACCAGTAGGAGTAAGGAAACACCTCCAAGGTGTTGTTTCCAACTTGGAATCCTGCACAACACAACCACAGAACTTTGCCCCCAACTTAAAGTGAGGTTGTCAATCTCACCGGTTTTGCTGAAAACAAAGGATTAAACGTATTGAGTGGAAGATAGTAATATCTTGCAAAAAGTAATCAAAAAACAGTAAATAGATGTAGATTAATGGTAAAAGAATGGACCGGGGTCCATAGTTCACTAGAGGTGATTCTCCTCAAGATAGATGACATGTTGGGTGAACAAATTACAGTGGGGCAATTGAAAAACATCGAGAAAGCATACATGCATATACTAATCATCTTGAATCCTATGAGATTTGATTGGGAATTACAACATTATACATAGATCGTAATCCAACTGCATCTATGACTAATAATCCACCTTCAGGTTATCATTCGAACCCCCTCCAGTATTAAGTTGCAAGTAATAGATAATTGCATTAAGCAAAGTGTGTAAAGTAAACAATATGATTGTTCTCTGAACAAAGGATTCTTGTTTTCTCCCTAGTAGCAACAAGACATCTAGTACCTTAGAGATTTCTGTCACTTCCCTAGATTCCTAGAGGCATGAACCCACTATCGAGCATAAATACTCCCTCTTGGAGTTGCTAGCATCTACTTGGCCAAGATAGCTACTAACAACAGAGAGCATGCAAGATCACAAATAACAAAGACATGATAGAATCAATAATCAATCTGAAATAGCATCTCAATATCCATCGGATCCCCGCAAACACGACATGTACGATTACAAATAGATGATCTTGATCATGAACGGAGCTCACAAGATATAAACATGATAGCACAAAGGAGGAGAACCAACCATCTAGCTCCTACATGGACCCGTAGTCCAGGGATGAACTACTCACGCATCACACCGAAGACAGGCATGGTGATGAAGAAGGCCTCCAGGGTGATCTCTCCCCTCCGGTAGGGTGCCGGGAAGAGCTTCAGATCCCTCCCGATCTAGGGATGGAGATGACGGTGGCTACAGACTCTTTCGTGGAGTTTTTTGATCGGGTGCCTAGGGTTTCTGTATCGGAGACTTCTTATAGGCGAAAGGGGAGACCTAGGGGGTGCCCGAGGTGGCTGCACCCCCTAGGCACGGACCAGGCCTGGCCCCGTAGCCAGGGGGTGTGGCCCCCTCGAGGCCCTTCTCTATCTCGTCTTCTGGCTCCGTGTTCCCCTTGGTAAAATATTGACTTTGGCTTTTGTCCCGTCCAATTCCGAGAATATTCATTTCCTGGCTTTTATGGAACCAAAAACAGCAAAAAACATGCAACTGGCACTATGGCATCTTGTTAATAGGTTAGTTCCAGGAAATGTGTAAAAATACTCCAAAGTGTGGAAAAAACATAAGAAAGTAGATATAAAACAAGCATGGACCATCAAAAATTATAGGTATGTTTGCAACATATCAACACCCCCAAGCTTAACTCCTGCTCGTCCTCGAGTAGGTAAGTGATAAAAAGAAAAGAATTTTTTTTGAGGTGACATGCACCATCACAATCTTGATCTAGACATTTATAAAACATTGATAGCTGGGATCATAGTACTTTCACATAGCATGAAACATATAGTTCTAACAATAAGACATAGCAACTATGTTATAACATGAAGAGGTATAAACAAAAGATTCATGAATAACATGTTGGAAATATGCCCTAGAGACAAATAGTAATAAGGACTATTATCAAATTTCATATAGTTTATGATTAAGTTTTATATCATGCTATAACTGTATTGAGTGGAAACATCAATACACGTGTGATATATAAACAACCAGGGGTTCCCGAGAGTGCTTAGATAAACAACCAAGTTCAAGTTACAATGATTATAAATGGATCCTCGTAGAAAGTTCCTTAGACCGTGAGGCTATATCAATCACTATCTCCCAAGAGTGCTTAGATAGCATTAAGCGCCATATGGTAATACGGTGGTTATAAAGGTGTGTTCAGGTACTTGGAGGAAATCGTAGAGGAAATGTATGTCAAGGGCGGGATTTGTCTGTCCATGTGATGAAAAGATACTCAAGGGCCCACTCGGAGAAGTTATATCCAATAGCTGCGCAGCGTGTGATTTGATCACAGGGATATCACTTGTCAGAACGAGTCAAGTAGCATTGTTCGGTAACGAGATTGAACATGACATGGTGATGTCATTGATCAGATCTCGGGCAATGCAAGTATCGAGATACAAAGGGAATAAGACAAGACCGTCCATGTTCAAATAACGGAAGATCTTCGTGGAACGCACATGGGTCACATGGCCATCCAGTCCCTCTGTCAATCATTGGTCCGGGAGTGTCCCGACCATGTATGGAGTGTTCCTGACCCGTAGGGAATCACGCTTAAGGGTTTTATGATTCTTAGAGAGTGTTTATAGGATCGGATGAATCGCCGAAGAATAGTAGAGAGAAAATCGGAAGGGTTTCGGTAAGTCTAGAGGATGTCCGGAGTGGAGGTGGAAGCTGTTCCATAGCCACGGAGATTGAATAATATGTGAATGAATGTTAAATATTGATTTAATCATTTATTTATAATTATTTAATAAAAGAGAAAATCAATTAAATGGGCTTAATAGGCCAATTACGGAGGGAAGAGTGCCCATTAGGGAAAGGAAAGAGGGGAGAAGGGGCAAGGGGTGGCCGGCTAGGCCAAGCCCCCCCTGTGCGGGGCCCACTAGGGCCGGCTGGCGACTGCCCCCCTCTCCCTCTCCTTTAGTCCCACCCCGGGACTTTGAGGGAGGTAGTACCTCCCCTTCCCCTATATATAGTGGGGGTATTTGGCCAGATAAATACACACAATATTAAATAAAGGTCTTTTCACTTTTGGGAAGACCACCAATTGATACTCTCTCTCACTCTCTCTCTCTCTCTCTCTCTCTCTCTTGACTATGGTCCCAAGTTTGGACTGTGCAAACGAGAGACATCTTCACCGCGAAGCGCCGTCGCGCTATGGAATTCAGATCTAGGAGCTCTACTTCCGCAACTGCTGCTGGATCAGGGAAGCGGGAGTCATCGTTAGGCACCGAACGTGTGTAACTCCCCGCGAGGTGTCGCACTTGAGGCACTCAAGTCGTTGGAGCCGTTGGAGCGCAAGGACTTCATCACGACCTTGAGGTCGGCTTTGGCTCATCTACATCAACCATGCTCTCCTGAGCGTTGACAATGCTTTTCGGTCTTCAAGGGTAAGTTCACGAAAATCCCCTCCCATTACTGTATTACTAATAGATAGGTCCTAGCAGCATCAGGGGTTCATGGGCGTAGGGTAAAATTTATTGTTTTCATGCGTGGAACCCCTACAGTGGTATCAGAGCTAGATCTATGCGTAGTAATGCTAGTACGGGTAGAACACACGAGATGTAGTGTGTGGGCGTTAATCTTTTAGTTGTTACCCTCCCACGTGTACTTGTCTATACTGCAGTAATGCTTGATGAAGCGGCCCCCAACCGACTTTACGCGTTCATTCGCGAGACTGGTCCACGCTTGACATACGGCTTTTACCGTATAAAGTGGCTTAGGGGGTGTCTGTCTCTCTCGCATTAGTTGGTATGCCATTTGCAATGGAGGGCCCCGAAAGGGGTGTAGTAGAGACAACTACTTGATCAGCGTTGTGCTGAAAGTTCGTAGGTAAGAACGGTTCTTGTGCGAAAGCCTATTCAGCCACATAAAACATGCAAAGATAAAGTAGAGGCGTCTAACTTTGTTTTGCAGGGGGCGTTGCTTTGTGATATGGTTGTGGCAAAGGTAAAGTGATTACCTTACGTTACGTAGTAGTAGATAGTCACGGAGGTGATGGACTACCACGCTAGAAAGACACTGGTACCCTGGTGTCTACGGCGCCAGAACCCTGGCGTCGGAATCCGGTGAAGACGGATGGAGATCACGACATGAAGGACCATATCACATCGCATTTACATTCAATGTTATTGTTTGTATATCTTATTGTGTGCTAGTATTAAATACTCGATGGTAGCCTAATAAGATGATCCCTGTTAAAATTACCAATGATTGTGTTCCCCCTTAGCGTGCACCACCAAGAAAGTTCTTCGGTATGAGGCGACCTAGTGTGACTGGGTGTCAGACATATCTACATTCGCATACAGTGGGTGTAAGCCATGTTGCACAACAAATACACTAAGGTTGAGTTGGCAAGCCTAGCATGTGTATACATGGACTCAGAACACGGATGGTCGAAAGATCAAGCATGAGTCGCATGAATGATGTGACCGACGTTTAGCGTCCACCCTTGAACCCACATTGATGGCCGTGACGATCGGGGGAGATGTGGTTGAAAGGGGTCGTGTTATCACTAGGAACCCTTCTAGGGATAGGTGTTTCTGGGTGGAGTTATTATTAACTCATTTAATTATAAACTTAGTCTAAATTCCTTTTGCAATTATAGATGTGGAAAATGGTTCTCCCCGAGATTACCTTCCCTATTGACAATTGGTTAAAAGGAGAAAAGCTCAAGTTAGATGGATCCAACTTTTCTGCATGGGTCATGCGCCTTTATGATCTCCTTAGCGAGAACAAAGTGGCTGACTACATGATCTACGAGATGTACTTGGAGCCACCCTATATTCATGAGACCCAGGAGAAGTGGTATCTTTGTTGCCGTCATTGTGTGATGGGCACATTCATATCAGTAACGATGCGCCTCGGGATGGAAGATGGGTTGTGGTCGATTGTGGGAAGTCTCAATCCCCGAACGGTTATGGCACATCTGAGATCACATTTCGTGGAACAAGTGCGCATATGGGAGTATGAGCTGATGGGGGACTTCCTCTCCATAAAGATGGAGGAGGGCTCCTCACTTGATGATCACTTGTTGAGCATATATGATGCATACATGAGTCTGGCATACTTCCTGGACAACTGGTTCGCAAGCTCTTTTGCAATAGGCGTTGTGCTGCGGTCGCTGCCACCAAGCTACCAAGCACAAGTCAGGATTTGCATTATGAGAGGTGACGCAGAATCAATGGAATTCCACTGGTTCGTATCACATCTCAGGAATGTGATGGTTGAACCCGTTGTCGCTGAGGTCATCAATGATAAAGGTATATATTTGATATACAATTTTATAAATGTTATGATCTTGCAAATACATTTGCAGTGTTAAGTATATTTGATACTTGTTCTGTTTTGCTGAAAACGGGTCCTTCTGCATGAGAGGTGCTTGCTGGAGAGGAGGTGACGTTGCGTGTTGATGGAAAGCATGATGATGATGGCCAACGACACTCCCCCTCGACATTTATCATTTAGTTTATGTTTTGGATAGTTATTGTAATCAAAAGATTATGAACTTCTTTAGTGTGTCTCACATTTTGTGAGATGGTTATTCATCTCAGTTTGCAACAAACAGTTGTTCCACTTTTATGAATTATTTCTATTCGTGTTCATATCTTATTCGATTACGTGTGAATTATCATGGTTATGAAACTAATTGATAATGCATGAACATTTGTAAAATGTTGAAATGCCTTGGAAAATACCCAACTTAATGATATTTCATTAATGAATGAAACCATTGTTTGAATTCAAAGTTATGTGATAATATGTGAAAGTAATTTGATTTCTTATCACATATAAATCATGCCTAAGTTCGGCAAAATAACTTGAACATCGTGTATTACTTGAATACAAAGTGTTTAATGAATTGTTGAAAGTAAATACATATTCGATGTATTCTGTTTTAACAAAAATGGTAATTATCGTTATATGATTGTTTAAATGTGTAAAGAAGTTTACCAAAGGAAACATGAATATGAAACTATTTGATTTGATCAAAGTGTTTCATCATCAAAGGGTATTAAAGATAAATGAGAATCTAATTACTACGATTTGATCAATAGTAATGAAATTCGACTTTATAAGAATGTCATAAAGAAATTGTGAAATGCAAAGCGTTTTGAAACGTTAGAATGCAAAGCATCACAATGTGATATTAGATATCAAAATGGGTGAACAGATGGCACCAAATAAATCGTTGTAGTGTAGATGTAGAGACCATTAGTTAGAAATAGTTAACACTCAATTAGAATATATAGTGAACCGTTTGAATTCGTGAAAGCGGCTCCATATCTGGTATGGATAATCGTAAAAGTTTTGAGGTTATTTGATATAACCAAAACAATAATGAATAAGTCCTTATAGAGTATTCATTGGAAACTTTGAATACGAAATCCATAACTAAAACCAAAAGAGAAGCAAAACTTGTATTGCTTGGATTTTGGTACATTTTTTAGAAAGTTCACTTTCAGTGATATTTCTCAATTATGGAGCAATTGAAGATAGTGAAAAACACGATGAAGATTCAAATCCCTGCATCAGAGTGTTGAGAAGCGCAACGGACAACATTCCTAAACGATCCTCTTCACAAAGGAAAGAATCAATGATAATGATCATTGTGTTTTCCTCACTAGTGTTTTCCCTACATGAAGTAGGATTCAAAATGTATCCCATATCTTGTATGGAGACATTTGTGAATCATTTGTCATGATTCTTGGAATATGACATACCTACGAACTACTAAGGAAATAATGGTAAACTAGAATTATGAGAAATCCTAAAAGCAAAAATCCCTTGAGATTAGAAAGCAATTCGTTGCTGAATCTCACAAGTAAAAGGGGTTACTTGAATTTTCCCAAATGATTGCAAAGCCATAGTGGAAAAGGGGGTGAACGACAAAAGCACAATTTGTCAAGTATTGGATGAATTTAAATGAATTTGATTCAAGTGTGCTAAATGTCTAGTGGGTTTAAAACTAGTAAAAGTACTAGTATCTCATAGTAAATCTCCAAGTTTGGTATTTGATCAAAGGATTTTGAAGTTATTCAAAATAGTGAGTGGATATGCAATTTGCATGAAATTGAGTGGGAGCTATGAAAGTCTTCCTAAAACAATATTTGAATGACACATTTTTGAGTGGGAGCAATATAAGTCTCAAATTCAAATATGTAGGAACATAGTTTGAGTAAGAGTAGTGACTCATACCCAACTATGTTAGGAACATATTTTGAGTGGGAGCTTATAGAGTGATTCTTAAGTATGTTAATAATAAAAGCGCAAGTACCGATAAATAATGATTTATAAGGTGTAGAAGTTAATAATAAGTGTATTATGATATTTTCCTTAAGGGATTCTGAAAAGAGTTTCAGAATAGAAGTTAATTAAGGAATTGGTCCTTAATGACTCAAGTTAGGAATAGTATTAAGTTTAAACATCAATGGTTGAAAGAAAGAAAAGGATGATCATCATCCACTATGTTGAGACATATGTTCTATCTTAGAAAACCATGATGATAACTTAACACAATATATGATCCAATAAGGAACGTTTGAATCACGAAACGTTGAGCTAAGTTTGACCACAGTATCTAATAGAGAACTGTAGACACATTTTCCAAATCCATAAAGGATGACATGTCTTAAAACATAAAGGGTTATGTTATAAGGGAATATGTTGGAAACTCCTATAATACCGATTAGAGTAAATTAGGAAGCGAGGTGAACAAAAACATCAAAAGTTGCACAGGGTGCACTAGTGTTTCGATGATTACATTTATAATAATAGATAAGGGTACCATCTAAAGTGTTGTATAATGTTATGGCGGGGCTAGTTCGCTTTTAATGTAGAATGATGTGTCCCAGGGCACAGTGCCCATGAGAAAGCCCTCGAGGTTGATCTAAAGTCACTGTAGGCTCCTGGAATCAAGCCTCGTTCTGCTGCCATAGCGAACACACACATATGTTATCATGTGATGATAAAGTATTAATGCCAATCAAGGTGACATTAGTAAGTTGCAAATGATTTGGGACTGTAAAGTATAGGTCCAAGACACAACCTTTTCCATGAGCAAGCATGTTCAGGGTACCAGATATGGTGCCAATAATTAAGAACAAATGCAGCTAGTGTATTTGTACTCTAGTGCAAGTGGGAGACTGTTGGAAATATGCCCTAGAGACAAATAGTAATAAGGACTATTATCATATTTCATATAGTTTATGATTAAGTTTTATATCATGCTATAACTGTATTGAGTGGAAACAACAATACACGTGTGATATATAAACAACCAGGGGTTCCCAGTGAAACTCTAGTCACTGGTTCATTGGTCAACAGATGATCATGTTTCCTAATCATGTGGCATTTATGCCAGTTGGAAATGGAGTCAACTCATTCTGAGAATGAGATGATGAACCAATACCCAACCTAAACATCGTGACCCTATCATGTCACAAAGTTCAAGTTACGATGATTAGAAATGGATCCTCGTAGACTATTCCTTAGACCGTGAGGCTATATCAATCACTGTCTCCCGAGAGTGCTTAGATAGCATCAAGCGCCATCTAGTAATATGGTGGTTATAAAGGTGTGTTCAGGTACTCGGAGGAAACCGTAGAGGCAATATATGTCAAGAGCGGGATTTTTCCATCCATGTGATAGAAAGATACTCAAGGGCCCACTCAGAGAAGTTATATCCAATAGCTGTGCATCGTGTGATTTGATCACAGGGATATCACTTGTCGGAATGAGTCAAGTAGCATTGTTTGGTAACGAGATTGAACATGACATGGTGATGTCATTGATCAGATCTCGGTCAATGCAAGTATCGAGAGACAAAGGGAATAAGACACGACCGTCCTGGTTCAAATGACGAAAGATCTTCATGGAACGCACAGGAGTCACATGGCCATCCAGGTCCCTCTATCGATCATTGGTCCGGGAGTGTCCCGACCATGTCTGGGGTGTTCCCGAACCGTAGGGTATCACACTTAAGGGTTTGATGATGCTTAGAGAGTGTTTATAGTATCGGATGAATCGCCGAAGAATAGTAGAGAGAAAACCGGAAGGGTTTCGATAAGTCCGGAGGATGTCCGGAGTGGAGGTGGAAGGTGTTCCATAGCCACAGAGATTGAATAATATGTGAATGAATGTTAAATATTTGATTTAATCATCTATTCATAAATATTTAATAAAAGAGAAAATCAATTAAATGGTCAAAAGGCTTAATGGGCCAATTACAGAGGGAAGAGGGCCCATTAGGGAAAGGCAAGAGGGGAGAAGGGGCAAGGGGGTGGACGGCTGAGCCAAGCCCCCCCCCCCCCACACGGGGCCCACTAGGGTCGGCCGGCGGCTGCCCCCCTCTCCCTCTCCTTTAGTCCCACCCCGGGACTTTGAGGGAGGTAGTACCTCCCCTTCCCCTATATATAGTGGGGGTATTTGGCCAGATAAATACACACAATATTCAATAAAGGTCTTCTCACATTTGGGAAGACCTCCAATTGATATTCTCTCTCTCTCTCTCTCGCGACCGTGGTCCCAAGTTCGGACTGCACGAACGAGAGACATCTTCACCGCGGAGCGCCGTCGCGCTGCGGGATTCGGATCTAGGAGCTCTACTTCCGCAACTGCTGCTAGATCAGGGAAGCGGGAGTCATCGTCAGGCACCGGACGTGTGCAACTCCCCGCGAGGTGTCGCACTTGAGGCACTCAAGTCGTTGGAGCCGTTGGAGCGCAAGGACTTCATCACGACCTTGAGGTCGGCTTCGGCTCGTCTACATCAACCACGCTCTCCTGAGCGTTGACAACGCTTTTCGGTCTTCAAGGGTAAGTTCACGAAAAGCCCCTCCCGTTACTATATTACTAATAGATAGGTCCTGGCAGCATCAGGGGTTCAGGGGCGTAGAGTAAAATTTATTGTTTTCATGCGCGGAACCCCTACATAACAATACTTTGAAAGACGTTTGTTTGTTTTACATATAGAAAACATAATGAGAATGGTATTCAGCTTGTCCCTCATAGTGTAGCAAAATATAAATTCATAGGACACCTTCAAAGTTCATAAGGGTGACAAGATACAAATAGTTTAAGAACAAGCAATATCAAAGTTATGAATCAATCAACAAGTTTTGGGATAATGCACATTAAACTAAGAATGACCACTATCCTCTCTCAATAGGTGCATAAATATAGAAGATGGAGACTCAACATAAAAGTAAAATAAATGCCCTTCATAGAAGGAAGCAGGGATTACGGTCTCATAAAGAGCTTCCAAAAATTATGGTACTTATTAGCTTTCAGCTCTCATTGCCCCTATCATAAGCATCTTTAGGTGATTAAGGTTAAAGTGAACAAATATGAGGATATGATCGACAAGTCATAAGTTGAAATACCATGCCCCTTACTTACGAAGACCGAACCTCATGCTACTCAACTTTAGTCACGAGTAAGTTCTTGTAATTGTAAGTACATGTGTATTATAGAGAACCTCCAACGGGGTACCCTTTGCCCGATGATACAGAAGCATTCCCATATCAAAATGACAAGACAAGTATACAATGAGCATCTCATCGATCTTTTTATTTGCTATTTGCATAGGTTTTTATTGAGGATGATTCATAGATTGCTCACTATGGTTATGCTGCAAGTTTCCACCATGATTAGGCATGGCTTAGGCTAGCGGCCCAGGCGTTTCTCTAACACACATACAAACTCCATGATCTTACAAGTTCCCCTTTTATTTCACACCACCAGGATCCATAAGCAAAAGAATCATGATATCAACAAAATAATAAGTGCAATGTTGAAAGAGTTCCCCATGATACACGGTTCTGCTAACTTCAACTTATAAAGCGCAAGCATATACACAACAAAGATGGACATAATGGTTCAAGATTATTAAGTGCAATAAAGTAAAGTGTGCCATCAAGTTCGTGAGAGCTTTAATCACTAATTTTCACATAACAAGTTTAATTCGGAAGGTAGATAAAAACATGAATATACTTGGAATAGCAAATGCTAATAGGTAGGTATGGTGGACTCTTTGGAATAACTTGGTTTTATTTTGATTTGGATGCATGAGTGGAACTCATACTTGGTATGGAGGCTAGCAAAAGACTGGGAGCAACCAACTAAGAGAGCAATGATGGCCATAATCATGCAAAGCGACAAAACATCATTAATTAAAGCATAAAGTGATATTACAAGTCGAAAAATAAATGATCATAGAGGCTATGGTGACTTGGGATAGTCTTAACATGGTGTGAGCATGTGCCAAGTCAACCCAAATAAAGCATCAAAGGATAATACCACAATAGTATGCTTTAATATGCTAAAACAACGCATGATTCTTTCAAGGCACATTAAGCAATCTCAATTGTTTATAACATGTCATGCTACAACAATAATCACTAAGCATAAAGCCAAAACAATATCAAGCATGACATGACAAAGCATAGGCCACAGTAAAAAACAAGCTCCTTTTTACCACTTAAGCATGAACTTTTCCTACTCTTTTCCAATCCAAACCAACTTATTTCAAAACTAATGTATGAATGAGGGGGTACAACCAATTTATTCAAGAAAACTAAGCAAACTAAGCAAACAAAAACCAAAAACAAAAACGAAGATGCTCCAAGAACAACACAATTGTGCATGAAACAATAAAAATGAAGTGTTTGGAAGAAACCTGAAATTTTTATTGATGAAGAAGGGGATGCCATGGGCATCCCCAAGCTTTGACGCTTGTACTTCTTAGGTATTTCTTGGGGTGACACGGGTGGCATCCCCAAGCTTGAGCTTTTGTGCATACTTCATCTCATCACGTTACTCTTCCCTACACTCAAAAATTTCCTTCATACAAAACTTCACACAATCTTCATTAGCAACATTAGTGTACTCAAGATAATAAGTCTTTTGGTTCAGTTTCAACACAAGTAAAACTTCCATTAAAACACAAGCTACCATAGCACTTTCTTTAAAAAGTTCAAACGATCAAAGAGAACTCAAAGAGAAAGAGATTAAGAGGCCAATGCAAATACTGGCAGAAATCTGTCAAAACAGACCAGCAGGTAAAAACCAATTTTTTAGAAGACCTTATGTTGCTCAAATCGAAAAGTGTTGAACTAACGAAAGTTGGATAACAACCTGGGGCAGAAGCACAAAACATTATAGCTCAAACCGACGTACAGAGAGTTTTCACGAATTTTTACAGCGAAGCAGAAAAATCTGTTTCGGGACAGCAACTTTCCCAAGCATTACTTCTCTCTAATTAGAGGTTACTCTTGGCACAAAAACCACACAAAAATGATAAGGAGAGGTTATTACAGAGGCAATAACTTCCAAGACTCAACTAAAACTTTTGGATTATCTTCCAATAAGTACTTTTCATTAACACCTTTAAGTTAGGCATAAGAAGCAAGAAAAGAATCAAGTATTCTCAAATGAAGAAGCATTAAGATTGATACCAGAAATATCTTCAACAAGGCAAGGTATCTCATCCAAATAAGTTCTAGAGGATCCTCTCTCAATGCTCTTGGGTTCAGTATTTTCATCAAACGGGTTTTCAGGAACAACCCAATCAAAATTCTTTTTTAAGGCTTCATGCATTCCTACAAGTTTAAAAGGTATTGGTATCTTAATTTCCTCCCCATTATGTTCGGTTTTGTCCATCTTTTCTCGTGTACCAATAACATCTACACATGATCCTAGCATATTAAAAAGTTCAAAGACTTTTCTAGCTTCCTTAGCAACATCATAGAATTCTTTAAGCAAGGTTTCCAGAATAAAATCTCTCTTTTCAGGGTCCTCAATTTCTTTAAGCTTAAGAAACATTACTTGCATTATGGGGTTAAGGTAAACAAACCTAGATTCCAACATGTGAACTAAAGAAGCAGCAGCAATTTCACAATTTGGAGCAAGTTTTGCTAGGGATCTATCCTCAATATCCTCATGCTTGCTAACATGATTAAAAAATTCTTCAATATTATCTTTCCCAATTATAGAGCCACTACCTATTGAAAGGTCTTTCAGGGTGAACATAGGGATCAACATGATGAGCTAGGAACTAGGTAACAACTATAGAAAGAACTGATTTTTTTTTGTGTTTTTAATATAAACAAGCAAACTAATGCAACTAATTTTTGTGTGTTTTTGATAAAGAAACAAGCAAACAAAGCAGAAATAAACTAAGCAAAACAAAAACAACAAAGTAAAGAGATTGGTTATGAGGGACTCCCCTTGTGAAGATGTCCTTGACTCCCTGGCAACGGCGCCAGAAAAAGAGCTTGATGGCTCAAAATATATTCGAGCTCGATGGGGAACCCCAAGAGGAAGGTATGATGAGCACAGAAGCAAGTTTTCCCTCAGTTATGAAACCAAGGTTATCGAACCAGTAGAAGCAAGGAAACACCTCCAAGGTGTTGTTTCCAACTTGGAATCCTGCACAACACAACCACAGAACTTTGCCTCCAACTTACAGTGAGGTTGTCAATCTCACAGTTTTTGCTGAAAACAAAGGATTAAACGTATTGTGTGGAAGATAGTAATAGCTTGCAGAAAGTAACAGAAAACAATAAATAGATGTAGATTAATGGTAAAAGAATGGACCGGGGTCCATAGTTCACTAGAGGTGATTCTCCTTAAGATAGATGACATGTTGGGTGAACAAATTACAGCGGGGCAATTGACAAACATCGAGAAAGCATGCATGCATATACTAATCATCTTGACTCCTATGAGATTTGATTGGGCATTACAACATTATACATAGACCGTAATCCAACTGCATCTATGACTAAAAATCCACCTTCAGGTTATCATCCAAACCCCTTCAGTATTAAGTTGCAAGCAATAGATACTTGCATTAAGCAAAGTGTGTAAAGTAAACAATATGATTGTTCTGTGAACAAAGTATTGTTGTTTTCTCCCTAGTAGCAACAACACATCTAGTAACTTAGAGATTTCTGTCACTTCCCCAGATTCCTAGAGGCATGAACCCACTATCGAGCATAAATACTCCTTCTTGGAGTTGCTAGCATCTAGTTGGCCAAGATAGCTACTAAGAACGGAGAGCATGCAAGATCACAAATAACAAAGACATGATAGAATCAATAATTAATCTGAAATAGCATCTCAATATCCATCGGATCCCCGCAAACACAACATGTACAATTACAAATAGATGATCTTGATCGAGCTCACAAGATCTAAACATGATAGCACAAAGGAGGAGAACCAACCATCTAGCTACTAGATGGACCCGTAGTCCAGGGATGAACTACTCACGCATCACACCGGAGGCAGGCATAGTGATGAAGAAGGCCTCCAGGGTGACCTCTCCCCTCCGGCAGGGTGCCGGGAAGAGCTTCAGATCCCTCCCGATCTAGGGATAGAGATGACGGCGGCTATAGACTCTTTCATGGAGTTTTTTGATCGGGTGCCTATGGTTTCTGTATCGGAGACTTATAGGCGAAAGGGGAGACCGAGGGGGTGCCCGAGGTGGCTGCACCCTCTCAGGCGCGGGCCAGGCCTGGTCGCACGGCCAGGGGGTGTGGCCCCCTTGAGGCCCTTCTCCGTCTCGTCTTCTGGCTTCGTGTTCCCCTTGGTAAAATATTGACTTTGGCTTTTGTCCCGTCCAATTCCGAGAATATTCATTTCCTGGCTTTTCTGGAACCAAAAATAGCAGAAAATAGGCAACTGGCACTGTGGCATCTTGTTAATAGGTTAGTTTCAGAAAATGTGTAAAAATACTCCAATGTGTGGACAAAACATAAGAAAGTTGATATAAAACAAGCATGGAGCATCAAAAATTATAGATACGTTGCAAACGTATCAGGACTCCACCCTGGAGCCCCTCCTCCCCCACCAGACCCTCTTTCCCGAGAAGCTCCTCTCCATGGTCAAGCTCTGCTGCTAGGTACTTGCCCTCATCAGTCTCTGCTTCTTGGTCGCTCAGCCCTACAACAAGGCACCGCCCGGAGCTTGCAGGCAGCGCCTTCAGTTCTTCCAATGCACCCTTTCCTTTCCCATGACGCGTTCTCCTCTCCTCCCCTTCTCTAAAGGGCTGCCTCCTCTAGTATGTGGTTGATTTGAGGCCACTTACCGGGCATGCTACCGCTGCATGTAGGCCTATGCCGCTCCGCGTTTTGTGGGTTGGTGAGGACTAGCTTCGTGCATGGCGGGCAATTGGAGGGTGGTGTGTGATGCTGCTCCATGCAAGGTGTGTGTGTTGTATTTCTTTACTTTCCTCTCTCTCAACACCCATGTTTTTTTTCAAAAGAAGCAGGAGCCATTTTGCTTTCTGGTCAGGAAATGGCGAAGCCAAATCGATGGAAATGAAACCATAGTTAGGGATGGAGGCTAACAATAATATGAGATCTATTAGGAAGCTCTGGGAACTCGATTAATCCGTGGTTCCTGTCTACTTTGTCCTCCCTCCCATTGAATTATGGCTGCCGCAGCGCACAGAGCTTGTGCCAGATCCCCACCTCCATCACCCGCAAGCGAGCTCCAAAATTTCGCTCTCCCACGTGCTAGCTAGAAGAGGAATGCGAGGGCGCCTGGTGCCCATTCTCCTTAGCGTTCAATCTTCAGTACATCATGTTCTATGAGGTGAGGTTGTATGCTATTGTGTTGCATTGCGCTATCTCTCTGTCCCATTCAATTCCTTATTGAGTATGAAGGAGACATGTCCCTGAGCAGGTAGGCGGGAGGAGCTGCAGCGGTGGCGTTTGGTTGGGAAGGGCATGCCATACTTCGATCTGGAGGGGATGAACGAGCAGTCTCATCAGTGTAGCCGATTTGACGCTGCCTACTTATTTTTGGAACTCTTCTTAGTCGATCAACTCCTACAGATTTGTAAGGAAGTATACTTAGGTTCGTATGGATATAGGTTTTAGCTTTTTGTACTAATGAAACATTCAGGAATTGTCTATTTGTGCAGATGGATTGATATGCATTCCCACCATTTCAAGTTGACTTGCATTTTCCAGGACAAGGATATCATAAGGTATTTGTTCCATAATTGAATTTTGTCTAATTTGCTGCTGAATCGGGGTGTGCATTAACTTCTAATTTTCTGTGGTATCGTTGTGTGTATGAATATGTGTTGAAGAACCTATGCTTTTATGGACCAGATAGATGCTTTTGTATTGTTTTACATTTTCCTTTAGCAGGTAAAACGTGGAATTGAGAATTTTTTATCAATAGCAGGGAAAATAAATGAGCGAGATCAATTGGGTAGTTTGATCCTCATTAAAGCCTGATTACACTTTACTCTATTGTAGGTTCTCCTCCTCAACTCCAGTGACGAGCTGCATCACCGCCTTCTCTTCTCTCGCACGACGAGGGTGATGAGCTCCACCACTGACTGACGTCTGAAGATGCCCATCATCCGCTTCGCCTGAGGTGATCAGGCTCTCTCCCCATCGTCCTATTGTTCTTCTTAGATAGAGAAATCTTAAGTTGTAGATGTTCTTTGCATATCAATAACTGACTAATTTGTTTTCCTTTGCTTCTCTCTTCAAAGTGCAAGTATTCAGAATGATGTGCACTTAAACAAGCATTGGTTCGGGATACTACTGCAGACCATGATCTAGATATTGTTTTTGTATAGGAGCCGAATTCTAAAGAATTATGAAATGTTGGTCATAGTAACTTCTAGAGCAATGGAAGAATGTCTAGAAATATTAGGGAGTAAGACTGAGTTGAACCTCAATTCCAAAAATAAGGTTTGCTATGTTGCATGTCTACGACACCTTTGTAACTGAATTTTTAATTCTCTTTATTCTAGAGAAGCTAGAAAAAACAAGTGTAGAAGTTGTTGAGTTTGCATTTTAAGGTTTGTACTTTGAGTTTGCGTTCTGATCTATATCCTGGTGGAAGTACATGTGATACCAAATAGATCCATGCATGTATGGGATTGACCGATCTATTGTTTGCCTCTATATGTTTATGATGCAAACGGAACTAGACAATATCTCTCTCATGTGATATTCTATATCAAGGTGCACCAGAATTTTCATTGGAGTAATTTGTATTACCTCTCCCAACATAGTCTGCATGAACCTTGACTTTGTTGTGATAATATATGTCTAACAAACACATAGTGCCTTCTTATGATGTATAATGCTCTTCATCCTTACATCTCTGAGCTATTTTAGGTTGGAGTGTGTGCGGTTGTAGGGGATGAATTGTCTCCTCTCACTCATGGACGATCAACGTGGTATGTTGGTGCATAAGATTCAAATTATTTAGTATTACTCCATTCGCCATAATATAATCACTTTATAAATTATGATTTGTAATCGTATAAATGACTACTAACTTTTGCAAATATTAATGGTCTAATATATCATGACCAAGATCCGCTACTTTCTTTAATATCTCATTATCACCCGCGCAGCATAGCTAATTCAAATACTCGCAGGCATCAACATAGAACAAACCGCCACCAAATGCATTGCTCTAGACACGCTATGCGACAATGTTATACAGGCGACCAGGCAAAGCTCGCATCTCCGTCTAATATGACAATGTTGTGCAGGCTGTGAGGCGAAGCTCGCATATTCGTCTAGTTTGCTGTATTTCTGGAATCCTATGATCTATATCTCCGAAAACAAAATCTAAATAGCCTCTTATGAATGAGTGGAGATATGGTGAACATGGACACCACTGATCCAACTTTTATAAAAAAAATTAAAATCATAATTTTTGAGTTTCAAAAAATTCTAAAAATACATTAGAATGTAGCCCGTGATTTATACCGCAAACGTGTAAACTATCAATTCGAAATAATGTGTATTTTGAGCTACACAAAAATGACAAAATTGTAGATCTATAGTATATTTATTTCAAATCATAAAAAAACCACACTTTGTCATTTTAGTGTAGCTCGGAATACAAAACAATTTAAATTAAGATTTTGCATATTTATGGTAGAATTTTTTCAAGATTTTTTAAAACTTATATGTGTAGTTTTAAATATTTTTTAATAAACAAGGAGCACTAGAGCTCGGGGTGCCAAAACGACCTCCCGCTCATGAATATAGTACTCCCTCCGATCCATATTACTTGTCGCTGAAATAGATGTATAATACTATTTTTCTGCCCTGCTGTTTTAAACTTAAGGCATATGACTAACTTTATAAATAAAGCAGAAACCACCAACAGAGTTCCCGCGCTGCTGTTTCAAATTATTTATAAATAAAGCAGAAACCACCAGAAGTTCCTGCTCTGCTGTTTCAAATCTATACTATTAAATTGCCTAAGGTCTTGATGCTCTTGTAGATCATTATAAATTTAACCTAGATATTTTAATTATTTACATAAGATTGGATGCTGCCGGCCGGCGTGCCCATAGCCAGGTACGTCATGCAGAACGTCAGCGTGGCTGTGGTATCTGTTTCACTGCCGCCGGCCGGCGTGCCAACAACCAAGTTTATGTAGGACGTCTTCCGCTATTGCCGGTCCGTGTGTGTGACCCTCGAGTGCGTGAAGCACCAACGTGTTTGATCGTAATGCTGGGTTTCTTTTGAAAGATTTACTTTTTTTGCTTAGAACTATTTTCTCGACTGGGAAGTGGATTTAACAGAGCATGGTGGAAGGGTACCTGCAATGGATGTTAGTATATTTTAAAAAATATCTAGGATTTCGAAAGAGGCAATTGTGAAAGAATAAATAGGTGGTCTCAAAGGAGAGACTATCCCCGTCGCGCAATTACATTATTGGTGTGGTACTTTGGTACCTTGCCTACAAAAGACGGCCATGCTTATGTATCAACTGCAACACCACGTGATAAGATATGCACTGGTGAGTACAGAGATCATGGAAAAGCTATGGACGTTTAGTAATGAAAGAGCAGTAAGTGATTTTTTATTTTAGGAAAACTGTACAATAAGAAAAAATCAAATCAACAGAGATACAATTGCAACAATTGCAGAGTTACTGCAATGGTCGCCGTAGTCTTCAGACTGCTCGAGGAGCTGATGGAGCAGATAGCGGCCAGAAGCCCACGCCTTCACTATCGCTGACACCAACCTCCGTCCGCTACCGCCGCCGCAGTCTCCAGACTGCTCGAGCAGCTGATGGCAGTGCTTCCGGCGGACACGTTCGAGAAGCTTGATGTGATCCATCGCGCTGGCCCCATGTCAGGCACCTCGAGGCTCAGGTGGCATCGTGGCGAACTACATGGCTGCTCAGGTGCAGGTTCTGCCCGATGATGCAAGCTACAACGTCTTGATTAAGTGAGCTAAACTCTGAAGGGTAGCGCTGGTTGAGATGAGCGTCGTGACTTGCCGCGTCCTAGCTCTTGAGAGCCAGCGACTCGATCAGTGCCACTTGAAATTTTTAGTTCATTTTCTAAACTCTATATGTTACACTTAAGAGAAATACAAACATTACGCTACTAGAAGGTAAAATCATTATGTTGCACTGCACATATTTTTTTCTTTAATTCTGCTAAGTAGAGCTATTCCTACCGTCAAAAAAAGGAGAATTGCTCAGAATTGGATACTTGCATTAAACTATGGCCACAGATGTTCAGAGTTGCATCGAGTTTTACTTTTGCAAGAGAAAAACTGTAAGCTTATGCACTGATTTATCACTATTTTTTCATGCTGTGGTAACATATGACCCTGCAGAATAGTGTGGAACAATGATCCATTTTCAAGTTGTGCCCTATGAGTAGTATATAATCATTATTTGAAAATATCAGATTAACAATGATGTTATAGAACATGCAAAAAAATTACATAATAGAGCATGTATTGTGATATTTTAGTTACATTGTTTACAATTAGAGATTTATGGACTTAGTTCTTCCTCTTCGTCAAATTGTAGCTTTTTTGTTACCTAAAAAAAAAATTGTAGCTTTTTGTTGTATTGCATTTTAGCAAAATATTTTTTTTAGAATACTATGTACTCCGTAGCTTTTTCTTTCTATACACACGCGTGAATTGAAAAATAAGTTAAGTAAGCCATAGCAACACACGGACATTCAGCTAAATGTATTGTGTTAGCGTGTTATCGTACGCCAAAATTAAGCCAGACCAGTACTATGCGGAATAGGCATTAATACCTAGGAAAAATGCTTAGTAATTGCACGATTGAGACATAGCTGTCACGTTCTTCTCTGTTACACGTCCCTTTTGCCAGAACCCTCCGGTGTAGACTAGTAAATCTCTGCAAATTTTGCGGTAAATTTAGACTTAACAAACTAAAGCGAGTGCAAGTAAAATTCATTTAATAGTTACAATATGTTTCAGGGCTTAAGTTAAGTCACAAAAAAGTTACAGATGATTATCAGACTTGACTTGAGAGAACATGATTATGGAGTAGAGGCTTTCAGGCTTACATCTCGATCTTGTTGTACCCATCATTCACATTACAGGATGGGGCCTAAGTCCAGTAGCATATGGTGCACGTGTAGGTCAAGAGTGCCAACAGCTAGCAGCAATTACGCCTATAAAACCTGCTGGCCTACCCGCCTCCTGGAGGCCCTCTCGTGCGCCCACGCTTGGCAGCCATCCGATTCTTTCTAACAGTAGAGTTTTCACCCCACGGTTGACTGCAGCCATTCGATCCACCATTTTCCTCGTTCACTTCAGTAGTCGGTGTAAATGACCATGACTTGTGGGTCCTTCTTTGAGTGAGACCATGTGCGTGAGACTGAGAGACTTTTGTGTGCGTAGGCGTCGGTGAAAAGTTGGGCAAAAACCTAGGAGCACATAAGATTCATCTCCACGCAGCTCCTCCTCCCCCACACAGCACCGCCGCCTGCTGCTCTCCCTCCTCCTCCCCCGCCGCTCAACAGGAGGACCGCGGGCAGCTACTCGCATCGTTGCCGCTGCTTCACCGGTCATCGCTCCCGTCCCCTGCGCTCCAACCTCTTCTCCCGCAGCGCCTCCTCCCCATCCTCGATGCCACCTACTGCTCTTCCTCCTAGAGCTCTTCAGCCCCCAGCTCCCTCTGCTCAACAGGAGGACCGCAGGCAGCCGCTCGCACCGCTGCCGCTGCTTCACCGGTCGTCACTTGCGCCCCCTCCCTCCTCCCCGCGCTCCAACCCGTCCTCCACGCGGAGGTACGTGCAGACGCTCCGGGATGTGGGGCTCGGCTTGCTCGACCGGGATAGACGCTGGTCCGGCCAGACCAATAGGGGCGTGATGTCATCTTCTCCATCGCATCGGATCTAGCGTGGGATGTTTCCTCCGGTGAAGCTCTGGTGGACGGCAGTTAGCTGAACGGCGTCATGTAGGTGCTGAGGACATGCTAGCTCCTTTTTACATCTCTCTCTTGATGAATTTTTGTTTGTCGCTAGCTCCTTTTTACATTTCTCTCTTGATGAATTTTTGTGTGTCACCATTAATGTGCCTAAAGGTTTCTAGATGTTTTTTTTCGAAATGGAGACTTAGCCCCGGTCTCTGCATAGGTAGATGCATGCGACTTTATTAATTTATTGAAATCAAAAGTTTACAAAAGATTACATCATGGATCGCATAGGGTTTGAGACATGTATCAACCATCTAAAGAAAAATGAAAACACGAAGTTGTTCTGCATCAACATGTTAACGTAAAATCAGAACGCAAGTTGCATCTGATGTATAAATCTCGTGTCACCGACTCTAGCCGGCTGCACCCAGTATCTAAAACCTCGCGCTTCTCCATATGCTGAAGAAAAGACCACAAAAGGATCCAATGTGTAGCCATAGGGATAACCTGCATGAAAGAAGTAGATTTTGCTTTGTTAAAGATACAATCATTTTGTATGTTCCATATCTCCAAAGTAAAGCACAAACTCCCACTCGGATTTGTACTTTCTCTTCTTTCGAGACTCCCATAAGCCAACAAATTGTTAATACTCCTAGTCCTAGGAGGAGTTATGTTAAAGGCAATATGCACAATACGCCAAACTACTTTTGCAAGGGGGCATGTTATAAACAGGTGTTGTATTGATTAGAACAAAAACAACATTTCTTACATCCTTGCCAATTTTTTTATCAAGTTATCCTTTGTTAGTAGTACTCCACGGTGTAAGAACCACATAAACATTCTTATTTTAAGTGGTACTCGCATTTTTCAAATATATTTATGAAGAAAACGTTTATGGTCATTCATGTGGTCGAGATACACAGATTTGACCGTGTACACACCAGATTTTCTTAACTTCCAAACGAATTCATCTGCTGCACTGTCAGGTTGATGTTCATTGGTCGACGCACTAGATGGAGCCATAGTGTCTCTCTACTGCCCGTTAAAGCTTGTCTAACACCAATATTTAAGGGTGTGCATGAGAACACATGAGCTACCGTAACTTGCTTCCTTTGCACAATACTAGATGACCCGGTGCGCCACTGGTGCCAGGGCCGTAACGATGCCAATATTTTAGCCATGAATTTATACATATGAAAATGACGATGCTGAGTGACTTATATGCACATACAATTATAGTGCGATGGTTTCCTGCCTTACCGATTATTCCTTATTTGGGGAAATCAATGTCAGAGTGCTATTTTGTGTGAGAACAGTCTTTTATATCTGAGATGCTTGGCTATATTATACCACCGCTGTTCGGTAAAAAAAAAGGAGTATAATATCTTTTAAGCCAAACAATGTAAAACTTGAGCAATCTTATGGAAAAAACCATGTAGAACGATGATACAATATTTATATAATATATGAAAGCAAATGCAGGAATTCAGAAATATAACTGGATGCAATACAAATTTGTACAACATTCTCTCACTGGATCGGATACAAGAGAAAAATATAGATCCTACAGTAGCTTTTATATCTGACTATTTTTTAGTCCATATTTATATAATATAAAAGAAAATGCTGGAATCCAGAAACATGCAATATAAATTCGTACAACATTCTCTCACTGGATCGGATACAAGTGAAAAATATAGATCCTACAGTAGCTTTTATATCTGACTAATTTTTCAGTTCATCTATTTCACAAGACTCAAGACTCGTACAGAACTATTACTATGGACATAAGAGCTGGTACAAAAGGTATGTAAAAATAATTGACAAAAAGAGTCAATTAAATAGCTCAGCTAGTTAGTAAAAATGAGCCCTGCGAACTACAAGAAGCTTGCATGTATTTTATAACCTAACTCAGTTACCAACTTAGTATACATTTGTTTAAATCTACACAATCATACGAATTTCCTGTTAGAATATGATATTGAAAATTGGCAAACATGCAACAAAGTGGGAGATACAACTTTCTGTATAACTTGCAGGCTCTCAGCGCAATAGGAAAATGTTTTACAAATCGTAAATGTAGCAGCAAGTATGAACATATAGAACACGACAGGCAATACTCCTAGCAGTCCAATCCAAGCTGGTATGGGTTATTCAAATTTCCAAGCTTTCCGAAGCCTGCGGTTGTATACCTTCGGTATCGCCTAACCAACTCGTCCTTGGCAGCAAACCTATGCAAATACATCGTAAGCATATCTTGATGTTCTTCTATTGCTGTTTAAATGCCTGCAACCTCTCTTATTTGTCTTCAACTCAACTTTTGGTATGGAAATAACTAATAGAATAAGGGGTTGACAAAATCTTACCAAGCTAAAAACACAGCCATGGATTTCGAGTCGAAAGACTAGTCGATGACTAGTCTACGAGTCGCATTTGCAAGGTCGACTCGGCCAGTCAACTCGACTCATTTGATGAGTCGATTGAGTCGATTGACTAGTCTTGACTAGTCCAGGTTTGTGAGTCGGTCGACTTAAAAAATAACCCCACATGTCATAATTTTTTCCATTCTTTCCTCCCCTACCTATTTTCCCCCGTGAATCCTAGATCCAGAGACAATTTCCCCCGCACGATAAAAGCCAAAACGCATCTGGGCCTTCTCTCCCTTGGTCGCCTCCTCTGCTGGTTCATGGACAAGAGGAAGGCCTTGGCCATTGGAAGGAATTGCCCAGGTTTTCCCCAACTCCCCTGTCCCCAGCCTTATATTTAATCCTACATTATACATGTTAGTAATTTAGTATTAAACATGAGTCTTGCCGAGTCGAGACTAGTCTTGACTAGTCTCTGAGTCGCTGCCCCAGAACGACCCGTCGACTCGAAATCCATGAACACAGCCTAAAGAACCCGATAGAGAAAATATGCTCAAGGTATTGTCAAACACTATCACTAAGAAAGCTCACCTGAAACAAAGAACACACAAAGACACTGAAAGTTTCACATGTACATCATAGAGCTTAAGATCCTGTAGCTATACGGGTGTTTCTATAAAAATCTGGAATTAACATGACCGAAGGGATCGCATTTGTTATACTTGACAATGCTACAGATATAACTGGATATGAGCTACTACAGCATAGGTAGCTACAACTCGCAAGAAAATACGCAACTGTCTTCTATCTTCTACCAAAGCAACTATGGTTCAACCAAGTAATCTCTTAAATGTGCATTATATTCAGCCAAAGCCTGCAAGAAGGGCCATCATACATAAATCAACCAATTCTGTTCTAGGCTATCAGGAATAAGAGCTTAATTGATCCCCGGTTCAGAAATATGTGCACGGATGTTCAGTCATTCACACATACTTTAAGTAAGAAACTGATTCAAGTGTCCATGTGGCATGTGTATCCAGAAACTATGAATAGCCAGCTACCCTATCAGGCTGCCAAATTGCAGAACAAAAACTCCCTTGATGTAGTTTAAACCTGAACTCTTTTGTAAACTTCTCTCTATTTGTATTTAAGAAAAACAGAATGTCACTAATCTAATTAGTCCTCTGCTGGTGAGGACACTAAACCGAAGATAGCGTGTCCAGACAAACACCAAATTCCCAATCAGAAAAACTGCTGTCCTTGCCTAGTAGAATTTCTTTGGCAGCAGGAAACTGGAGAACAAAGCAAAAGACAATAGTCAGAAATTCTGACCTTGACATCGGCGTGGAGTCCCATGAACCAGCTTTTAACGAGAGAATACTAACCATCAATCAGATCGAGAAGAGTGATACAACCAGCCTTATTCATTGCTTCAAGCATCTGTGTCGGTGCTCCTGTCATAGTTGCTTTTTTCTCTTTCATTTTCCCTGTTTAACATAACAAGAGACGGATCAGGCATGAATAAAAGAAAACACATTAAAAGTGACATTGAGAAAGGGAGGCTTGTACATTGTTTGGTAGTCTCCTGTGTATATAGCCTTTCTTTGCAAGTGTCGTAGGGTACAGATTGTTGGTATTAATGACCTTCTCATCTGCTTATACTGCGAAAGTACTCTTGGCCCTACTGTTGCAAAATTAAGGTTGTGCTTTTGGATGGAGATCTGATGATTTATATGTCATCATTTTATACTTCTTTGTCGGATTGTATGCAGATTGTAGGTATCCAACAAAGAGGTAAAGTGCCACTAGAAATGTAAATAACTACTATTTGTTTTTGACATATAAACTGAAGAATATCTATATTGTCATAGACATGGTGTGCTTCCCGTTAATCCAACCGTAATTTGAGGAAAATATAAATTAAAGACTTTGAGCTGAATGTACTTTCAGCATCAGTTCAGAAATGATCTTACTATCTTTCTTTCCTCAAGATATTCAGTTTAAACAAAGTGTGAGATGATTTCAGGTGCTGCTGAATCCGCTGAGCTTAGGAGACACGGTCTATGCCAATTGCACAAGCGTGATAGTGAGGTATTTTTTTTGATACCTTGTAATTTGTTCCTGTCTCTTATATTAGGTCAATAGACAATGGGTTTCTGTTTTTGAAGTTTTGTTTTGTTGTTCTATCCTGGCATTACATAGTCATGCAAAATAAAATATATTAGCTGTAAAATACAATGTTCATTTTAAAAAAGAAGTCCGAAATCAGGTTTCTGTTTATTGTTCCTTTTCAAAAGATACACCATCTGCTTGATGAAATGGATGAATGATTGATCGATGCAAAATGGCTGAAACCAGATGGCGATGGCATTTTTGTTACGGAACTTTTCCGGGGTCCTGTTAGAATAACTTCTGGTTGTTGCTGAAGGTACTTCATGCATTGTAGTCCTAATATATATATGTTCTTCATTCAGGTTTCTGTGTTTCTGCCGCACGACTTGGATTGCCATATGTTCGTCTAATCTCCTTTGGAGAAATGGTTGGTCAAGGGCGTCTAATCACCGAAGCAGTATCACTCCCAGTTAGTGCTGATGGGGACAATGGTTATGGAAATTCTATGAACATCAAGAGAACCGTCAATGGATATATTACGTTGGGTTGGCTGGAATTATGCTGGAAGATCAGGTATTAATTGATCTTTTCATACATTTTTTGCTCATTTGTCAAAGTCACTACTCTTATTCGGCGGATTAAGTGATTTTCTTGTTTGTTTTGGTGAGTAATGTTATGAATCTTTTGTAACAGGAAGTAACTGCCTTGACTTAAAACTGAAGTAACTTTGATCTTATTTTTGCAACCAGAAGATGCACCAATTTCTTAATCCCTTGATTATTAGTTTTCTTTAAGAAGATATTCAATGTGGGTTTGTACGTTGTACAAAATAAATATATATAATTGCTAAAGGTAGTGAGTACTTAGGTCTTGAATTCCCACCTCTTGGTGCTGCATTATGAGAATCTATTTGTAGGTTGCGCCCTTAAACATTTAAAAGAAACTCTAATCCAATTCATTGGATACAATCTGGATAGCGCAAGTTCTTTTTTGGCACATTTGGGTGGTGCAATCTAAGACGATTTCAGTATTCTATGCCATGATGGAGGGTGGAAGAGCAACAAAGTAATGTTGGAATAGTCCTGATTTTCTTTAAAACTACTAATGAATCGTATGATCCAGTGATAGATACTTCCAGTCAACCTTCAGCACTTTAAAACTTCACAATAAAAGGATGTGTGCATCTATTGATGCAAAGGCTGGGGTTTTCAGCCCGCTTTAAAAAAAACTTCCAGTCAAGCTATCTCAGGTACATTCATATGACAAGTTCCCACCAAATTGTTTCAGCTATATATCACAACATAGATATGCGCCTCCATTCCCTGATATTCAATCTACTGAGCACTACAGAATGCAAAATACTATTGTCTTAAATTTTTGGGTGTATGAGTCAAATTATGCACTTTAAGCAGACACGTTAAATTTTCTGTGTTTTGTTGTGTTCATGCCAGCGTTTTACACGCCGTATCACCTTGGAAAAAGAAGTAGTTGTTGTCTTGTTCCTTTCTTTTTCCTTTCCTAGAGAATTAAGGGAAATCTGTTTTTTTTACTTTATTCAACAGAAATTGCAGTCAATTATCTTGATAATATATCTCAATTCCTATTTCCCAAAGAGAAGCCTTTCAAGTGTTCAAAGATTGCTTCTTCGTGTTACAGGTTACAATGGCGTGTTCTCTGACACGTGCCACACTACCATGTAAATATATTGTGCTTGATTTATTTTCCACTGTTTCGACGTCCCATTACATGTGTTTTGTTCTACTATTAATAAGATTGTTAATGGAGACTAAAATATCATCACACATGTTTTTTTTGGCTATCCGCTCCCTCTTTAATGCCAAAATTAGTACTCTAGTAATGGTCCGATGGATGGGTACTATTGCTTGCTGAATCAAGTTGTTACAACAGGGCATCTCATATCTATAGCAAGCACAGTAGTTTAATCAGAGATGTCTGCTGGTTTATTTGATTTCTGATTCCGGCAAAGATGAAGCTACACTCATGCGTTCCATCATACACTTTTTTGTTTTTGTATATTGATATCTTGTGAGGGGGTTGTAAGCTAAACACATTTTTGAACTCTGTTAATGATGTATGAACTCTGAATTGCATGGTTGGTCAGATAAGAGGGTTGAAATCTAATAAGACAGCTCACAAGTCTTTACACTTCTATATCGGAAATAGTGGGATACTCAGGCGGCTAGCTACGCACGTCCAGACAGCCGTTGGATCAACTACACAGAGCACCTAATATGAACCCAGGAGCAGAACCCCCACTAACGGCGTTAGGCCGGGTGCAATTTTTCCATTGCTAGTTTTTTGGATTACAGCGAGAACACATGCGAGTGTGCGGTGATTTTTGCAGGCGCTCCTGCCAACCATTTTGGGTTTCTCCATGCATTTTTACAATGTGGTTGTACTTTGTGTTTGGCGAGTGGCATGGCAGGGGTGGGTCAAGCCACAATTTCGAAATTTGCCATATACTAACACCACCACGTCGCATGCAACAAGGAAAACAATTAGCCACAAATGGAAAACCACCACGGCTGGGTTACCATACCCACTGCCAACAAAAATAAGGAGGTCACCATCACAGGTTGCATACCCACAAAGGAGACAGCTGTGGCTGCCTCACGTGGCAAATGCTTTTTGGTGTGGTTCATAGCAAGCCACAAACACGAAAATAACCACAATGCATACACCATGGCTGGGCTTGGTGTGGTGCATAGCTAGCCACGAAACAGAAATTTACCACAAATAAAACATCGTGGTCTGGGGTTGCCATGCTGGTTGACCACCATGGGACAGCGGGGTGTGGAGACCACCTGCAAAAAACGGTGGGTTTGGTATATGGCAAATTTAGAAATGGTGGCTTCACGTGGTGTTGTGGATTGACGTGGCGGTGTTTGGAAAATGGCAAATTGAGAAATTGTGGCTTGACACACCCCTGCCATGCCACTCGCCAAACATAAAGTACAACCACAATGTAAAAATGCATGGAGAAAACCAAATTGGTTGGCATGCAGAGCATAGAAGAAGAAAGCACACCACTGGAGCATAGTCTATGGACGATGGCAGGAGCAGGCATTTCTTTGTGCATGCATGCGCGATGTTTGCATGTTGACGGTGCAAGACGGAGAAGGCAGACGCCGTTGGGTTGTTTGTGCTCTCTGCTCGCTGCATCGAGATTGGGGGGCAGTTTTGCTCGTTATATCCAACGATTCCTAGGACATGCGTAGCTAGCCATGCGCTTATAAAATCCGCGTCTACATATATATATATATATATATATAGGACATATTCATACTACACCCGGGTGTAGTTACACCCACGTGTGTTTCACGTAATTTAGGCAGCATCTATCATACTGGAGACTATATATAGGTAGCATGAAGTATATAAGAATATTTGGGTAGTATATATATTATTTTTTGGGTAGTATGTAATTTTTATTCACATACTCCTTTTGTACGTACAAATATGACGGTATTTTACATATATACTGAAAACTATGGGTGCATTTGCAATTTTTTCACCTAACTTGCTTGGAAGTATCTTAGATATAGTATATGAACAAACTCAAACAAATAAAGTATTACAAATACTTCCGTAAGATAGTATATGAGACGTGGGTGTAGTTACACCCGGGAGTAAGAAGTATTTTTCCTACTCCCGGGTGTAACTACACCCACGTCTCATATATATATATATATATATATATATATATAGGAAAAATACTTCTTACTCCCGGGTGTAACTACACCCACGTCTCATATACTGCCTTACGGAAGTATTTATACTTCTTACTATATCTAAGATACTATATATATATATATATATATATATTTGTTTGTTTCTTGAACATTTGTATGAGCAAAACAGCTGTACCCTCTCGCTCGCTATAATATCTGCTTTTTACTATCATAACAGTTTTAGAAATGGATCCAACCTTCTGAGAAGCCGGTGAGTAATTGAGCCTCACAGTCGCTGTCTATGGCTCCACGAGAATAAATGGCAATTATGCCCCCCCCCTCTTGTTTTTGTGCTGCACCTTTATCTTAGTCCCTCCGATTCAAATTAATGGACTCAGATTGATGTATCTAGACATATTTTAGTGCTAGATACATACAAATCTAAACAAATGTGAGTCCATTAATTTGGATCGGAGAAATTACAGTTTAGTACCATATTCTGTATTTCCAATGTACAGAATCCAAATTTAGTACCATGGTCATGCTACCTTTTGTCATTGTCGATCTGTTGTACATTTAAAACCATCCTTGAGTACTACACTTCACTGGCTGCATGGTGTGAAAAATAGGAATAGTTTATTTCACATAAGATTGGTGTGCAACAGAATTTATGTTAACTGTAAAACTCGTGTAATTCCCTTTGCCTTTATATGGGTTGTATTTTCTCTCCTTTTTATTGTGTCTATTGGATATCTTAGTTCTCTGCGCCTTTTTTGATGTTTGTTTTTCCCTCTTCCTTCTTTGTGGGTTCATTCAGCCTTTTGTTGTTACTACAGATGGCTCATAGCTTGCTCTTTGAGATATATGACAAGAGCAACCACTGGAAAAAATATGTCCTTGTGTCTTGCACGTGGCATTATTGTGGAGGGACTGACAAAGGACCCATTACACATACTGACTTGGTCTGCTTGATGCTGAGGTTATTTCCATGGATTGCTTCTTCGTATTATGTGTTGTAGCATTTAAATCCCTTCTTCCTCTTGTCTTGGATGTGTTCTAAATCCCTTTTTGTGCTGGGAATCCACATGTATGGTCAGATCCCTCCAGACAAAGCAGAACGCCTGAAAGATGTACTGAAAGAGGGAATGGTCTTTGTTATGAAGTTCATTTTTAACCAATCAAAACCATCCTTCAGGACTGGAGAGCCCATTCATGGTGCAGTTTACCAGGTACAGCAAGGTTGAAGAAAAACTAGGGACAGAGGATCTCTGTACTCTGTGTGCATCTGTATGGGTTTGGTGCAGGTAATAGAGCATTGAGTGGTAGTTCGGCAATGTTCATTATCCTACCTTCTATGATCTTCTTGAGTTTCCATATGGTTTTGAGTCATACATTTAGATTGGTTTTGAGTGCACTTTCAGGTGAGTGAGACCGATCAACCACCTACATAACATTTTACTCCCTCTGGCTGCTATCAGAGCTTATAATAAAATTTATTCATAGATGTTAGTAGTTGTGCATAGAGTTGTCGATTTGTTACAAGTCCTTGTGTTACTTGGTTTGAACTCCAATTCAGAAACTCGGATATGCTTGTGAACTTTGAAGTGTTTGAAATTATCCCACCCCATTATGAGCTTCATGCAGTTCAGTGACTTCATTTGTGCATACTGAAAAATGGTATATTTCTGGATGATATGTTAGCACATCCTTGATGTTAACACACAGAAACTTTGGATGATCAGTTGTTAGTTAACAATCGTTTTATCTATTCAAAGTACATGGTAGTAAGTTAGTAGCCAATGTCCTGGTTCGGACCTGATGACTTGTACTCACACACAGAAACTATACACCTCAGAAGTATAGCTTTTAGACGGACCATGTAGCACGTGGGTACCAATTTGCTTTGCTAAAAATGCATGCTTGTTTTCCCTTCCATTTATTCTTAGTAATTAATTATATTTGTATAGTTAAGTTTTCGCATCAATACTCTCGGACAGAAGCCCAAGATAATATTATTAATATGCATTTGTTTTTCAAAATATTTTGTTGCCCTGTTCATGCGGTGCTTGTTAATATGTGGCTGAAGCTAATGCCTTTTAGAATTAAGAAAATGTGACTAAAATTTATGATTTCACAACTTCTCTTGTACCTATATGCTTTGTGCAGCTAATAATTAAGTTCTAATCTAAATATGTAGAGGCCATGAAAACAGGCTGGTTCTTTGGGATGATCGTGCAGCTGAGTTCGAAGTCGAGTGGGTTCATGCTATGGATGATAAGGAACATCATTTGCCTTCTTTGTTGAACCATTGCCGAAGATGGTGAAAGGTAATTTTTAGGCATCTACTCTTTTAGTTGTGCATCATTTTCCTCTGGTAAATTATCCATGCTTATATTATATTTCCTGAGCAGTTGTTTGTACCTTTCCATTTGGTTTAACTATAGGTGTTATAAAGGTTTAACTAAAAATTCTGAATCCCTTTTCAGCTGGTATATTGTTTCGCATGAACCACGATGAACTGCATTCTTCATCGTTTTGAGAGGCTCTTCTTTTTCTCATGCTATTGGTTAAATTGTTATTCAGAGAAGGCCCAATGCTTATGGAATGATGAATCCATGGTTTCCTGACGGAGTGAGCACTCGATTTTTCAAGTGCTATCTGAATGTTAGCCGAAGAGTGAGTTCCATTTGTTGTCTCTATCTTTTCGATGCTTTCAGAATTGCATGTAGACTGAGAGTCGTAGATTAATTTGCTATGGTGATAATTACTATGGTGAGATATAAGAAACAATCTTTCTGTCTTCTCACCATGGAGACTAATATGCCACTTTATCTGGTTATTATTGCCCGTCCGTTGCAGTTCAATATTATAGTTTTGTACAAGCACAAGCACAAGCATAAGCATTATGCCGTAGTTGTTCTCATATCAGAGCATTAGTGTAGAAAATATTGGAATTGAGCATAAGCATACTGAAAATTTCTTACACGTACTGAAATAGCACTAGCACATTCTTTTGTCTTTGATACGCATTTACCTTGTCTGAAGCAGCTCTGCCCCTTCCCCCCTCCACTTTTCCTGAAGCTGCTCTGTCGCGATTGGTGTTGTCCTCCTCGGTAGATGTATAGTGTCGCTGTTTGTGCTACCTTGTCTGATGTGTATAGATTGACTGATTGCCCTCCCCTCATTCATTTCGTGGGCTTTGTTCTTGTGACAGGAATGGTGCGATAAGAAGGTGGAATTCGTGCTAGAGCATGGCTAGCTAGAGAGGACCGATGCGATGAAGGGCGGCTCTAACTGCCAGGTTCAGCTCGAGCAAGAGGTGAGATTTGTTGTGTTGGTCCTTTCAACACATGATTCCTATCATGCAAATTCGAACGATGCCCAATACTGAATGATAATGCCGATTATCCCTGGTCAGTAGCAGAGTATTTTTTTTCGGCATGGCATCAGAATGTAGAGCTTCTGTTACAAATTAGTCCAAATTACATAATAGAATTATTTGACTGTGACTGCCATGGGATTTGGTTTCCTGTCCACATATCCTAAGAATCACATTTACTTCATGATAGATAACATGAGTCACGGATAGTGAATCACTCTGGTGTTTCCTCCACAGCTCTACAAAATAATTCAATTCAGTTTTTCCCTACTATTTTAGCCTGTAGGTGATTCTAACATATGGATCATTTGAATGCAATTATGGTTGGTTCTTCGGGCAATGACAGAGACATATGGTGCACACTTTGTCCTACATGTTTTTTTGGCAGATGGAAGGGATTCCGTCTACTGTGAGAAGTCCAAATTCTGTGACAACTAAAGAGAAATACATTTGTAGGTCATTGCAAGACCTGAATCAGTTACAAGCCCTTGGAAGTGTGATTTCTATTCTTGCCGAATCATCTACATATTTTTGCACTAGAGTCTTTCAAGAGCATTTCACAAGTTTGGGAAGCTCAGCTGGTTTTAAATCTCAACACTTGAACATTTGCAATGTATCATATTTATTTATTTTTCAGGAAAACGCAAAGGACCTTTGCGTTTCATTTCATTAGAAAGATAGAATTGTTGATTACACGCCTCCTAAGAGGCAAAGCGCGGATTAAAAACAGAAATTACAATCAGTGAACGTCTCAGGTGGTGGGCAGGACGACGCGAAGGCCTCTGGCCCCGGCTCTGGCCCAAAGGGCAGCTTCGTCCTTGATCGCATTCAGCACGGCGAGTGAGGAGGGCCTGGCGTTGTCGAAGACGCGGGCATTGCGGTGCTTCCATGTCATCCACGGCACGAGCAGGGTAATGGAGGCAATTCCCTTGTGCATTGGTTTTGGGGTTGCTTGCCGTGTCGTGTGGCACCAGTCGTCGAGGGTGTCGCTGGCATCAGGGGGACGGCACGGGATCCGTAGCCAAGCTAGGACATCGTGCCATACTTGCTGGACGAAGGGGCAAGCCATGATGAGGTGGTGTATCGTCTCCGGTACCTGGTCGCAGAGTAGGCAACGCGGGTGGTGTTGGAGCCCGTGGCGTGCGCGGCGCTCGGCCGTCCAACAGCGATCTTGGTCCGCCAACCAATGGAAGAATTTGACTCGCGGCGGTGCCCAAGTCTTCCAGATGAGCTTCCAGGCTCTTGCGGCATTGGAGCCATGGAACATGGCTCGGTAGCAGGACTGCGCGGTGTAAGTATGGGGCTCTCTATTTATCTGCTCATATGCTTTCATCTTGTTGAGAAGTGGCTGTGGAATCTAGAGGTGACTTACCTCCTGTTAAATCAGCTAAGGAGTCCTGGTGGCTTAATATTAGAGGAAAAGACCGGATCCATTCATCCATCTTCTTGGAAACTTGTTGACTATTGATCCAGTCAGAGGTCACACAAGAATATGTTTCATGTGTTGGTATGTTGACATATTTAGGTATGTCTTGCTACATGCCACATTTTTCAGCATGACATGCACTTATTAGGTGTTGTCGCAATTATCCAGTTTCTCTTAATCCATGATTCTTAGGACCTACTATTCCTGTACATATAAATTTTTGCGTCACTACTCTCTGAAAGAAGTCCAAGATAGTATCATAATATGCATTTTTTTTCTAATTATTTTCTCTCCCTATTTTTTGGTGTGCTTGTTAATATGTGACTGAAGGTAATGCCTTTTAGAATTAGAAATCGTGACTGAAGTTTATGTTTTTCCAACTTCTATGTTTGTGCCTATATGATTTCTGCAACTAATTATTAAGTTCTATCTAAATATGTAGAGGCCATGAGATTAAACAGGTTCTTTGAGATAGCCGTGCAACTTCTGCTTCAAAGTCAAGGGGGTTTGTGCTATGGGTGATAAGGAGCGGTCATTGCCTTCTGTGTTGTTTCCTTTTAGAACCATTAGTATTTTCTTTGGAAGAAGTGCAAGCAGTATCTTAATTGTTCTACAAAAGTGCGGTGAGCACATTGTAATGCAGAATGAGCTGTATCACTGGGAGGTAAAACAATGTAAATTTCTAAGCAATCAAAAGTACCCAGCTTAAGGAAGATCTAGAGGGTGACTCATTTTTATTATACAAGGGAAGCTATAGGGTGTGTATCAATGTTTCACCTACGATAGAACATAGTGTCTTCAGAAATCATCTTAATTAAAATGTCG
Source organism: Avena eriantha (assembly GCA_910589775.1). Lineage (NCBI taxonomy): Eukaryota > Viridiplantae > Streptophyta > Magnoliopsida > Poales > Poaceae > Avena > Avena eriantha. The sequence continues at coordinate 164,767,996 of OU342743.1, read as the reverse complement.
ATGCTGCGGCCTTGGCTAAATTTCGGTTTTGCTTCTGGCCTTGGCGCCAGCGGCGCACCGGGTCATCTAGTTAAGTACGAAAGATCGATTTATGTTACCTCAGTGGAGTACATGAAGAAGCTACATTGACCCTTCCAGGAAACTTTTTTAGCTGCACAGTAAGGGACTGTTTCGAACAGGACTTTCACAGGAATCACTTCATTTCCTGCAGGGACATGAAAAAAGTGTGTGTTGTAGCAGCAGTGGAACTGATGGTCAATTCAGGAAATGGGAGTAATCGGAAATTCTGAACCTGATGCTCCCTACAAAAATCTAAGCACTTGCCAATGGAGTGATGCCTGATGGATAAAAACAATTAATCATTCACCAACCCACATAACAACCATTTTTTATTTCATTACTTTCTGCCATTTGAAATAACGCCTGAAGTGTTTGTGCTAAGCTGTACCTTAGGTAGTATGCCAACAGGCTCCAAAGTAGTCGATCTTCACGTGTTCGCATACAATCATCAATTGACAGACATCAGTTGTCATCTCCTTCTCCAGGAATGAAGGCATAGATCGACTCCAAGTCGAACCCTGATATCACCAATCTTGGGGGGGGGGGGGGGGGGGGGCCTAAGAGATATCCTCAGGAGCAAGTATACAACTGGGCATTAAAGTGAGGCATATAGTAGTGTAAGGATAATGTCTTCATCAAGTATTTAATTGCTCTTTAATAGACAGGTGATGTTTGAACTAAGCAGATCTAATGACCACACAATGTCATGCATAGGTCTTTGAACTGAGAAAGAATTTCCGTTGAATCGAGGAAACTTCCCAGTTAGTTTTATCTAAGTTCTATCTAATCAGTTTTCTCAAAACAAAACAAAACCATCAGTAATATAGTTTGGTTTATGATGTCAACTCAAATTTAGACAGAAAGTATAACACTGGTAGACTTATATGAAAACTAAGCTCTTGTTTGACAAGTCCCAGAACCTGCTATGCTACAAAATCAAGGAATTTGCAAAAAAAACTGATAACCACAGAGCTCTTGGCAACTTCTTATGATTGCATAAAAAACCTTGTGAGTTATTAATCAAGAATGTACAACTTAATCACTGACAACATAAACTTAACCTGCCTGGCTATTCGAAAAATTACATTCACCTGCTTAATCACTCAAGAAACTATTTTTCTGTTCAGAGTAGCATGTGGTCTAGAATTCCAGTTTCCAAATATCTCTGTCAGCATAATAATCACCTATTAGTGCAATAGGTACTCATTGGTCCCAATTTTTCCTTCGATTAAAGGTGACATATAAAGAAGAAACATTACGGGCACATGACAATAGATGACTTGATTAGATGCTACTAAAAGACAGACAGATGTAACGATATCAGCCATTCATTCCGTGAAAATAGTTAAAACTAGTGAGTGTCAACACTTAAACCACCAAAGGCAACGATGATAAAACAGGTCGAGATCCTCCTATAGTCATTCAGCGACAGCAGGGATCTACATCTACTCTTGAAGTAAGCTTGACAGTTCTGACAAGTAGGATTACTTTCGACTTTGGTATGTCCATCACACCCTTTAGCATCGGCTTTACCAAAAAGAATCCGCGCCTTGCAAAGAAATACTTCACCACCTCCTGTTACAGGAAAAAACAGAGTACAAAGCTGTGAGCTCAATGTTAACACAAACTATCCAAATACAACAAGGTTTGGAATGCAATAAAATCCACACTTCTGAAGTTTTTGTCCCAAAAATGTTAACGAAACAAGACAGCCCTTCGGACTAGCAAGGTTTTCACTTAAGTTAGCAAGCTCCATTTTTAAATACATTTTGGCGAATTTCCAGTCAAGTTGGTTAAATTAACTGGCCGTTGATGCAATTTCAAGATCTACCAAGAGGTGTCCAATGAAAAAGCTTTTTCTTAGATCTCCAATGAACAAAGCTGAATGGCTGATCTGACTCAAAGTATAGTTAACACAAACAAGCAATGATGTTGGCAAGCTGACAGCATATGAAGGCTTCCTCATCTGCGTGGTACATTTTTTCTTCATTGCTGTTGCAGAAAAAGGCAAGGTAGAGAGCGTAACTTTGCCCAGGCAGGATCATAGTACAAAAATGTACTATGTTGCCCTTAACACATTTAGGTTCACAACCTTTTTGTTTGGTGATAGAATAAGTCTACTTTAATTGAGTGAAGGCAAAGAATGACGTAATACCTTTTTTACTCACTAAAATGTTTCTTGGCCATGCAATCTTCATGTGGAATTGATAAAAAATGACAATAATGGATTTCAGAGAAGTTCTAAGATCTTTGGACAGATTATACTAGCTTTTGTATAAGTGTAATTCGTAAAAAAAAATTATTATCAAACTTCAAATGAAATTAGGTCAAGTAGCAGTACTAATTGGTCGTCTGAGTCAACTTTTCCCTGCCTTGACTCCCTTAAATAAGTAAAGAGGCCTAGCAATTCTCAAGTTTAGGGACCCAAATGACAGTGACACAACCCTCGAAGGTTAGGAATCTTCAATGAACTGACTTACGAAATGAACCTAGCTCACTTAGTTAAGGGAGTAGATGTACACCCAGGTTCAAGTCTTCACGGACACAAATTTGGGTTCTTACAACCGGCGTAGGGGACTCCTCTATCATTTTACTTTCAAAAAATACAATGAACTTACTTCTACAAAGTGTCAAATTCCGAACTAATTTAGGAAAAAAACATTTAAAAAGGCAGAAAGGAGTTAAAGCCTCCTCCAAAAAAACTGGAGTTAAAGTCTTAATGACCATTGCTGAGCACAGGTTACAACAAGAAACACAACAACAAAAGACCATGGGTAAATTTGTAAGTAGAACCAAACTGCAATGCTTCCATCCTCCTAAAAATACATTATCTTGTAACCAAGCTTGTTAGAGAAAACATGGGAATGAAAGACTTCTATTCAAAGACACCTAGGTAAAACAAATTTGTGGATGAAGCAATCCCACAGCACAACTGGTAGACATAAATGCTAGTAAGCTATCCTACAATATGTGAAGTAAATGTGAAATGGATTAAAGGCGTGGACTCATGCTTATCTTCAAGTATATCAAGTAGTGTGTCCTAAAATGTATTGTCATCTTCTCTCGCTTATCAATCTCATGTCAAGGATTACTTGAGATCACCATTTCCTTTTCTTTTGAAAGCTATTTTATTCCAAGTATGAGGAAAAGAGGCTGATTCCACATACATTAAATAAAGCAAACAATATGGCAAAAGGAAAAGAGTGAAAAACCATATATAATACCTTCATACATTCTTGGAAACCTTTTCCAGAAGACTCACAAGCTTCTTACCAATCTTTGCCTTCGGTGCATGTACCTGCACCACCATCCGTGCCTCGATCTTCAGCTCTGCATATTTGACTCTCTCCAGTTTCTTCTCGATGTCGAGGGCTCTCTTGCCATCTAGTCTTGTGAATGAGCCTTCGAGGCCAGGCTGTGCCTCCGCGAGCAGCTTAACCTCCTGCGCAAGCAGAGGATACATCTCACACATTTCCCCGAAGGTCTTGGTATCAGAATGTCTCCCACCAGTCTGTCTGTTGCCATTAGTGGAGCCAGCGGCGGTGACGCCATCAGCCTGTTTGTTGCCATTAATGGAGCCAGTTGCAGCGGTGGTCGCCGACAGATCTCCCCAGACATCTTTAGAGAGATTATGAAGGCGCCTATCATGGTCTGTAGTAGGCACGACCCGTGATTTGTAGCGACGAAGTAGGCTACGCACTTTATCCTTAATATCAGAGTGATTGCAGATTTTGTCCTCGAGGCTCTCACGGAGGGATTCAAAGAAGTCACGGTCCCCGGGAGCCGGCAGCTCCCCATGTTGGCGGCGGTGCTGGGCAAGCGCCACAAGAATCAGGACCTCGTCACCGGGAGCCCATACGCGCCTGGTTCTCTTTGACTTGGGTTCTCTCGACTCGCTCTGCCGCTCCGTCTTCTCGCCATATGGCTGTACCCCCGGCGACAGCGATTTATCAATCTCGCTGGACGCCCTCTTCCTGCCGCGAGCAGGAGGCTTGTTTGATTGAAGCTGGTTCTTGGCCGCGGTCACGGGAGGGTCGAGCCTCTTGCTTGATGGCTGCAGATCCTCCCCCTCGTCGTCCTTCTCCTCCACCTCCGCCGCCGCCGCCCATTCCTCCTCCGACGATTCTGATTCCGATTCCTCCTCCGATTCCTCCCTTTCTTCGTCTGCCACCTTTTGCTCGTGGGAGGTGGTAGAATCGCTGGAGGACGCGTCCCCGTCTTCTTCCGTGCTGGAGGAAGGAGCGGCGGCGGCGGCGGCTGGGGGCTTGGGTGGAACGGCGCGCTTGGGAGCCATGGCTGGGACTGAGTGTTCTGTGGGGTTTAGGCTAAAATTGGAACTCGGTTACCTTTTGAGTACAATGGGCCATATGGTTAACCCGAAAAAGCAATTAGGTACAAATGGTTCAATCCCTTTGCCCCAAAGGTTAACACGGGATGCTCCGCGGCCGCTCCATGCTCAGGACCACCTGCTCCTACTAGGCACTAGCAAGCGCCAGCCTGAAGCTACCGCGAGCTTCTGTGGACCCGCCTGAATTAATCTGGAGCTTGGTCTTGTTCTTTCCCGTTCTTTCATTAGGTGCATTGCTGATTAATTGGTAGTGATTTTCGTAATTACTGAGCATCCCGTCCCCGCGAGCGATCTGTGTGGTGCGTGTCAGCTGCCGCTGTACTACTACCGATTGTACTCTGCATTACAAGCTTTAAGATACTGACAGAGATGGATACTGAAGGATGAATCGCTGCTTCTTGCTTGCTATGGTATAGCTATATATCGAGAGCTTTCTCTGAATTATCATCAGGGCTTGATCTGAATTAGTTTTATGTTTCCCATGCGAGAGGCAGGGATGACTAGTTTGGTCCTGTAGTACTATAAGGTGGACGATTATAGTACTGTACTATATTTGGTGGTACATTAATTAAAGCTGACAACGGATGAATCTGAGGAAATATATGTGATGGAGCAGTATTGAGATGAAAAATAATACTACAAGTAATCATTGACGAAATACTCCAGCTGCCACCTCTGTATTTGTCTCTCTCTCTAGATTTGTGAATATTTGTCATTGTTGTATAATGCAAAAGAAGTGGTTTGACCCTTAATAACCATTGGTTAACCATTTACCTTAATAACCTAATGGTTAACCTATATTGTCCATTTATACAAAGCGGTTAAATAGGTTCGGGTTCGAAAAATAAATGGTTAACCAAATCCCATTAGTTTAGGCTAGTGGGCTTGACCGAGGTCTTGGGACCTGAAGCAGTGTGAAGGCCGTCTGGGTCAATCGCCAGATTTTCGGGGAATTGCAATTTCTAACTTTTGGCTGACCACAATCGTGGCTTACCGTGTGGTCACAGCCTGAGCCGCGCGATCTCCATCGTGCGGTCGTGCGCGTCGGCATCCTCTCGTCTCTCTCACCTCGAACCCAAGGCGAACACAAAGAAACACTCACGGAGATCTGAGCGAGCTCAACCTTCAGTAATGGCCACACCCCTCCCCTCAAAAGCGGCATCGGTGGATCCCTCCTCCGCACGACCCCCTTTACCTTCGTGGTGTGGTGCTGCACCGTGCCCTGCCCCTCGCGCCGCCGGTTCCCGACGAGGCGCCCGGTGGCGTCGCGTGCGGACGACTCGTCGCCGGCGCAATTCGAGATAACCGTGGGGGGCGGGGTTGAAGCTGCTCGGGGTCACGGAGAGCGCGTGCTTCGGCGAGATCCTTCTTGGGGCCGTCGCTGCCTCCTGCAACGGAGACCAGGACATCGCCGCCCAGGTCCCCAAGCCCCACCTCTCCTACACTCCATGCTGTATTTTTTTCACTTCTGCTTTCCCTTGAAGTGAGGTCGATTCTAGGATTATTTGATAATTCCGCGGTGTTGCTAATTTAGGATGAGTGGTCTCCTTTGATCAATTGGTAAATCAAGGATGGCGATGCATCTTAGTACCAAGTCCAGTACCAAATTCCGGTTCTAATATACTTCCATACATGGTAAAGACCTTAGCTAGATCATTAATTTTAGGCACTTTAGTGGATATCTGATCATTGTTCTTGTGTGAGATAAATCGAGGAAGTCAAACCAATCTAGTTTCCGTATGCTGTGCTTTCCTACTTGTCCCTATACAGTCCAGTTCATGTGTTTTTTTTTGGTGTGCCCCTGCCTGATTTTGCTTTGACATCGTAGCAAGGATAGTTTGGTTGTTTATTAGGGATCCCGTGGCCATTTTTTGTCTCTATGTTTGTACCTGCTCCATGATGGCGTTTTGTTGTTGGATTTGGTGTGGGTATGTGTGTGGGGGGATTGGGTGGCTTATGATGCGGAACAGATAATTTTGTCGATGGTTGTTGTAACATCTGTCATACGGAGTATTAGGTAACACGCACATCTGTTCACTCGCTCTCATTTGTGTTGGATGTAGTTTTGCACTAGATCTATGAACATGTGTTCGAATCTCGATTTATGTCAGTGTTTTACTCTAAATGTTAGTGTCCTTCTAGATGCATTTTTAGTGTTCCTTAGATGTCATTTTTACTTGATTTCTCTTCAGTCATGTCTATATGTATCTGGAAGTATGTTAGGTCTTAGGTACATGTTGGTTTCAGAGTTTACTCCAAATGCAAATCATGAATTTTTTGGCTACATAAGTATCTTAGTTCATGTATAGAACACCCTTTGGTTTGATTTGTTTTGCTTTTGCTTGAAAATAGAGGTTAGTTCGTACACACCCCCCTACTCTTTTCTATTTCGTGCATCCACTATTTTTTACAGGCTGACTTTACTCATTTTTTTCATTGCAGTTACACGGATGTTTAATCTAGTTTTGGCATAATCACGAGATGCGGCAAGAGATCATTGAAGGGCCAAATTATATATGCTCTACAGAATATGGCTAAATAAATAGGAAATTACAAAGATGGAAATTTCTATTTCAACTAACCAAACGAATAAACTAAAGGTAGAAGCTTGCAAACTCAGTTCAGGACCATGACACTTGTATTTATAAGTTGCTAAAATAATATATGCATACTCACTGAATTGTTTTTATTTCACACAGATAATATTGGTTCCATTTTTGCGCCCCATGTCAACAATGGAAATCGCTGCGTACTATGATACCCACGGCACCCGGAAATTGCGGCAAATCTGTCTTTTCCGCCATTGCATCACTCGCATCTCACCAAGCACCAAAGTTTGGCATGCCATCGTTGACTATAGATTTGAGCCAAGACGAACTTCCTCCTTGAGTAATATTTGAGCAGTTATAATGAATCCTGCGCAAAACTGTGCAGCCTAGGAAGAGAACATGCTTCTTTTGTACCTTTTATCATCAACCTGCGGGGAAGAAATCTCCACGACGGCTGAAGGATTAGAGATGTCCTCTAGAGGGGGTGAATAGGCAATTTCAAAACTATTATGGTTTTGGCTTTGATAGAATGCGGAATTAAACTAACGTTTATTTTACAAGCATCTAAAAATATAAACGGTGGGATCCCTGGGGTTAACAACATAAATCTGATTTTAGCCGCCCTTGATCTTGTCTCTCAGCACATCTTAACCGTACGCCTGTTTTTACCGCGTCGTATAAAACCTGAGCCCACTCTGAAAACCCTAGCCACCGGTTGCCAATCCCCTCGCGCGCTTCGCCTCCCCAATTCCCCGTCTCGTTCGCCCCCGCCCATCTCCCCGATGCCGCCACTGTCCTTTCTCCTCCAACCCCTCTTCTCTCCTTGTGCCTTCACCTCAATCCTTGCCTCTCTCATTGTCAAGCGTGGCGGCCGGGTCGGGACCGCTTCCTCCAGCTCCCTCCATCTTCGGGCAAGACGAGAGAAGGGATGGTAGCGGGCCGAGATCCTCTGCGGCGTTGGGAAGGAGGAGCATTGCCTGTGCTGCGCCACGACGTCGAGCTCGCCGTGGCGCACCGTGTTGTGGCTAGGAGGAACGCTTGGCGGTTGGTGGAAGCAGCAACGCCCATGTATCGGTACGCCGCTGCACTTCTCGCCGCCGAGACATGAATGGGATGCTGCTTGGCTCACTACTGTCTTTATTCTCTCGCTCTCTCCATTCTCTCCCTAATTGTTGTCTTTCTTGATCTCTTGACCAGGCTGGAGAACCGTGAAATTGTGGCCATGGCTCGACGAAGAAGGAGAAGGAGCGCATGATACAAATGGAGCTGCATCGTTGGGTGCTGCTGCGGTCGCGTGGAGTCACTTCGCTTTCGCTCTCATTGCCCGTGCCCAGGAAGGTATTGTGCTCATGGTTTCTTGCTGCATCACCGTGTTTGCTATACTACACATGCATGTGACCGTGCATGCTTGGCTAGCTATCATCTTGGCTTGCTTGCTGCTTATTAGGATTCATGATGGATTTCAGGTGTTCTTTTTTGTTTGCAAGTGTGTTGTTCCCCGAAGAGAAAATCTTGGAGCAGTTGTACTAACATATGGTAGTGCTTTGGACGAGAATTGAATGGTGGTGATAGGAAATGAAAAAAATCAAGGTGAAATTCAGTACACAGATAGCTATTCCTTTCATGATCTTACTATTGATTTCTGATTTATTTTGTTCATGATGACCAGCTACAGATTTTTGTCTTGCTCTGATAATCATAGAAATCCCGAGGTTTCTTCCCAGGGTTTTATCAATCATCATTTGCAGGTGGAAAATATTGTGGTTGCTTGCCTTGCCGAGGAAACATAGTTATTACTCGTGAGGTAAAATTAATCTTAGTATGCATTTGCAAGCTTCAATTCACTTGTATAGATAATTTATTATTTTCTTGAGCTTCAGTATTAGATGGTTAATGCTTAATCCATGTGGTAAGAAAATGTGTCATGTGTTTCTCCATATGGTTATTATCATATCAAGCAAAATAAAGAGTATATTTGTTGGAATACACTTCGTATAAATGGGGCATGATAAGGTATATGTTGTAGTGGCATCTGTACCGACTTTGCTAGAAAAATGGTGTTCTATTGCATCTATTGCTCGATGGTGCTTAAAAACTCTCAGCTCTAGCTGAGGCAATTTGTAGGTGATATTGATCGGCTATTTTCCAGGGTCAAGCCTGAGATTAGAGAGAAAATCCTTAACTTTGCACAAACTTTAGGACTCTAAACTTTTGTGGGAACCATGGTCCAACCATGGTAATTGTAACATATATTGTACATGTTTTCCCCTTTTGTAATATCTAACCATTAGAACACTCTCCTGCTGTAATTTCTAAAAAAATTGGTGCTTGAAAATTGCATGCCAAGCTGGTTCTTATGGGTCAACAGATTACAGATAATGTTAATCTTTATTTTGAGACATGGCCTGAGCTGATTCTTTGGGCTGTCATTTCTGCAGGTTAACTTGGGATAGGTTGATCTCAAACTTTGTGGTTTTATTTCCCTCTCCATGATATATTTATCTAGGAATACATATATCTGCAGTGGTGCCCGGAGAGGCAGAACCTTTGTTCGAAGCCTGCACATAGACACGAGAACAAGAGAAGTCATGACATATCAACTGTTGCAGGCGCTGGTGGCCTTGATGGCTGAACCAACATTGTGTGGCGAGTTTCTTCTTATTTCCCTGGAAATTTGTGTGATATATATGATTATGATGTCTCTTCAACTCATAGTTGTGACTTAGTTGATTGTCTTTTATTTTCTGATCTTTTTGTGACCAGGCAGCTCAAATAAAAAATATCTATGTCAAGGGAGGATAGAATAGAAAAAAAGGAACTTCTGAAATGCAATACAAGATTTTTGGGGGTAAATCTCCATTGCTATAAAAGATGCTATACAAATATGCTCTGCATGTTTAGAACTATTTTCCGTGACTAGAAATTGTTGATGATGTGTAAAATAGTTACTAATATTTTCTGTGACTATACATTTCATATTTTTGTACAAGTAGCTCTATACATGAAAAAATGCATGTGCGGAGAGGAGGTGATCAGTCAATAGGAGTTACTAATATGCATCAACATTATTAAAGTGGCAATGGTACTCTTAAAACAGTTGCATGCACACCCTTAAATTGTAAATATCTGCATTTTTGCAGACCTCAATTTACTGATAATTCAGATTATGTGAGTGCCATCACAGTATTTGATCTGCATTTGCCTCCACGTGGTTTTAGAATGGTGGTAGCATTTTGTCCATGACTTGATGAAGGGCTGCCAAGTGTTATGCTTCTCGCGGTACGTATCTAATGTTTGGAATTATTTTGATGAGAAGCTGGTGAATGGTTTCATTGGAAGCCTTTATTAGATCTTCCATTGCTGGTCATATTATGTGATGTGGTTCTTAAACTGTACAATGATAGATGGCATGGTTATTTCGTTTTCCAGTACTACAAAATTGGTTTCAGCATCGCAATTTTTTTTTTGATATATGCGTCTATGATTCAAAGGGTGAGGGTTATAGAACTTTCACATTTTCTAAAATAACATCAGCCCTAATGGAAAAGCCCCAACATAGCTATGAAGGATTCCACTAAAGAGTACACCGCGACTGGCTTGTAGTTTGATTTTGTTGGCACCGGGTCCAGGCAGATAGCAACAACATGGTCCATTCTTGATCGCATAATGGACCACCATCTTCGCATAGAGTGCTATTTCTTCCCCATATTTTATTTTTGTTTGTTCTCCTAATTGCTTTTCGTCAGTAAGGTCATGCCATATGTACCATAGTCTAGAAAAATCCATTCGACATGAACTAGAATGCATATGTAGTTGTGTTCCAGCAAGCATGTGTAATCTCTATATTCTTTTCCTATTTTCATTGTTACCACACATATCATTGATTGTGCTATCATGAAGAACATGAGATGCATGCACAGATCCTGCCTGGACCAAGAGAGTATATCATATCACCGTTGCTATTCATGTGCCTGTGTTTAATGTTTTTCCCAATCTTCTAGGACTTCAAGGATTCCCTAGTGATAGGCGTGCGCAGAGCTTTGTTCCTCGATGTTGGGTATTGCAGTGGGATACCAGCTGGGTAAATCATCAGTCCCTCAATATGTCGCTATTTGTGATGTTATTTAGCAAAATGGTCTAATCTTTTAAAACTCTTGCCTCAAGTTATAGGGTTTGCATCTGTATCTGTCAACACCAAAGAAGTGCACCCGTCTATCACCTTGCTCTGGCTGGCAATATTGTTTTCTCTTAGTAATGCATCCCCCCTTAGGTGTTGTTCTGTGTGATGGACTACAGACGTAGATACTCTGCTCAGCAAACTGGCCCTGCAATGGTGCAAAAAAGAAATAAACTTGGACTGTGGCTAGGCTAATATATCTGTTGTAGATCTGCATTTTGTAGTGTCAAAACAAATATGCAGTGGTATACCACTGTGCTTCATCATTGAAAATATTTACTCTTATATGCATTCTCATATAGAACTCTGTTTTCAATATTGTATAACCTACAATTCATCATTTAGTTGCGGTTCATGTCTTCTACTATTTCTTGATCTTCAATTCATATCACTCCATTTATGGACCTACCATCATATGTTCTATCGAATATCTTAAATAATATTCATGTGCTCATTTATAGTATTACTACAATAGTAAAAAGATTGATCAAGTCTAGGAACATATATCTTTGTTAAGTTTTACTACTCTTGATATTTTTTATACGAGGGGTTATCACAGAAATAAACTGTTTTCACTAAACTGTTATGCATCGTTTGGCACTTTATATTTGTAGCACTACTTCAAGTTTAATTCAGTGGGTTCATTCAGAGGAAATATGTTGCACTACCACCAATTATCGATAAGCCGTCACTTCACTTTTTAGTATTTTTGTTGTCTATTTGCTTACCTTGCAATCACCCCTGATTGCTATGTTCAGAACCTCCTGGAACCTCCTTTTATAGCTTTTATGGTCGTCCTGATATTTAGTATAAATTTCCTTGGGTTTCTTGTTAATAAGAAAGGACAGGAAGTATCAAATAATATTTACTGATGACATACTATGGTGCTTGCAGTGAGGAAACAATGCGCGCTCTGTGGTTTTGAGGGCTGGTGGTGCTTCTCCTGGACATGTTGTACAAGTTTAGCTCTATCATTTTAAGATTTATACCTTTCTTTGGCTCCATCCAGCTTAGAAGTGGACTGGATATATATCTATTTATTGGTCTTTGTAGGAAATATATCCAAAACTAAATCAGTGTTTTGATTAGTGCGTCAAATCTTTGTCACCCGAGAAATTAGTCCAAAACTAAGTGTTCTGTCATGATAAATCAGATTTTTATGGTGATTTTTTATCGGAAAATACCTGCGTTTTGATTTGTTTACAGATGGTGGCATAGCTGGGACTTGGTTTTCTGCCGCCTGTCGCTCGAACCGCTGTCGTTTTAGTTTTGGCCGTTCCAGAACGTTGGAGAACAGGAAACTGACCCATGGCTGGCTTCTCCCTCCACCATGAGCTCTTCAGTATTCAAATCATTGGCATTGGGGAAAAGTAGGACAAGCGGTAGCATAGCAAGGAAAGGTGGGATGAGCAGCCATTGTTTTGCTGCAGCAAGGTGAGGTCACTGGTTATGGTTATCAAGTGTTGATGAATTGTCCACATGGTCTGATAAGTTTTCTCTGGTTGTGGTGCAGGTTATACGTGAGGGTTCCCGAAAGGCCATATATTGATTTTTTTCGGTGTGTATCAGTTTGTGTTGTAAAGTATCAGTCTGTGGTGAAACAATTTCTGGTTAAATCTCTTCTTATGTTCATACGTTTTTACGTAACCAATTCCTGGGATCCTACTCTTATTCATCACTGTAGCACCTGTGGGTTAAGTTCTCCTGATTGATGATGCAACCGATTTGAACCTGTGTCTTGGAAAGAGTTCTAAATACATTTGTCCACGGAAATAGGACCGTAATAAGCGGTTTGGCCGCCTAATATCTGCACGACTGCTCCATCTCTTCATATACCAATTTCATTTTGTTGTGCGGATGCAAAGGACATCACTTAGTCATCTCCTAGGCTGCAGATTATATATCTAAATTCACTAGCACAAAGATGGAAATGCATGCAGGCTCTGAGAGAATATTAGGTGGATTTGCTCGCTCATGATTTAGTTATATCCTAAACTGCATATTTTTATCTGAATTCATTCGTGTAAATATGGAAATGCAGGCTCACGGAGAATATTACGTGGACCTGCTCATAACTTTGGACAAGCTATACTTGTCCGAAATCATAGTTCGACACAACCTTCCACTGCTACAATAACCTTATAGACATACGACCTGACCCATGATACAACACACTGAAATTTAGTACCCAACTAACTCATGCCCCAATCTTCATCATCAGAGATGATAACAATTGCATTGTCACAATAGCTGGCTTCGAGATTGTTGGTGCTACCCTCCACCATTCGGTGTTGTCTCTCCCCCTCCACCTACTATTGGTGCCTCTCTGCCGCCGCTTCGCGTGTGCCCTGTGGTGTGCCTCCTCCATCGCCCGGTGAGCAGCTGCCTCTGCCTGCTGCCGAGCTAGCAGCGCTGTGGCCTGTCCGCCCTCTCCTCGGCGGCGATGAAGATCTCCATCACATTGTATCGAGTGGCCATTTTGGTTGTGTTGAATGGCCATGTTAGTTTCCTTGAGAGTCATCGCCTAAGTTGCCGCCCGCGTCCCTCCCGCGCAGATGGTAGTCTGTTCTGGATTCGTCGGCAGCATCAACTCCTCTCCCCCTCATCCCCTGAGTCGTCCATGTCCACGTCTCGATCTCCTCCTCCTCCTCTTCGCCCAAAGGACTTGGGGGCCAGATCTCCTCCTCTTCCACTTTGTCTGAAGACAGAGGACTTGGGCAGGCAGTGGTGCGCGCGTGGTGGTTGAGCATAACCAAAGCTATAGCGAGCTTGTGGACCATTGTGCCGGCTAGCAACTGTGATATCGAGGTGTGAGAATTCTAGCACATGGGGGCACAACGACGGATCTTATAGAAATAAGTCGTGTGGGAAACGATTGTAGAACATGGTGGCACGGGATGTGAATGGGAGTGGGTGGGAGTAAATGTTGCCGCAGTGTGGCGAGTCGTACCGCCGCCGCGTCGATCAGTGGCAGCGTTACCTGGGCAGACGAGAAAGCTGAGGTGTAAACTGTGGCTTCTGATGCAAGCATGATGTTACGTCTGTCTAACTACACTTGAAGTCTGGTCTTGCGTTATCATTTTCCACCTGAATTTTATTGGTCGTATACAAAACGTGAACCGGTACGAGAGTCATGGGGTCGTGCGCCAAGGCGCACCCCTAAATCTAGTAAAACCTAAATACACTAGGCTCAACTAAGTGCACCAACAAGTTAAGCTAAGCAAGATAGCACAAGATAAATATACCACAAGTGATAAGCAATATATAATTACTTCAAGCACGATGACTATCACAAGAAAAGTAAGCTCGGCTATAGAGATAACCGAGGCACGCGAAGAGGAAGATGTATTTCCATATTCCCTTACAAGAAGGTACGTCACGTTGGAGAGGTGTGGGATGCCATGAAGGATTTTCCAACGCCACGAAGCCTCACCTTCTTCTCCGAGTCTATTCCATGAAGGAATATGCCCTTTCCTTATGGCTAGCTTTTCCTCCACTCCGGAGATGGCAAGCTCCACAACCACTTCACAAGCTCCATGAAGGAGAAGCCTGGGTCTCTTCACAATCTTCTACGAAGAGGACACCCCGACACCAACCATCAAGCCAACTAGGAGGTCACCCTCTAAGAGTAACAAGCTCATGGTCTCTCACTCGAACAAATCGTAATGGAGAGCTCAACACTTATGCAAGAATGCAAAGCAAGAGCACCAAGGGTGCTCAAATCCTTCACTCTCAAATCCTACCAAAGAAACAAGTGCTAGGGAGGAATTAGAGAGGATGAACAATGGTGGAAGTCAACCAATGACTCCAATATCTGGATCTAAAGGGTTTCCCTTACTTAGAGGAGTAATTGATTGGTGAGGATTGTAGATCTAGATATCCTCTTCCAAAGCCCTCAAAAAGATGCAAGAATCATAGGAGGGAAGGGGGAGGAAGCAAGCTTAAAAGGTTCAACAATGGAGGTCAATTTCGTGGTCAAGAACACCCAAAAACGTTGGGGGAAGAACCCCCTTATATAGGGGAAAGCAAATATGGTTGTTGGGAGAAAGCTGCGTAAACCCGGTTTGAAGTTCGGTTGAACCGGCTCTGGATGGCCCGGCTGAATCCCGGTTGAACCGGATCTAAACCGAGAATGGTTACAGAATGCAATCCTGGATAGACTCGGTTGCGAAACCAGGAATCCCGGTTGAACCGGATCTAAAACAGACTTCACGAAAAACGCAATAACTTTTGCATCCGGACTCCGATTTTGATGATATTGGGCTTATTTTGATGAGAAAAACAAGCTCTACAAGATGGTGCATAAAACATAATAGTAGAACAATGTAGGGTAGAACCAAATTAAGAAAGGTATGAAGCCTCCCTATGATAAGAACTGGTAAAACCTTCAAACTCGAAAACGCCATAGAAGATGCATACGAACTCTGTTTTCGATGAACTTGGGCTTGTTGAAGAGCTAGCAACAAGCTCAAGAAACTCACATGGAGAAACACCAAGAAGCAACAAAATAGGAAGATGAAAAGTATTGAGCTCCCTACGACGATGTGATCAAGTTACCCAACCAAAAGCCCCTCTTGATGGTGTGGCTATCTATCCTATAACCTAGTCTCCAAACAACCACCTTAAGACCGGTAAAAGGAAAACCTAGCAAGGCCGTACCTTTTCCTTGCACATCCCACTTGATCTCGATGATAACGCTTCAAGCTCCATCCAAGCCGGAATGCGTCACTTTATCATTGTTGCTTCATGAAGACTCATAATTTGCTCCCCCATACACCACTATGGGATAGCTTCATTAAGACACTTCTTAACATGTCCATTATCACCAATATGGACAGAAAGCTTCAAGCAAATGATCTTCTCAGGATGCTTATCTTGAATTTGCCCTTCTCAACCTTGATGACGATCAACACTTGATGTCATCCACTCATGGGCATACCACAAGATCCATGTGGTACATTCTTCACGCTTCATGTGTTGACCAACTTGAAATCACTCTTCACTCTTTGTATTGGTCAACCAAGTATCTTCTTGTGCTCCATCTCAATATCTTGAGGTACATCAAGAACTTTTCATTTGATTACATGCTCTAAATCTTAGTCAACCATAACTCAACTAATAAGGCTATCATGACACCGACTTAGAGCCATATCTTGAATTCTTATATTGATATCACACTCTCAAGATCTTGATCATATCATATTCTTATTCAACTCGATGACCTTGATACCAATACTCAAGGTATATCTTTATCTTCATGGCATCCATACTTGAATCCAACACATGAACTACAAGCATGACCTATGGAATATTCCTTCATATAAAACTCAATGAAAACATTAGTCCATAGGGATTGTCATTAATCACCAAAACCACACATAGGGGCAATTACCCTTTCAATCTCCCCCATTTTGGTAATTGATGACAATCACAACAAGAGGGTCTATATAGTGAATATTAGAAACAAGTATGCAGCTTATCCGAGAATAAGTTGTAAACAAGAGGTTGTACTTGATATGGTTAAGTAACACAAAGATACTAGCCCATATCAAAACCGATTCTACTCACACAAAGTACAAATAATGCACGAGATGTGAGTAGAACCAACATATATAGAGAAAACTCCTCCACAATATATGCACGTGTGATGAACTTAAATTTCATTGCATACATTGTCAAGCATGACCTTTGGGAGAGTTTCCACTATATATTCAACCATGCAAAACGTAATAAAGATGAAATGCATGAAAGGCAAACAATTAAAAAAAACCAATCTTAAGTACAAAACCATTTCCCTTTAAACCCTCTAAATTTCTCCCCCATTGACAACAAGTACCAAAATGGATGACAAGGTTAGAAGGACAATATAGTATGAGTTCCTACCCAAGGTGTGCATTACTCGTAATATAAGTGAAATCATATGCACATATCCAATGACGAATACTTGGAGGAAATCAAACTATATTGAGGATCAAATATTGCTAAAAGGATAACAAGGTGAAGAAACTTCAACAGATGAAGCAAGCAATCAAAAGATCCAAATGATCAAATGGACAAATAGTGCTCTAAATGAAAAAAGGAGGCTCCCCAAGGTTCGTGATTAAATTAGTTGTTTCATTTGAATACAGTATGCATAAACATGGAATCCTCACTCCCTCTATATCATTTAGAACACAACCAAGATACAAGGAGTATAGATATAAATCAATGCACTTGTTAAGACAAGCTTAAGTCCAAAATAAACCAAATATGAGATATGAGTGTGTGAAGATGCAATAAAAGTAGACCGAGCACTCATAAATCAAGACCTTAACACTCTCATGTATATAAGGGAGATATCAAGTTTGCATATCAAGTAGCCGGCGCCAAATCAAACACTAATCAATACCATTAAAAACCAAGAGGATAAAAGACATGGTTGACAAAGAGCAAGCATATCAAGGCGAGATATTAACACTCTCGTGTATATAAGTTTCTAAGTGGACAATATGAGAATAGTCCACAAACAAACATACACACATAAGAGGTTAATAAAAAGAATACATGATATACAAGAGGACGTCATAAGATATACCAAAAAGGATATTTTGCTTAAGTGCATATAAAACCCATGGCTCTATTTTATCTCATGGTATATCAATGAACTTCACCAAATAAAAATAAAAACCTCAGAAACATCACAACTAACACTAAGGGAACAAATGCTAGTTGGGATATTTTGAGAAAGACAACAAGTAGCAAAAGGAAGGATTCAATGCAATTTCAACAATATTGCACATGAGAGTACCTTGAGGAGCAATAAATTGATAGAAGGCATATTTGGGATTGGTGAATCATGAACATGATTTTATATACTCCCCATTATATGCATCATCTCAAATTACTCACATAAGCAATACAAATAGAGAAGTGTTTCAAGATCCTTGCAAGAACCGCAACATTTACAAACAACTAAATTCATGCCAAGATGCAACCTACAAGAGATTGGATGGAAGAATAGTATGCATGAATAAGATACTTATTACCAAGATAGCAAGGGTATGATGCCGTAGATAAGAATTATTCGATCATCCTAGCTTGACTCCAATTATCATGTGGTGACAACACCTTCCTTATAGACGAGACACACATCCATTGCATATCCAATGTACCTAAAACAACATTCAAGTACATCTTGGTCCCTAAACTTATTGGGTCCAAAGTGGTTAGACTAACCAAAACACATAGGACACACTCCATAAAAATATGTGCATATTTAGAGATGAAATTTGAATTTCATGCACATCTTAGCCGTTTAAGGATTTGATGGAGTATGTCCTATATATTAGATCAAAGAAAGCAAAGCATGATATAAGATAGATATTTAGTAAACATGCATGCGCAAGATTTTCAAGATCTAATGAAGATATAATTTGGACAAATCACCAAAATATTTAAGAAGGCATACAAGGTGTGAAAAAATACATTTATTGTCCAAACTGCAGGGGTTCATGTATGAAAACAATAAAATTTTACCCTACGCTCCTAAACCCCTGATACTGCTAGGACCTATCTATTAGTAATGCAGTAACGGGAGGGGCTTTTCGCGAACTTACCCTTAAAGACCAAAAAGCGTTGTTAATGCTCAGGAGAGCATGGTTGATGTAGACGATCTGAAGCCTCAAGTGTGACACCTCGCAGGGAGGTACATGCATCTGGTGCCTGGTGATGACTCTCGCTTCCCCGATCAAATAGCAGTTGCGGAAGTAGAGCTCCTGGATCTGAATCCCGCAGCGCGGTGGCGCTCCACGGTGACGATGTCTCTCGTTCGCGCAATCCGGACTTGGGACCACGGTCACGGGAGAGAGAGAGAGAGAGAGAGAGAGAGAGAGAGAGAGAGAGAGAGAGAGAGAGAGAGAAATATCAATTGGAGGTCTCCCCAAAAGTGAGGAAACCTTTATTGAATATTGTGTGTATTTTTTGGTCAAAATACCCCACTATATATAGGGGAAATCCCACCCTATGGCTAACTATCTTAGCCATGTGGGACTAAACAAAGGAGGGGAGAGGGAGGCAGCCGCCGGCCGGCCAAGGAGGCCCAAGTGGGCCCCACGCGGGTGGCCAAGGCCTAGCCGGCCATCCCCTCCTTCTTCCACCTTTGGTCTTTCCCTCTTGGGTCTTTCTCCCTCCGGATTTGGCCCAATAAGGTATTTTAAACCGTCAATTGATTTCCCTTTTTTTAATAATTATGAATAAATGATTAAATAAATATTTAACATTCATTCACATATTATTCAATCTCCGTGGCTATGGAACACCTCCCACCCTTCGGTTTTCTCTCTTTCTATTCTTTGGTGATTCTATCAATCATGTAAACACTCTCTAAGCATCACCAAGTCCTTAAGAGTGATACCCCACGGTTCAGCAACACTCCATACATGGTCGGGACTCTCCCGGACCAATGATCAACAGAGGGACCTGGATGGCCATGTGACCCCTGTGCATTCCACAAAATCTTTCGTCGTTTGAATCGTGACTATCACGTCCTATTCCTTTGGTCTCTCGATACTTGCATTGCTCGAGATCTGATCAATGACATCTCCATGTTGGGTTCAATATCTTACCGACAAATGCTACTTGACTCGTTTCGACAAGTGATATCCCTGTGATCAAATCACACGATGCGCAGCTATTGGATATAACTTCTCCGAGTGGGCCCTCGAGTATCTTTCTGTCACACGGATGGACAAATCCCGCTCTTGACATATATTACCTCAACTGTTCCTCCGAATACCTGAACACACCTTTATGATCACTATATTACCAAGTGATGTTTGATGCTATCAAAGTACCCTCGGGATACAGTGATTGATATAGCCTCATGGTCTAAGGAATGGTCTACTAGGTCTATTCTAATCATCGTAACTTGAACTTTGTGACATGATCGGGTCACGATGTTTATGTTAGGTATTAGTTCATCATCTCATTCTCAAAATGAGATGACTCCATTTAGCCACATGATCAGGAAACCTTAATCATCTGTTGACAAATGAACCAGTGACTAGAGTATCACCGGGAACCTCTGGTTGTTTATATATCACACGTGTATTGACATTTCCTTTCAATACAGTTATAGCATGATATAAAACTTCATAAACTTTATGAAATATGATAATAATCCTTATTACTATTTGTCTCTAGGGCATATTTCTAACAGTCTCCCACTTGCACTAGAGTACTGCATTTGTACTTAATCATTGACACCATATATTCCGGTACCTTGAACATGCTTTCTCATAGAAGAGGTTGAGTCTTGGGCCTATACTTACAATCCCAAATCCTTTGAAACTTACTAATGTCACCTTGAACATGCTTGTTAACCCTTTATGCTTTAAGATATGTCATCCTTTATGGATTTGGAATTATGTCTAGAGTTCTCCATTAGACACTATGGGCAAACTTAGCTCAATGTTCCGTGATTCATACTTAATCACGTTTCAAACGTTCCTTCTTGGATCATATATTATGTTAAGTTGCCATCACGGTTTTCCAAGACAGAACCTATGTCTCAACATAGTGGATGATGATCATCCTTTTCTTTCTTTCAACCATCGATGTTTAACTTAATGCTATTCCTAATTTGAATTGACTAAAGACTAGTCCTGAATCAATTCCTGTTCCAAAACTCTTTTTAGAATCCCTTTAGGAATACTACATAATATCGTAATATACTTACTATCAACTTGTACTCCCTATAAATCATTATTTGTCGGTACTTGCGCTTTCGTTCTTAATGTGTCGTATACACACTTATGAATCAATCCTTAAGCTCCCACTGAAAAACATGTTCCTAACATACTTGAGTTCGAGACTTATATTGCTCCCACTCAAAAATATGTCATTCACATATTGTTTTAGGAAGACTTTCATAGCTCCCATTCAATTTCATGCAAATTGCACATCCACTCACTATTTTGAATACCTTCAAAATCCTTTGATCGATTATCAAACTGAGAGATTTATTATGAGATACTAGTACTTTACTAGTATTAAATCCACTTAGACTTTCAGCACTTTTGAATCAAATTCATTTGAATTTGTCTAATACTTTATTCATGACAAATTGTGCCTTTGTCATTCACCTTTTCCTTCATGACTTTGCAGTCGTTTGGAAAATTCAAATAATCCCTTTACTTGTTAAGATTCAGCAACAAATTGCTTTCTAATCTTAAGTGAATTTTACCTCTAGGATTTCTCATAGTCTTAGTTTACCATTATTTACTTAGTAGTTCGTAGGTATGTCATATTCCGGTAATCATGACAAATGATTCACAAATGTCTCCGTACGTGATATGGGGTACATTTTGAATCCTACTTCATGTAGTGAAAACACCAGTGGGGAAAACACAATGATCATTATCATTGATTCTTTCCTTCATGAAGGGAATCATTCAGGAACACTTTCCGTTGCGCTTATCAACACTCTGATGTAGGGTTTTGAATCCTCATCGTGTTTTTCCACTATCTTCCAAAAGCTTCTTATCTGAGAACATAAAATTTCTCGAGAAAACACCAAAACTTTAAGCAACACTAATTTTGCCTTTCTTTTGGTTCTAGCCATGGATTTTGTATTCATTTTTCCAATGAATACTCTACAAGGACTTATTCGATATTTTTTTTGGTTGTATCGAATAACCCCAAAACGTTCACGATGATCCATACAAGATATGGCACCGAACTCACGAATCTAGATGGTTCACTATATATTCTAATTGAGTGCTAACTATTTCTAACTAACAGTCTTTACATCTACACTACAACGATTTATTCGGTGCTATCTATTGACCCCCTTTGATATCTAATATCACTTTGTGATGCTTTGCATTTTTGACATTTCAAACGCATTGCATTCCACAATTTCTTTATGCCAATCTTATAAAATCGAATTTCATTACTATTGTCAAATCGTAGTAATTAGATTCTCATTTATCTTTAATACCCTTTATTGATGAAATAATTTGATCATATCCAATAGTTTCATGCTCATGTTTCCTTTGGTAAACTACTTACACATTTTAAACAATCATATAATGGTAATTACCATTTTGTTAAAATACAATACATCGAATATATATTCTCTTTTAACAGTTCATCAAACACTTTGTATTCTTGCAATACACGGTGTTTAAGTTATTTTGTCAAACTTAGGCATGATTTATATGTGACAATAAATCGAATGACTTTCACATATTATCAACATAACTTTGAATTTAAAGAATGGTTTCATTCAATAATGAACATATCATTAAGTTGGGTAATTTTCAAGGCACTTTCAATATTTTACAAATGTTCATGTATTATCAATTAGTTTCAAAACAAGGATAATTCACACATAATCAAACAAGATATGAACGCAAATAGAAATTATTCATAAAAGTGGAACAACTATTTGTTACAAGCTCATATGAATAACCGTCTCACGAAGTGTGAGACACACTAAAGAAGTTCATAATCTATCAATTACAATAACTATCCAAAACGATAAACTAAATGATAAATGTCGAGGGAGAGTGTCCTTGGCCATCATCATCATGCTTGCCATCAACATGCAGCATCACCTCCTCTCTAGCAAGCACCTCTCATGTAAAAGGACCTGTTTTCAGCAAAATAGAACAAGTATCAAATATACTTAACACTGCAACATGTGTTTGCAAGATTATAACATTTATAAAATTGTATATCAAGTATATACTTTTGTCATCGATGACCTCTCCGGCGATTGGTTCAGCCTTTATGTTTCTGAAACGCAATATGAAATCCTAGAAATCGAATGTTTCCGTATCACCACTCATGATGCTACTCTAGACATGTCCTTCGTAGCTGGGAGGTAGTGATTGAAGCAGCACGCCTATCGCAAATGACTCAGTCATCCACTGGTCGACGAAGTAAACCAGTATCATGTGTGCATCAAGCATGCGCTCCAAGTGACTCTTCAGATACGTGTGTTCCTCCATCTTTATGGAAAGGAACCCTCCAAGCAGCTCATGCTTCCTCATGCGCACATGGCT
The DNA here is from genome assembly GCA_910589775.1 of Avena eriantha. Taxonomy (NCBI): domain Eukaryota; kingdom Viridiplantae; phylum Streptophyta; class Magnoliopsida; order Poales; family Poaceae; genus Avena; species Avena eriantha. The sequence continues at coordinate 164,744,815 of OU342743.1, read as the reverse complement.
TATGAACTCTTCTCTTAGTTGATCCACCATCGAATATGGGTCAATATCACCCATGAGCGGATGTTGTTCATCCACCATTCCGTAACGCATTATTATCTGAATGTAAGTGGACATCTCTTGGCGATAGTAGTGGTCTGCCCGCTCTCGTGGGGTCTCATAGCCGTTAGGCTCGGCCAATTCCATCATGCGGTGTATGTAATCTACCACATGATTCCTAGTAAGGAGATCATTCGGGCGCACATGCCAACCAGGGAAGTTGGATCCATCAAGTCTAAGTTTCTCACCAACTACCCACTCATTAACGTCAAAGTAAGCTTCACGGTGAGCCATCTCTACATTTATAATTGCAAAAGGAATTTAGACTAAGTTTATAATTAAATGAGTTAAATACTAACTCCACTAAAAACACCTATCCCCTAAAGGGTTCTAGTGATTACACGACTCCTTTTCCCCATATCTCCCCCGATCGTCACGGCCATCAATGTGGGTGCTAGGGTGGACGCCTAAATGTCGGTCACATCATTCATGCGACTCGTGATCGATCTTTCAACCATCCGTGTCCTGAGGCCATGTCTACACATGCTAGGCTTGCCAACTCAACCTTAGTGTATTCGCTGTGCAACATGGCTTACACCCACTGTATGCGAACGTAGACATGTCTTACACCCGATCATCACGGCACTGCCTCATACAGAATAACTTTCTTGGTGGTGCACACTAAGGGAGAACACAATCATTGGTATTTAATAGGGATCATCTTATTAGGCTACCATCGAGTATCTAATACTAGCACACAATAAGATATACAAACAATAACATTGAATATAAATGCAATGTGATATGGTCCTTCACGTCATGATCTCCATCCGGCGCTAGGGTTTCAGCGCCGTAGACACCAGGGTACCGGTGCCTTTTCAGCATGGTAGTCCGTCATCTCCGTGACCATCTACTACTTCTTAGCAACATAAAGTATGTACTTTACCTTTGCCACAACCATATCACAAAGCAACGCCCCCTGCAAAACAAAGTTAGACGCCTCTACTTTATCTTTGCATGTTTTACGTGGAGGAATGGGCTTTCGCACAAGAATCGTTCTTACCTACAAACTTTCACCACAATGCTGATCAAGTAGTTGTCTATACTACACCCCTTTCGGGGCCCTCCGTTCCAAATGGCATACCAACTAATGCGAGAGAGACAGACACCCCCCAAAGCCACTTTATATGGTACAAGCCGTATGTCAAGCGTGTACCAGTCTCGCGAATGAACCCCTGATGCTGCCAGGACCTATCTATTAGTAATGCAGTAACGGGAGGGGCTTTTCGCAAACTTACCCTTGAAGACCGAAAAGCGTTGTCAACGCTCAGGAGAGCATGGTTGATGTAGATGATCTGAAGCCGACCACAAGGTCGTTGAAGTACTCGCGCTCATGCGGCTCCAACGACTTCTAGTGCCTCAAGTGTGACACCTCACAGGAAGTTACATGCATCCGGTGCCTGGCGATGACTCCTGCTTCCCTGATACAACAGTAGTTTTGGAAGTAGAGCTCATGGATCCGAATCCCGCAGCGCGACGGTGCTCCGCGGTGAAGATGTCTCTCGTTCGCGCAGTCCGGACTTGGGACCATGGTCATGGGAGAGAGAAAGTGAAATATCAATTGGAGGTCTCCCCAAAAGTGAGGAAACCTTTATTGAATATTGTCTAACTAGCTTAGCCATGTGGGACTAAATGAAGGAGGGGAGAGGGGGCAACCGTTGACCATCCAAGGAGGCCCAAGTGGGCCCCACGTAGGTGGCCAAGGCCCAGCTGGCCATCCCCTTCCTCCTTCCTCATTTGGTCTTTCCCTCTTGGGCCTTTCTCCCTCCAGATTTGGCCCAATAAGGTATTTTAACCCTTTAACTGATTTCTATTTTATTAATAATTATGAATAAATGATTAAATAAACATTTAACATGCATTCACATATTATTCAATCTCCCTAGCTATGGAACACCTTCCACCTCCACTCTGGACATCCTTCGGACTTACCGAAACCCTTCCGTTTTTCTATCTTTCTATTCTTTGGTGATTCTACCAATCCTGTAAACATTCTCTAAGCATCACCAAGCCCTTAAGTGTGATACCCCATGGTTCGGGAACACTACAGACATGGTTGGGACTCTCCCGGACCAATGATCAACAGAGGGACCTGAATGGCCATGTGACCCCTGTGCATTCCACAAAATCTTTCGTTGTTTGAACCATGACTGTCACTTCTTATTCCTTTTTTCTCTCGATACTTGCATTGCCGAGATCTGATCAATGACATCACCATGTCGGGTTCAATCTCGTTACCGACAAATGCTACTTGACTCGTTTTGACAAGTGATATCCCTATGATCAAATCACATGCTGCGCAGCTATTGGATATAACTTCTCCGAGTGGGCCCTCAAGTATCTTTCCATCACACGGATGGACAAATCCCACTCTTGACATATATTGCCTCAACTGTTCCTCCAAATACCTAAACACACCTTTAGGATCACTGTATTACCAAGTGACGTTTGATGATATCAAAGTACCCTCGGGAGACAATGATTGATATAGCCTCATGGTCTAAGGAATAGTCTACTAGTTCTATTCTAATCATCATAACTTGAACTTCGTGACATGATCGGGTCATGATATTTAGGTTGGGTATTAGTTCATCATATCAATCTCAGATGAGATGGCTCCATTTACAACTAGCATAAATGCCACATGATCAAGAAACCTTAATCATTTGTTGACCAATGAACCAGTGACTAGAATATCACCGGGAACCTATGGTTGTTTATATATTACACGTGTATTGACGTTTCCTTTCAATACAGTTATAACATGATATAAAACTTAATCATAAACTTTATGAATTATGATAATAATCCTTATTACTATTTGTCTCTAGGGCATATTTCCAACACAAACTATATCAAAGAATCAAATGAACACAATATATGTTCAACAAAGTTCAACAAATGAACCAAGAAAAAACTATTGAGCATAAAAGATGAAATAAAACACAAATGCTCAAAGATTTATATCATTCAAGAAAACAAAATAGAGAAGAAAGAATGAGATAACAAACTCCCAAAAGAGCAAAGTTTCAGCAAATAAACCAAACCCTTAACACTTTTCACAATGTCACAAGGTTCCGAGGAAAAAGGATTGTCTTCCACTAAAACACATTTGATAATAATCAAAAACATCATCAAAGAGATGTTCAAAAGTCAAAGAAGACAATGGGAGTCACAACAATTTTTAGGAAAGAAAATAAGGCAATAAGAGGTGAAATCCAAGGTGAGGATGATCCACAAATGCTACCACACACAAGTATATCAATTGTCGAAGACAATGAGTGTATTGGAATTGATTTCCGGTGGTATATTGCATGAATATTAAAGATAAATCTTCACAATAAAAAGCATAGGATAGGAATAAAAAAGATTAAGCACTATGCAAAGATAGAGATTCTTGATAGCTTCAACTAGTCACACAATCATTCAAAGCAATGATTAGAATAACTTGAAGCAAATGGTCTCCGAAAAAAGATACAGAGATATGTATTTGAGGAAGACCTCACCAAGAATTTCTTACTCAAACAAAGACCGGAAAGACGAGCAATAAAAGCTTCTAACAAAATAGGACCTTGTTTGAGCTAACATGCCATCGAGAAACAATATAATCAACAATATCAACTCTAAGTGGCACCACCTCATATGTTCACATTTCCTAGGATTGTGATATGCAAAAGAAGCATATTACACCCCCATAATGTGATATTCATTTTCTTAAAGAGGCAAAACAACCTCAACTAGAGATAATGAATGGACATTTAGAATTTGAATTTCTCATGAGTATGACACACCACATAGTGACTAGATAAGCTTGCAATATCAATACTAAGTGGTAGTACTAATGTACACACATTTTAAGGTTTGAGAGATGCGTGAGGCATACCATTCCCCCAAAATGGGATGTTCCATTAACCACTCGAAAAGAGCCAAAAAGGATATCGTCAAGATGCATTAGAGGCTCAAAACAAAACACACAAGTAAATGATGTGCCAAACACATAGACATACTTGAATACGCAAAATAAGCAAGCATGAGGCACAACAAATACAAACACGTACTTGGTACAAAACCAACATGTAAAGGGGAAATGTAACTTACAATATAAAAGAGTTGAGTTTGAGTTACCGCAAAGAGGCACATTGGGTATATGGTAGGGAGATGATAATACTTATAACTTAGCTTGATAAAATATAATATATGAAGATCCATCAATTCTTCACGAGTTAGCCAAGTCTACAATGCCCTCCACAAACACCCATTGATCAAGTTTGAACTTGTTGGTCCACAACCAAGTTGGGTCCTAAGAGGTTAGTCACAATAGGCTTGGAAACCCAAATGGTTCTTTTCGTGACACCACTTTGAGTTCCAATAAACTTGGCAAACACATTGCCATCCTTATCCTTCCCAAGTGAATACTCATCATCAACAATGATAGGGTTAGATAAGGTACCGTCTGAACATGAAGAGGCAAAGTGCCCCTTCTCACGACATATGTAGCAACAAGTGCTCCCCTCTTCCTCATTAATTTATTGGCTTGGGAAGCCTTATCTTGATTGTTCTTGGGAAGTGGCTTCGCTTCAACTTGAGGTTGAGATTGGGCTTGACCTTAAACTTGTGGATGCTTCCCATGTTGCTTATCACTCAAGTGCTTTTTCTTTAGTGGACAAGATCTTACATGATGTCCTACAACCTTGCACTTGAAGCAAATAATCTTGGCTAAATTCTTTACTTGGTCTTGGCCCTTCTTATTGTTGCTCTTTCTCTTGGACTTGTTCTTGTTATTGGAGTTGAATCCAAGTCCACTTTTATCATTGGGGGATTTTGCACACTCAAAATATTATCGAGTGTGGATTTCCCTTCATGACTCTTTTCCAAGTCTTTCTTCAAAGAAGTGACTTGGGCCTTGAGCTCTTTGATTTCCTCTACATGGTTAGTAGAAATAGAGGTACTAGAGGAAGTAGAAGCTTCATTGTTAGAGCAACAAGGCAAAGCAAGTAATCCAACACAAGGTTTATCACTAGTATGACTGGAAGGATTACTAGGACTAGCACATGGCAAAATAGCATTTTGAGTAGAAGTTGTGCTAATGTCCAAAAGAGGCTCACACAATGTCACCTCAGTAATAATTGCCTCATGAGCTAACTTTAGACCATCATGGGAGATTAGAAGGTCATTATGAGAGCCCGAGAGCTTTTCATGACTTTCTTCCAATTTCCTATACTTGCTAGTTAGCAACTCAAGTTGAGCCCTTAGCTCAACATTCTCCTTTAGGGTAGATGATTCACAAGAAGTAGAGTTAGTAGCACAAGCATCATTAATGGAATTTTCCTTTTCAATCTCATAAGATTCAATTTTTTGTGTGAGGAGACAATTAGTATGCTTCTCCTCGGCAAGATCTTGCTTAAGGAGATTGAATCTCCGACTCCCATCATCAAGTTGGAAATCCAACTCCTCTATGGTTCCTGTTTGTTTAGTTATGGTGTCCATAACGTGTTTGAGACAAGTAACGGCCTTATTATTACCAAGAAGAGAGGTACACAAAAATTCAACTCAAGCACGAGAGCACTAGTATCCTCATCAATGTCATCATCATTATCATTACTATTATCTTTAGAAGATATGTTGGGACCTAAAGTAGGAGATACCTTTGATCCTCTTGCCATAAGGCACATGTGAGCATAGGAGGATGAATATGAGGATATTCTTGAATCTTCATTCATGATTGTGTATTGCTCCATACAATGTTTGATCTCCTCTACATTGTTAGATAAACAACTAGAGGAAATAGAAGTATTTTGTTCATGGGAGCAAGGAAAATCAAGCATATCATCTATACTAGTACTCAAATAATTTCTAGACGATATGCAAGGACTAGTAACACAAGGGGATATACCATCATTGTTGCAAGAAGTGTTTAAGTCCAAAGAAGAAATATTGCAATGGGATAGAGATTAAGGATCATCATTAGTGAGCATAATATCAACATTGCAATTTCCCACACCACTCACCATATCATTACCTTCTATCTTGCCACACGTTGGTGAGGTGGATGAAGATGAGAACTCATCGCGGCCGGAGGTGTAAGCAACTTGGAGATCTTCATGATGTGAAGGAGAAGAGACCTCCTCGGAGAAACCACCAACAATATAAGAAATGGAACCACCAAATATTTCTTTAATCTTAGTCCATTTCTCATGAGATGACTTGCGCTTTACAATCATCAATAACAAATTAATTGTGGGGATCAAAGAGAAAATAAGCTCATTAGATACTTGAGCTTCGAGATGTAATTTTTCTCATCCTCTAAAGATAGATTTTGAGGATCCATCGGAGGAGAAAACCCTATGTCTAGAAATCACTCAATATTTGGACACAAGGTCTGAAGATTACAAAGCAAGCAATTTCTCCACAAAGCATAATTTGTTCCATCAAATATAATTGTGTCATTCCGCACTATACTACTAGCCAACATCTTTACACTCTAGGCGGTGAAGCCTAAACAAGGAGAGACCTTGCTCTGGTACGAATTGAAAGGATAGAGATGTCGCCTAGAGGGGGGGGGGGGGTGAATAGGCAATTTCAAAACAATTACGGTTTTGGCTTGATAAAATGAGGAATTAAACTAGCGTTTATTTTACGAGCACAAAACCTAAATACACTAGGCTCAACTAAGTGCACCAACAATAAGTTAATCTAAGCAAGATAGCACAAGATAAATATACCATAAGTGATAAGCAATATATAAGTACTTCAAGCACGATGGCTATCACAAGGAAAGTAAGCTCGGGTATAGAGATAACAGAGGCACACGGAGACGAAGATGTATTCCCGTGTTCTCTTACAAGAAGGTATGTCACATTGGAGAGGTGTGGGATTCCACGAAGGATTTCCCAACGCCACAAAGGCTCACCTTCTTCTTCGAGTCTATCCCATGAAGGAATAGGTCCTTTCCTTATGGCTAGCTTTTCCTCCACTCTGGAGATGGCAAGCTCCACAGCCACTTCACAAGCTCCATGAAGGAGAAGACCGGTCTATTCATAATCTTCCACGAAGAGGACACCACGACACCAACCGCCAAGCCAACTAGGAGGTCACCCGCCAAGAGTAACAAGCTCATGGTCTCTCACTCAAACAAATCGTAATGGAGAGCTCAACAGTTATGCAATAATAAAAAGCAAGAGCACCAAGGGTGCTCAAATTCTTCACTCTCAAATCCCACCAAAGCAACAAGTGCTAGGGAGGAATTAGAGAGGAAGAACAATGGTGGAAGTCAACCAATGAGTTCAAGATCTAGATCCAAAGGGTTCCCCTCACTTAGAGGAAGAATTGATTGGTGGGTATTGTATATCTAGGTCTTATCTTCCAAAGCCCTCAAAAAGATGCAAGAATCATAGGAGGGAAGGGGGAGGAAGCAAGCTCAATAAGTTCAACAATGGAGATCAGTTTCATGGTCAAGAACACCCAAAAACGTTGGGGGAAGAACCCCTTATATAGGGGGAAACAAATATGGCCGTTGGGAGAAAACTGCGCAAACCCGGTTTGAAGTTCGGTTGAACCGGATAAAAAACCGGACAACCCGGTTGAACCAGATCTAAACCTAGAAGGTTTACATAATGCAATCTCGGATAGACTCGGTTGCGAAACTAGGAATCCCGGTTGAACCAGATCTGAAACAGACTTCACGAAAAATGCAATAACTTTTGCATCCGGACTCCAATTTTGATGATCTTGGGCTTGTTTTGTCGAGGAAAATAAAATCTAAAAGATGGTACACGAAAAATAATAGTACAACAATGTACGGTAGAACCAAATTAAGAAAGGTATGGAGCCTCCCTATGAGAAGAACCGATAAAACCTTCAAACTCGAAAAGCCATAGAAGATGCATACGAACTCCGTTTTCGATGAACTTGGGCTTGTTGAAGAGCTAGCAACAAGGTCAAGAACCTCGCATGGAGAAACACCAAGAAGCAAAAAAATAGGGGGATGCAAACTATGCAAAGTACTGAGCTCCCTCGATGATGTGATCAAGTTACCCAACCAAAAGCCCCTCTTGATAGTGCATCTATCTATCCTATAACCCGGTCTCCCAATAACCACCTTGAGACCGGTTAAAGGAAAACCTAGCAAGGCCATACCTTTGCCTTGTGCATCCCGCTTGATCTTGATGACAACGCTTCAATGTGGCATGCCGCTAAAATCACTACTAGAAAATCGCGTGTCATTTTTAATTTGTGCATCATCATGACTGCATGCTCATGCCATCATGCCACATTGCATTTGAGCATCCTCATAACTGCATGCATATTATTTGCCTAAAACTATTTTATAAAAGCCTATCTTTGTTTTCTACATATCCCCTTCTTCGTTTCAAATTATAAAGCCCGGTCCTTCTAGATATTTTATTTGTCTAAAACCCTATTTACAAATGTTTTGTTTTAAACGAATAAAATAAATAAATAATAAAACAGTTTTTATAAAAACCCAGGGAGGCAGCTGCCGGCCAGGCCCAAAAGGCCCAACCAGCAGCCACCTACCACCCGGCTAACCCTAACCCTAGACCTAGCAAACCACCTAGCCACCACACCACCCCACCTAACCTAGGCCACACCCCACACCGACCGACCCACCTTGGACCTAGACCGACACGCTCCCGCACCCCACCTAACACCTAACACCTAACCACCTGGCCACCACTCACCTAACCGGTGGACACTTAAACACACGCACGCCCCGCTCGCTCTCACCCCGGCCCCACCTTGCCCCACGCTACCGACAACCACCCAGCCTGGGATCGATCGATCCCATCAACGCCCACACCTGCCCGTTTCCCCACCGAAAACCGCCTGCATGTTCTCCCTGGCCCCACCTCTCTCATCGCCATCCACCGGAGCCCTAGCGCCGCTCACCTCGGGCCGCGGTCGAGCCCTGCTCTGGTGCCCTCTCGGTGCTGCTCGAGCCCGCGTGCTCCGCCGTCGACCCGCCGCTGTGTGCCCGCCGCGGTTCCTTGTCCGCCTCGTGGGCCCTTCTCCTCGCCGGCCCGTCTCTGGCCCTGCCTGGCCGGAGCCCCTTGTGTCCTCGCCTCTACTTCGACCCGCCCGCCGCCGTCTGTAGCACCTCGTCGGGGATCTCCGACGCCCCCTGCCGCTCTCCTCACCCCGGCCGCCATCGACCCTGTCGCGGCTCCTCCCTAACGCGAGCTCGCCCCGCGCGGCCACCACCTCCTGCACTCCGCCGGCCCCTCGAGCTCGCCTGCATCGAGCCCACTCCAGCCTCCCTGCCCCGGCCACGCCCCATCGCCGTTCCGTCGCCCGCGAGTGGTCCTCCGTCCCTGACGCGAAGCACCACGCTGCCGCTCCGCCTCGTCATCGACCCAACGCCCCCACGAACCGCTGCTGTGCGTGGGCCCGCCTCCGTTCTCGTCTCCGGTGCTCTCTCCTCCGCCGATCGCTTCTCCACCACGGACGGCCTCCCGCGCGCCGCCGCGGCCTCCGGATTCCCTCGCCATGTGCAGGAGCCTCTCCATCGCATCTGCTCGCCTTTCCCCTCGAGCCTTTGTTTCGCTGTCGTTCGAGAATGCCTCGTGCTATTTTCCTTTTAGTGCTGGCTCTGTCCGTTCAAGTGTAACGATGTGGTGAAGATTCGATGGAGTCTATGCGATGCTGCTGCTACATGTTCTCGAAGGAAAAGCGCGACAATTTGTTCAACTACCTGGTGGTGTTGGTATTGCTCGGGTGTGGTATGATGACAAGAAGATGGTGCTGCGGAGCAGCATGTTCTCGGCCACAACCTCCCGGTAGACGAGAACGAGAAGTTGAACATGGACATCGGGAGTCTCCAACAAGATCTCCGGTGCCCTTCTAGGGCCGATACCCAAAGGCCTACACAAGACCACCGGCGCTGACCCAAGATCTCCATCACGGAACACCCCAAGTCCTTCTACATGGAACACCGAGTCCTTCATCACAAACCCGAAGACCGATCCCGGAGTTCGAAGACCGATCCCGCCGAAGACCGAACCCTGGCGTGCCAAGTTCTTCGACCCCGAGGACCGATCCATCGGAACGACAAGACCTCCTTCCCGCACCGATGACCAAGGACCCAATGACCGCCAAGATCGCCACCTAAACGACTAGCACTTCGCCGCGGAACACCGAGTTCTCCATCGAGGACGTCAAGCACGTGGACATGGAACCGAAGGACGACAAGTACTTCACCCCGGATGCCAAGACCGACCCGATACACGGACCCGACAAGATTTTCGCGATGACAAGATCGACACCGACCAGGGCGAGTCCGATGTGCCCCCTGTCGCCAAACCAAGTCCTTCTTCCCAGATGCGCTAAGCTCTCCGTCTGTTGTCCGAGACCGATCCCCTCGAACCGAAACCCCGATCTTGTCGAACCCTGAGTTTGAACCCTGAACTCCCGAAACCCAAGATCTTCCGAACCCAGATGTGTGATCCCCTTTTCTGACACCCCTATTGTTATAATATATGACATATATCTTGTTGCATATTAAATCGTCATGCTTGCATACATGTCATCTAGTGGGTTGGGTTAAATAGTCGATTCACCTAAATTAAATATGGAGTCTATATGCGGGATACTTTGTCTTATTCCGGACTCCATTTAAATTGGTGTAGCGAACCGATGCCATGTTTCGCCCTGTTAATACAACATTTAAATTGCGGGGGTTCTAAATAACTTGAACCGTGTAATTAATTATCGGGACCCCGGTTCCGCTTAATATTGCCTAATTGCACCGCATCTATGCCATGCCATGCATCATATCATAAGCATGCTGGATCTTCTGCCGTAGTATTAAATATTGCATCCGGTGTTTCTTCTAGTGTTTGCTTCTTCGCGGATTAGGCCGATGAGTTGATGCGAGTATCGACAAGTTCTCCGGATATGATCCGTCGACAGTGTTTTCCCAGGCGAGCATCTCTCCCCCTTTCTACCTATTTTGCATTTATAGTCTTTATTTCCTCCTGTTGATCTATTGCTATCCGTGTCGCGATGTTATAGTTTCTGTGCACCATTTATACTCCTTGCAGCCTCTATATCGCCTTGGACACATCCTATTGCCTATTGTTTGATAGATAGTCGGCCTTGCGAGTCATAGTTGCTTGCTTATGTGTTGCTTCGCGTCGTTGTCGTTTCACCGCTGACGGCAAGTTGACACATGATAAATGGTGGAGATTCTTAATGGTGGAGATGATCATGACTTTAAATACAACTATTAAATTGCTGGGATAACTAATGAAAGAGGCACCGATGGGCAATATATACTATTTGGTTTTTATGTCCACTTGTGTCCCGTAGGCCCCAAGTACTTGATACCTGTTCCTTGACTATTCGCACTATCCACATCCGGGAGACCCTATGGGATCCCCCTGAGCCAGAGCTTGATTCATTTCTATTTCTTGGGGCCACAAACTAGTTTGGGGCTTTATTACTATCCTGTACTTATGCCATATTTTACTACTTTATTTAAGATTGTGCGTGGAGCACCTGTACTGTTTTGGATGCGGAGTGTTTTCGCGGTATCGACAAGCCCAGTCACACTTTCGGGTTTCTAGTCGTTTACAACCATTGACGCAAACCTTGGGTCCGTCTCGGAGCCAGCCAACTTCGTTGCGGGTAGCTTAATGGGGTGGCCCCCTGAAATATTTATGAATCCTGTGATTCCTTTGTCGTGAAAGCCTCGTTGGGTTTTGAGTTGGTTTTTCCGAGGTTGATCGAGTGTGTGTTGTTATTTGTGCACCCCTGCAGGGTAAAACTTTCTGAAAGCCATGTCCGCGGTTATGGACGACTTGGAGCACAGTATCTTGATCATAGACAAGCATAACTAAAGTAGTGCTATAAATATGACTTAATATGTGACTAGTAATTCAGCTTCACTACAATGGAATGGATAATAAAAATGCCAACAAAGGGTGGCTCTATGGTGATCTGTGTCATACTATACCTGCCTAGTAAGTATTGCAACTCCAATGGAATGTGATAAAAGTGCCAACAACTGCTGGGTGTTGGGGTTCCCTAGGACAATTATATCTGACTAGTAAATGTTCCAACTACAACGGAATGTTAACTAAAACTGCCCACTACTTATGCTATCAGGACGACTCAAGCTAAATATCTGAGTAGTAAATGCTGCAACTATAACGGAATGAGTAAAACTGCCAACTGTGTGAGTTCCTTGGTCCGACTTCCTCGTTTGGTCTCGAGGGGGAAATACCAGGATGGGTATGTTTGGTGTTAGTATCAGGTAGGATTCGAATAGGTCTTTCTTACCCCTCTCTAATAGCCGCTAGTGATACCGAGTCTCTATAGGTTGTTTAGTGCCGCTGCGCTACCGCTTCAGTCCACCATACCTATGTAGGCGAGAGCCGCCGAATTCTAGCCTCGCCGTGTACTGGCCTCAGTACTGACGCCCCTCTTTTTCCTTTGCCCTTTGTCGGCACCCCCTTTTGTTTTAGCAGGTTTGCGATCGACGTCGTTAGCAGGTTTACCCTTCCGGCTTGGCCTGGGCAGGGTTATGGACGCCATTGGTTATTCTTCAGGGCTCTTAGCCCCATTTGCATCTTGTCCGTACTCGGATGCTGTAACGTTTTCAAGGTGATTTGGATCTTTGCATTGTATATCTGTATTCTTGACTCGTTGAGTCGCTGTTGTATATATATCTGTTCTATGGGTCCCATCGAGGACTGTTGTGTAATGTTATTACTTTGTTTTCCGCCGCACGAAAGTGCTTGGCAGGCGTCCTTGAATCGTTTCTATGCGGGTTTGGCGAAAAGGGCTAAATCTTGCATAGGGCCGATTTGAGGGTGTTACATTCAAACTCCATCCAAGCCAGAATGTGTCACTTGATCATTATTGCTTCGTGAAAACTCATAATTTTCTCCCCCATATACCACTACGGGATAGCTTCATTATGAAACTTCTTCACATGCCCATTATCACCAATATGGACGACAAGCTTCAAGAAAATGATCTTCTTGAGATGCTTATTGATACGTCCATTTTGCATCACTATTCTATGTCATAATTCACTATTATTCATTGATATATTTTGTATTGATAGGTGATACTTATGTTATTTCATCTGTTTTTGCATGGTTGATGAATTTTGGAGCATGGACCGCTGCAGTCAGGATTTTGATGGAAAAGGTGCCGTTTGGAGGCAAAATTCGCGAAGATGAGAAAATCCGGGAAAATATACAGAAAATCCTATTTTTCCAGAAGACGAAGGAAGCCAGAAGGCGGCTGGAGATGGGCCACAGGGGGCCCACACCACCCGCTGGCGCGGGCCACCCTGGGCCGCGCCACCAGGTGGGGTGGCTGCCCTGGTCCACCCCTGGCACTCCCTTCTAGCGTACATTATCCTCCCAAAACCCTAAGACTCGAGGGGCGACCACATAAAGATTCCGCCGCCTCTGCGGGGCGGAAAACACCGAGAGAGAAAGATCTCTCCGGCAGACAGATTTCTGCCGGGGGAATTCTTTCCCGGAGAGGGGAGATCATCGCCATCAACACCACCATCAAGCTGGACTTCATCGAGATCATCATCATCATCAGCACCATCATCACCATCTCCATATTGCTGTAACAATTGCGTTGAATCTTGCATAGTTCATAGGGGAAACTTTCCCGGTGTTGATTACTCTTTGTAGTTGATGCTATTGAGTGAACCATTGAATTATTGTTTATGTTCAAATTGTTATACATCATTATTCCATCTCTGATCATGATCCATATGATGTCTTGTGAGTAGTTCGTTTTGTTCTTGAGGACATGGGAGAAGTCATGTTGTTAGTAGTGGAATTGTGTTGAGAAAGATTCAATAGTTTGATATTTAAGTTTTGGTGTACTTCTTCTAGTGGTTTCATGTGAACGCCGACTACATGACACTTCACCTATATGGGCCTAGGGGAATGCATTGTGTATTTGGCTACCAATCATAGGGGTTGCTGGAGTGACAGAAACCTGAACCCCCGTTAGGAAACCATTGCACAAGAGACGTAAGGGTCTTAGAGTTTAAAGCTGTGGTTAGGTTTCTACCTTAATTACTTTCTTGTACTTACGGATGTTTGCAAGGGGTATAATCACAAGTATGTATTAGTCCTAGGAAGGTCGGTACATTAGCACAGGTTCACCCACACAACACTTAGCAAGCTAAAGAAGATTAATCAACTATATGAAGCGAAAGCACTTGACTGTCTTCCCATGTGTCCTTGAGAACCTTTGGTCATCTTAAGTAATACAACCGGCTTGTCCTTTGCTACATAAAGGATTGGGCCACTTGCTGCATTCATTCCTACTGTCTTTTGTTTACTCGTACTTTGTTTACTTGCTTTATCAAAAACCCCTAAAAATCCGTTTGCTAAGTATTTGTAGAGAATTCCTGATCCATACCACTAGCCAGCACCTTCTGCTCCTCGTTGGGTTCGACACTCTTACTTATCAAAAATAATGCGATACACCCCTATACTTGTGGGTCATCAAGACTATTTTCTGGCGCCGTTGCCGGGGAGTGAAGCGCTATTAGAGAGTGGAACTGGTAAATGAAACTTCTACTGTGAGTATTGTTTACTTCTGTTAGTTGCTTTATTTTCGTTATGGATAATTCGTGGAGTTTCTTATTTGGTAATGCTACTACCACTGCTAAGGTAGTAGATAAGCCACCACCTGCTGAGAATGATGTTTTTAAAATACCTACAAGAATCATTGATCGTGTTATGGATAACTACTATGTTGGGGATGGAACTGTCCATCCTGGTGGTCATTTGCTCTTTATACACGAATTATGTGGGTTGTTCAAGTGTGCAGGTATTACTACAGATCAAGTTAAGAAGAAGTTATTCTCATTATCGCTGAAAGGAAGAGCCGAGGAATGGTATAAGCTGCTGAAGAATGGTCAAGCTCTGGAATGGGAGGAAATAGTGCCTCTCTTTTATTCAAAGTTTTATCCTCCTAGTGAGATTCATAAAGATCGGAATCAAATATACAACTTTTGGCCTCTTGATGGAGAGAGTATAGCTCAAGCTTGGGGGAGATTGAAGTTACTAATGCTCAAATGTCCCATTCATGAGCTCCCCAACAATATTATTATCAATAACTTTTATGCAAGGCTCCCTCTACATGACAAGGATTTATTGGATGCTTCTTTTGCTGGATCATTCACCCGCATGGAAGAAGAAGCTAAATGGGATCTTCTGGACCGTATTCAAGATAATGCTGAAGCTTGGGAGAATGACAAAGGTAGAAAGTCAGGTATAAATTATGATTATGAATGCATTGAATCTTTTATGGGAACTGATGACTTTCAAAATATTAAAAATGCTTATGGTCTTGATTTACAAGTTATTACGAATTGCTTTAGGGCTTTTGCTTCTTATATTGAAATTCCAAAAAGGGGATGGAACAAGTACCATGAACCTTATAAAGATATTGTTGACTGTGTTCCTATTGGGAGTGCTGAGTATTGCACTATTGATCCCATCTTACCTGAACCTTATATCGAGAAGATTCCCTTCCCAGATAAGGTAAAGGATCATCCTATGATAACTAATGTAATCACCAAAAGTGAAAAGAGAACTGTAAAACCTGATGAACAAATAAACGTTGAACCTGTGGTAGCAATTGTGAAAGACCTTGTCAATAAAAGAATAGAAGATGGACACATAGTCTTTTGTGAGGATGCTTCTAATATTGTTTCACATCCTAATAGAACTAAAAAAGCTAGTGTCCCTATGCTTTCTGTTAGAATTGGTGATCATTGCTATTATGGTTTATGTGATATTGGTGCAAGTTCTAGTGCTATTCCTTATGAGCTTTACAAAGAAATTATGCATGAAATCAGTCCTTGTGAATTGGAAGAGATTGATGTGGTTATTCACCTTGCTAATAGAGAGACCATCTCTCCAATTGGTATTGTACGAGACGTGGAAGTTCTTTGTGGTAAGATCAAGTACCCTGCTGATTTTCTAGTACTCAGTTCAGCTGCTAGTAAAACTTATCCTATTATTTTTGGTAGACCTTTCTTAAGTACTTGTGGAGCTATTATAGAATGCAAAAGGGACAAAATCTTGACTAAGTTTTATGGGGAATCTTATGAGTTTAATTTCTCGAAATTTGCTAAAGAACCTTGTGAAGAGGAAACACATAATCAGGATTTTAGAGTTGAACAACTTGCTTCTATTTCTCTTGCTCCTAACAATGCTTTGCAGCAATTTATGGAAGATCATGAAAGTGAAATCTTCATGGAAGAAAGGAATGAGATTGACGAGATTCTCCGTGATCAGCCTAAGATGCTTAAGCATAACTTGCCTGTAGAAGACTTGGGTACCATGTTGCCACCTAAAAAGGATCCGGTCTTCGATCTAAAACCTCTCCCTGATGATCTTAAATATGCTTATATTGATGATAAAAAGATATATCCTATTATTATTAGCTCTAAACTTTTAGGAAAGGAAGAAGAAAGGTTATTGGAGGTTTTGAAGAAACACCGAGGAGCTATGGGCTATACTCTAGATGATTTAAAAGGGATTTCACCTACTATATGTCAGCATTCTATCAACATAGAACCAGATGCAAAGCCAGTAGTAGAGCACCAACGACGTTTAAATCCTAAGATGAAGGAAGTGGTAAGGAATGAGGTATTGAAACTACTTGATGCTGGTATTATTTACCCTATTGCTGATAGTGAATGGGTTAGTCCTGTTCATTGTGTTCCTAAAAAAGGAGGTATTACCGTTGTTCCTAATTATAATAATGAGCTTATTCCTCAAAGAATAGTAGTAGGCTATAGGATGTGCATTGATTTTAGAAAAGTCAATAAAGTTACTAAGAAAGATCACTACCCGCTTCCTTTTATGGATCAAATGTTGGAAAGGTTGTCTAAAAAGACCCATTTTTGTTTTCTTGATGGTTATTCTGGTTTCTCCCAAATTGCTGTTAAACAACAAGATCAAGAAAAAACTACTTTTACTTTCCCTTATGGAACTTATGCTTATAGACGTATGCCTTTTGGTTTATGTAATGCTCCTGCTATCTTTCATGGTTTTTGTGAGGAAATTGTAGAAGTGTTCATGGATGACTTTTCTGTCTATGGAACTTCTTTTGATAATTGTCTGCACAACCTTGATAAAGTTTTGCAGGGATGTGAAGAAACTAATTTTGTTCTTAATTGGGAGAAATGCCACTTCATGGTTAATGAAGGGATTGTCCTTGGGCATAAAGTTTTTGAAAGAGGCATAGAAGTTGATAGAGCTAAGGTTGAGGCAATGGAGAAGATGCCATGCCCAAGAGACATCAAAGGTATTCGTAGTATCCTTGGTCATGCTGGTTTCTATAGAAGGTTTATTAAAGACTTTTCTAGGATATCAAATCCCCTCACTAATCTTCTTCAAAAAGATGTACCCTTCGTTTTTGATGATGATTGTAAGGGAGCTTTTGAAACTCTTAAGAAGGCTTTAACTATAGCCCTATTGTTCAACCACCTGATTGGAGTTTACCCTTTGAAATAATGTGTGATGCTAGTGATTTTGCTGTAGGTGCTATCCTTGGGCAACGAATTGATAAAAAGTTAAACGTTATTCATTATGCTAGTAATACTTTAGATGCTGCTCAAATGAATTATGCTACTACTGAAAACGAATTTCTAGCTGTCGTTTTTGCTTGTGATAAGTTTAGACCCTATATTGTAGACTCAAAAGTCACCATTCATACTGATCATGCTGCTATTAAATACCTTATGACGAAGAAGGATGCAAAGCCTACGCTTATTAGATGGGTGCTGCTTTTACAAGAGTTTGATCTACATATAGTAGATAGGAAAGGTGTTGAAAACCCTGTAGCTGATAATTTATCTCGATTGGAAAACATCTCTTTTGACCCTATGCCTGTTAATGATAGTCTCCCAAATGAGCAGTTAGCCGCAGTAGGGGTAAGCTCGCGAGGGAGCCCTTGGTACGCTGATTATGCTAACTTTATTGTCTCCAAGTATTTTCCTCCAACTTTTATAGCTCAGCAAAGAAGGAAGTTCTTCTATGATTTGAGGCATTATTTTTGGGATGACCCACACTTATACAAAGGAGTGGAAGGTATTATGCGAAGATGTGTCCCAGAATATGAACAAAAGGAGATATTGCGTAAATGTCATGGTAGTGCTTATGGAGGACATCATGCAGGAGATAGAACTGCACAAAAGGTGCTATAATCAGGTTTCTACTGGCCTACCCTTTTTAAAGATGCAAGAAAATTTGTTTTATCTTGTGATGAATGTCAGCATGTTGGTAATATTTCTAGACGCAATGAAATGCCTATGAACTACTCTCTAGTTATTGAACCCTTTGATTGCTGGGGATTTGACTTTATGGGTCCTTTCCCTCCCTCGAAAGGTTATACTCATGTTCTTGTTGTTGTTGATTATGTTACTAAGTGGGTAGAAGCCATTCCTACGAAGAGTGCTGACGGGGAAACTTCTCTAAAAATGCTTAAGGATGTTATCTTTCCTAGGTTTGGAGTGCCTAGGTATCTCATGACTGATGGGGGTTCTCATTTCATTCATGGTGGTTTTAGAAAGACCCTTGATAAATATGATGTTAATCATAGAATTGCTTCAGCCTATCACCCCCAAACTAGCGGGCAAGTAGAGTTATCAGATAGAGAAATTAAATCCATCTTGCAAAAGACTGTTAATAGATCTAGAAAAAACTGGGCTAAAAAGTTGAATGATGCTTTATGGGCTTATAGAACTGCCTACAAAAATCCTATGGGGATGTCTCCTTATAAAATGGTTTATGGGAAAGCGTGTCACCTACCTTTAGAATTAGAACATAAAGCTTACTGGGCAGTTAAAAAACTAAATAGAGATTGTAAGCTCGCTGGTGAGAAAAGATTATTTGACTTAAGTTCTTTAGATGAATGGAGGAGTGAAGCCTATGAAAATGCTAGGCTCTTTAAGGAAAAAGTTAAAAGATGGCATGACAAGCGAATACTTAAGAGAGAATTTCATGTTGGTGAGAAAGTTCTATTGTATAGGTCTCGTCTCAGATTTTTTGCAGGAAAACTACTGTCAAAATGGGAAGGACCTTTCATTATTGACGAAGTATACCGTTTAGGAGCAATAAAAATTTCTTCTTTAAAAGACAATACTACACAAGTAGTGAATGGGCAACGACTCAAACACTATATTGCTGGGGATTCTTATAATGAAGATGTTGATGCTTTTCAAGTTATAACTCCGGAAAAATTTATCAAGGACCAAATTCATAGACCTGCAGAGTCCGCGAAAATATTATCCAACTATATTTTTGCAGTTTTTAGCCAATAAGGAAAGCTAAGAAGCAAAAGAGGGATGGAAACGGAGCCATGGCGGCTCACACCACCCTGTGGAGCGGGCCCACCCTGGCCGCGCCACCAGGTGGTGTGGCCACCCCAGACTCCGTCTCCGACCCATTTTCTCCCAGTACCTTCCTTTTGTCATGAAACTTCGTAATATATAATCCCCCGGATCTCCCGAGGTTCATATATCATGCTTTCGTCATGTTTTTGTTTCGATCTGTTTCTGACAGGTAGAGTCCCAGATTTGGAGCTACAATGTCTTCCTCTGGATCAACCAAGGAAGATTCTTTAGAGGATATTGATGACCCACAAGTATAGGGGGTGTATCGCAGTATTTTCGAGGTAAGTGAAACCCAATTTATTGATTCGACACAAGGAGAGCCAAAGAATATTTATAAGCCTTAACAACTGAGTTGTCAATTCAACTGCACCTGGAAACAATCTTGCTCACAGCAGTTTACCAGTAGCAACAGTTTTGTAGTAGGAATAGCAAAGTAGCAACAGTAGTAAAGTAAAGACAGCAGTAACAATAGCAGTAAACAGTGGGATTCGAGTGCGGTAGGCATAGGGATGTGGACGGGCGTTGCATGGACAAGACAATTCACATAGCAATCAGAACATAGGGCAATTGTAGATAAATAAGATAAACATATAGTCATACATGCTCGCAATGAGAACTTGCACAACATCTTATGTCCTGCTAGCCTGTTTGCAGCGGGGCCTCAAGGGAACTACTGGAAATTAAGGTGCTCCTTTTAATAGAGCACCGGAGCAAAGCATTAACACTCCGTGAACACATGTGATCCTCACATCAAAGCCATTCCCTCCGGTTATCCCGATTTCTGTCACTTCAGGGCCATTGGTTCCAGACAACAACGTGTGTATACAACTTGTAGATAAGACCATAAATAATACTATCATAATGAATCAATAACATCTTCAGATCTGAAATCATGGCACTCGGGCCCTAGTGACAAGCATTAAGCACAACAAGTCGCAACAAAGTCATAAAGCACTAATAAAAGATAGTAGGCACCATGCCCTAACAATCTGATGCCATTACATGAACGATCTCATCCAATCCCTACCATCCCCATAGCCTACAGCGGGGGATTACTCACTCATAGATGGGGGAAACATGGATGGTCGATGGAGAAGCGATGGTGATGATGATGGCGATGATCTCCTCGATTTCCCCGTCCCGGCAGGGTGCCAGAACGGAGTCTCTGGTGCTGTTTCGTGGAATCTGGTGGTGGCAGCGGAGCGGAACTCCTTCTAGAAAAACGTCGAACCTCCCGAAGTTTTTAGGTCATAAGGCTCCTTATAGGCGAAGAGGGAGACCGAGGGGGGTGCCTAGGGGGCCCACACCACCCCCTGGCGCGGCCTGGCCTGTCCCGCGCCACCAGGTGGTGTGGCCACCCCCTGGCTCTTCTCCGTCTCGTATTCTGGCTCTTGGAGGCTTCGGGTGAAATAGGATTTTTGGATATTTTCCGGGATTTTTCCTGATAGTTGATTTTCTGCACAAAAATTAGACACCAAGGCAATTCTGCTGAAAACAGCATCCATCCGCATTAGTTGCATCCAAATCACACAAGTTTAGAGGAGAAACAATAGCAAAAGTGTTCGGGAAAGTAGATACGTTTTGGACGTATCAACTCCCCCAAGCTTAGGTTATTGCTTGTCCTCAAGAAATTCAGTGGAAAACTGAGTGTGATAAAAGAAATTTCACGAACACATTTGCTTCATATGATGTAAATATTCTCAGCAATGTGATCAACTACTTAGAAAGTTCATAATAAATAGTATGCAACTAAGTTTACTTAATAGGCATTGCAAGCTATGAAGAGATTCCAACTCAAAAATAATAAGTAGCATGAAGCATAAACATAAGCAACATTACAATGCTCATAAAAAGGTATGATAGAGTGGTATCTCTCTTGCCTTTGATTAATGTCAAGGCACCTATGAAGTTCAAGTGATGACTAGAAGTAAAGATATCAAAGATACAAGCATCAAAGTCATAACACAAATAATCAAGTAATGGGACAAGCACAAAGAATGACAACTATGCTCTCAAGAAGGTGCTCAGAGAATGTATGGAGACTCAACAAGAAAAGGTTTTAAATAATTTGAAAGGCTTCCAAATGCTGAAAGTATGGTACTCGTTAGCTTTGAGCTCTCATTGCCCCTATCATAAGCATATTTAATGTGGTTAAGGTGAAAGTGACACAACTAAGAGGATATGCTTGACAAGTTATAAATCGAAGTCTCATGCCCCATACTTACAAAGACTGATCCTCATGCTACTCAACTTTAGTCACGAGTAAGCTCTTGTCGTTGTAAGTATATACATATCATAGAGAATCGCCAACGGGGTACCCCTTGCACATGACACGGGAGCTGTCCCATAATCAAAATAACAAGGCAAGCAGACAATGAGCATCTTGGTGATCTTTTTATTTACTATGTGCATAGATTTTTATTGAGGATGCTTCATAGAATGCTCATTATGGTTATACTGCAAGTTTCCACCATGATTAGGCATGGCTTAGGCTAGCAGCCCAGGTGTTTCTCTAACATACATACAAACTCCATGATCTTACAAGTTCCACTTTTATTTCACACCGCCGGGATCCATAAGAAATAGAACATGATATCAACTAGGTGCAAAGTACCAATGAAGTGTTGAAAGCGGTCCCCATGATACATGGTTCTGCTAACTTCAACTCATAAAGCGCAAGCATATACGCAACAAAGAAGGACGCAATGGTTCAGGTTTATTAAGTGCAAGAAAATAAAGTGTGCCATCAAGTTCGTGAGAGCTTTACTAACTAACTTTCTCATAACAAGCAAACATTTTATTCGGAAGAAAACAAGGTATATTGAATATGCACGGAAGTAGCAAATGATGCTAATAGGTAGGTATGGTGGACACTTTGGCAATATTTGGTTTAAGGGAGTTGGAAACATGAGTAAAACACTCAATGGAAGTGAAGGCTAGCAATAGTGAGGGAGCGACCAATGAGATAGCAATAGCTGTCATAATCATACTTGCAGCAAAACAGGACTAATCATGGCATGAAAGTGATTCAAGATCCTCAAGGCAAAATAATTCATCAAGGCTTAACTGATTATTACAGTCATGTGCATGCGTGAGCATGTGCCAAGTCTATTCAAATAAAACATTCAGAGGAGGATACCACGGTGTCATACCAAGTTATGAATATAGAAATGCAAGAAAACATTCATAAGACATGCTACAAACTATTAGCGAGCTGGAGCTAATCATAAGAAAGCAAGAACTACTAAGCATCCAAAGATAACATACACTCTACATGAACGGACTAAGCATGCCCATAGTGATGAGTATATGTACAAAAATGAAAACAAATAGAGTTTGTTACCAGCCTCTTACGACGCCTCAAGTTGTCATTAATCCTCATTATTGCTCTTCACTTGTGTGGCTTGAATAATAATAAGAAACCAATATCCACTGAGGATTGCTGAATCCTGTAGCAAACTCACAAAAACCAAAGAAGAAGGACAAATATTTTTGTTGTTTTTGATTTTTAAAAAACAAGAACCAAAGAGGAAAAACAAGCAAAGCAAAATCTTTTTGGGTTTTTCAAATAGTTCAAACAAAGCAAAAAGGGAAAAACAAACCAAGGTAAAAAGAAGAAGCAAACCAAAGAGAAACAACAGAAATATTTTTGGTCTTTTTGTGTTTTAGAAAGCAAAAGCAAAGCAGAACGAAAACTAAAAAGAGAACGGAAACATGAATATACAAAGTACCGACGCAACATGATATGGAGATGAGTGCGGTGTCGGTGTACCTCCCCCCAAGCTTAGCCTTTTGGCCTAAGTGGGTATCAATCCATGTACGAATAGGGGTTCCAAGCAGGCAGATCTTGATAAGAATGATTGTAGTTGGGCCCATGGGAAGAAGAAGCTCCCCAATCATAAGCATGCTACTGATATGAAGACTCTCCCTCATTCGAGGGCTGGACCCAATCATCCGTGACCTCCCTTCTAGTGTCCTGCTCCTATTGGGAGAGCTCTCCAAAGTACGCGTCAAGCTCCTCCTCAGTGAGGGACCATCCTTCCCTGTTATCAAGGTTAAACAAAACAGGTGCAGGGAAAATAACAACACGCTCAGACTTGCTCTTTCTCCAACCAGCTTTGAGAAAGGTTATTTCATAAGATAACTCACTCATACTAGCCCATGAGGAAACAAATTTATGCTGTATCATGGAATTAAGATCAAGCCTTTCTATGGGAAACTGTAGGACTAGATGATGAGGCACTAAACCATGCAATGCTAGTAAACGAGAAGCAATGAGGCCTCCACAAATTCCACCTTTCTCACGGTTAGCAGCAAGACGGAAAGCTATCAAAGCACCTAAGTTGTAAGACCTATCCCGTTTAAGAGCAGCAGAGAAAAATTCTAGATCATACGAAGATAACTTATTGGCAATTTTCCTAGCAAGAAGACACTTGGCAATAAAGTAGGAAAAGTAGCGAATGGAGGGAAGATGAATGTTACGGATTTTTCCACTCTCCTTTGAGAAGCTGCTCCCTTGGCAAATTTCTGCGTATAAGTACATGAGTGGTTCAGGTCTCTCCTTAATATTTCTACATGATCCCCATTGAGGTACCTTAATAGCTGCACAAAAATCAAGAGAAAGGTCGACATCAATATTGTAAATTTTGTAATGAACCATGGGGTTAGGCAAAGTGTGACTAAATTGGAAATCCTGCACCACAGACATGGTTAGCTTCACAAATTGACAAGGTTCATCTTCCAAAAAGTGCTCTAACCCTGCATTAGAAACCAAAGTGTGGAAATCTTGTAGAATTCCTGCAGCTCTCATGAACGCAGACCATGGATAAATGGAGGGAAAGACTTCCTCCTCCCGGTGGACCTTCATGACCTCAGGCACCCAAAGCTCATGTTGGTTTAGGTGGTGTTCACTCATCTTCTATTCTAAAATTTAAACACCTATTAAACAAGTGATTGTAAAGTAAATATAATGAAGGAATCTACTCATAGGGACTTGCAAGAGGCCTAAACATGCATGAAAACTATATCTCTAAGCATCAAACAAGCTTACAAGATCTCATAACCAGTCACCTACAGTAGCAAAATACTCAAGATATAATCCACTAAACACAAATCTACTTGGACAAGGGGCGGACTCACATACCAGGGAACAAATGCTCCAAATTTTAGCAAGAAAGATGGGCTGAGCAAGGAGATCGAAAAAATCGAGAGCAAGCACATCAAGAATGCGATTTTGAGCAATGAACTGGAGCTTACTTGGGAGAGAGAAGAAAGTGGCAGGTCAGAGAGTTAGTGGGGGGGGGGGGCCAGGGGTGGCCCACACCAGGTCATGGCGCCACCCAGGGCTGGTTGCGCCACCATGTGGTGTGCCTACCTGGTGGGCCCCCCCTGGTACCTCCCAGGTACCCCTCTGCCCCTTTTTTCACGTAAAAATTTAATATGAATTTTCTGGAATTTTTTCGAGACACTTTATTTTTGGGCATTTTCAGGCATAGAAGAATGATTTCTGACAGACAGATTTTTTTTGAAACATGATGCAAGGACAAAACAAAGCTATAACTACAGAAGCTCTAAAACACTCTAATATGCAAGCAACTAACAACAAAAAGAGAACTAAACGAAAACAAAAACTAAAATGCATAGGATAGAAATAAATGAAGATAATCATAGTGAAAACATTGTTTTGTTCAATGAAATCCTTTTGTTAACAAGGTTGATCAGGTCTTGCTACCAAAACAATTCCATATGAGACAAAACTTTGTATTCCACTAATGATTATGTTACCTCAACCTTGATAGCAATGGTCCCAATCATAATAGTTTCAAAATTTTCTCTTGGTATGGGACAATATATTTCTCCAACTTGAATGCCCTCAACATCTTCAATTGAATTCAAACCATAAGTTCTTTCAACCTTCTTGGGGAAATAGACAGTATGTTCCTTGTCATTAATATTGAAGGTCACCTTTCCTTGATTACAATTGATAATAGCTCCTTCAGTATTAAGAAAAGGTCTCCCAAGAATAATAGAGATATTATCATCTTCAGGAATTTCAAGCACAACAAAGTCAGTTAATATCAAGTAATTATGAGCCACTTGAACAGGTACAACCTCACATATACCCACAGGAATAGTGGTGGATTTATCAGCCAGTTGCAAAGATATATCAGTTGGTATTAATTTTTCTAGTTGAAGCCTCTTATAGAGAGAGAAAGGCATAACACTAACTCTAGCTCCCAAATCACACAAAGCAGTTCTAACATAACTGTTCTTAATAGAGCAAGGGATAGTTGGAATCCCTGGGTCTCCAAGTTTCTTAGGAACCTTACCATTGAAAGAATAATTAGCAAGCAAAGTAGAAATTTCTTCATTATGGATCTTCCTTTTATTCGAGACAATATCCTTCATATGCTTTGAGTAAGGAGGCAATTTAATAGCATTAGTCAAAGGAATTTGCAAGAATAAAGGTTTCATCCACTCACAAAACTTATTATAGTGTTCATCTTCCTTTGACTTGTGTTTCTTATCAGGGAAAGGCATAGGTTTTTGGACCCAAGGTTCTTTTTCAGTACCATGTTTCTTAGCAATAAAATCTTCTTTGGTGTATTTCGTATTCTATGTGGTTTTCAGGTTCTTCTTCAAATTTTTCTTCATTCGAAACTTCATTTTCTTCATTACCACTTTCAGTTTCAGCAGCAGATATAGATATACTATTAGGATCTATAGCAGGTTCAGAGGGTTCTACAACAGTTTTATGCTTCTTTTTCCTTTTCTTTCGAGTAGAACCACTATTTTTAGCTTGTTGAGAATCCTGCTCAATTCTTTTGGGATGCCCCTCAGGATATAGAGGATCCTGGGTAGCAGCTCCATTTCTAGTTCTAATTTCATAAGCATGTTTTTCTTTAGCAGCATTAACTAGCAAGTTATTTTGCACTTTAACAAGTTGATCTATTTTGTTTGAACCATTTGAAAGTGTTTAACAATCATTTTAACATCATTAGAGGTTCTTTCCACAATATCTTTCAACTCAACAATAGCTCTAGTGTTTTCCATAAGATGATTTTGCACCCTTTTATTAAAATTATCTTGCTTAACAATAAAGATATCAAATTCTTCTAAGCATTGATCAGGAGGTTTAGAGTAAGGGATATCACCTTCATCAAAGTGTTGGAGAGAGTGTACCTCAATAGTGGATGAGTAGAGAATAGGCTCACATAATTCTTCTATAGGAGGTAAATTCTTGCCATCTACAGCTTTAATTCCCTTCTCCTTAAGACATTTCTTAGCTTCCTTCATCACTTCATCATTTAATTCAATAACTCCCCTCTTCTTTGATGTTGGAATAGGCACCGGAATAGATGGTTCAGGTACAATTACTTCAGGTATAGCTTATTTAGGAGGACTCCAGTCTTCATAATTCTTGCTTATTTTAGCCATTAATTCCTCAGCTTCCTTAGGAGTCCTATTCCTGAAAACACAATCAGCACAACTATCTAGGTATGTCCTAGATTCTTCAGTTAGTCCATTATAAATTATATCAAGAAGCTCATTCTTAGGTAATGGGCTTCCAGCCTGCGCATGAATCAAAGCACAAAACCTTGCCCAAGATTCGCGCAATACCTCTTTTTCTCCCTGTTTAAAATCAGAAAGTTCCTGCAAAATAGCATGTCTAGCACTAGGAGGAAAATATTTCTACAGGAAAGTACTAATCAAGCACTCAGGGCTATCAATAGATACAAGAGGTAAAATTACTAAACCAAGTTTTAGCTTCTCCTTTCAGTGAAAAGGGGAAAATCTTAGTAACAAAGTAAGTACGCATCTTAATATTAAGAAAACAAGCCACTCATGGTAGAAAGTTGATTCATATGTTCTACCGCACTTTCATTCTTAGTCCCACAAAAAGGTTCTTTCTCGACAATAGCTATGTAAGATAGATCGAGAGAGAAATCATAATCTTCATCTATAATGTTTATGGGAGAAGCAGCAAACTTAGCAGCAGGAGATAATTTGGGTCTAATAGTACGCCTCTCAAGGAGACTCTTAGCAACGCTCCTATCATGGGTGTTTTTACATTCTTTAATAAATTCATCGGTCATCTCAACATAACCATCTTCAATATCATAACTTTCACTAGACTCAGGTGAACTAACAGGTGTGGTAGTGTCTTCATTAGGAGTTTCGGTATTTCCAGCTATAGTTCTAGCAATCGTAGCATCTAGGAAAGGACCTAATGAACCACTCTTATCAAGCACAGTAGAAGCAGCATCATAAGCATCAGAAGTTTCAGATTCAGTAGTAGTAGCAGTGTGTGTAGCATGTGTATGTGGTGGTGTAACGAGCTTACTTATAACAAACGGTGAATCAAGAGCAATAGAGGTGTTCAGAACCCTACCTCTTCTTGTAGTGGATGGTAAAATAGGAACCTTGCCATCACAAGACTTACCCATGATGGATGGATGCCAGCGAACAATAGTGATTTCAAGTGAACTTGATAAATAAAGCATGCTCCCCGGCAATGGCGCCAGAAAATAGTCTTGATGACCCACAAGTATAGGGGGTGTATCGCAGTATTTTCGAGGGAAGTGAAACCCAATTTATTGATTCGACACAAGGGGAGCCAAAGAATATTTATAAGCCTTAGCAACTGAGTTGTCAATTCAGCTGCACCTGGAAACAATCTTGCTCACAACAGTTTATCAGTAGCAACAGTTTTGTAGTAGTAAAGTAAAGACGGCAGTAACAATAGCAGTAAACAGTGGGATTCGATTGCGGTAGGCATAGGGATGGATGGACGGGCGTTGCATGGACAAGACAATTCACATAGCAATCGTAACATAGGGCAATTGCAGATAAATAAGATAAAGCATCCAAGTACTAGATAATCCTAGGCATGTGTTCCATATATAGTCATACGTGCTCGTAATGATAACTTGCACAACATCTTTTGTCCTGCCAGCCCGTTTGCAGCGGGGCCTCAAGGGAACTACTGGCAATTAAGGTGCTCCTTTTAATAGAGCACAGGAGCAAAGCATTAACTCTCCATGAACACATGTGATCCTCACATCAAAGCCATTCCCTCCGGTTATCCCGATTTCTGTCACTTCGGGGCCATTGGTTCTGGACAACAACGTATGTATACAACTTGTAGATAAGACCATAAACAATACTATCATAATGAATCAATAACATGTTCAGATCTGAAATCATGGCACTCGGGCCCTAGTGACAAGCATTAAGCACAACAAGTCGCAACAAAGTCATAAAGCACTAATAAAAGATACTAGGCACCATGCCCTAACAATCTGATGCCATTACATGAACGATCTCATCCAATCCCTACCATCCCCATAGCCTACATCAGGGGATTACTCACTCATAGATGGGGGAAACATGGATGGTCGATGGAGAAGCGATGGTGATGATGATGGCGATGATCTCCTCCAATTCCCCGTCCCGGTAGGGTGCTAGAATAGAGTTTCTGGTGCTGTTTCATGGAATCTGGTGGTGGCAGCGGAGCGGAACTCCTTCTAGAAAAACGTCGAACCTCCCGAAGTTTTTAGGTCATAAGGCTCCTTATAGGCGAATAGGGAGACCGAGGGGGTGCCTGGGGGGTCCCACACCACCCCCTGGCGCGGCCTGGCCTGGCCCGCGCCACCAGGTGGTGTGGCCACCCCTGGCTCTTCTCCGTCTCGTATTCTGGCTCTTGGAGGCTTCGGGTGAAATAGGATTTTTGGCATATTTTCTTGGATTTTTCCTAATAGTTGATTTTCTGCACAAAAAGTAGACACCAAGGCAATTCTGCTGAAAACAGCGTCAGTCCGCATTAGTTGCATCCAAATCACACAAGTTTAGAGGAGAAACAATAGCAAAAATATTCGGGAAAGTAGATACGTTTTGGACGTATCAGATATCATCAACCCATACATGAGAGAGTTGAAGATTCATCCCAAGGATTTATTGCTTGAAGATGGGCAGCTCCGGATAAAAGAGGTTCGATGCCTTAAAGGTGAAGGAAGTCTGGAGGATAGGATGGAAGGACTGGAGCAAGAAGTATTTAGGTATAAGAAGATGGCGGAGCGCGAAGTGGATATCATCCATAAGATCTATTTCGAACTCATCGCCGAGTACCAAAAGGAGACTGCTGAACTCAAGGATGAAGTCCTCTCACTCTGCCAAACAACCAACAAACTGCAAGCACAGCTCTACGATGTTCAAAATCAAAACTATGAGTATGAGGTTAGGTTTAAACGCATAAGTGCTGCAGCAAGTTTCAGGATGCTGGAAACCACGATGTCCTTTGTTGACGGGAAACCCTTACCTTGGAAGTCGGATGAAGATGAGAGGATACCACCACCACCAAAGGAGTAATTCGTCATCAGGTTTGGCATCCCCTTGGTTTGTTCCAAGCTTGGGGGAGTGCCGCGGTATCACATCACTATCTTCTATCTTTTTACCTTATTAGTAGAGTCATATCATGAATAAAGAAGTTATTATGTAGGATGGTTTGCATTATGGAAGTGTCCCCTCTCTCGTTAGATATGTATCCCTTGGTGTGAGTTGCCGTTATGGAATATTAATGAGAAGTTCTATCATTCACTCTTTTTCATAGCTTATATTAGTTTTCAATTCGTCATTATATGATTGATCTTGTTGTTAGTATTGGTATCACTTTGGGATCATTGAGTTAATTTAGTTGGTTTTGGCAAACCTGGCTTGGTCAGTAGCAACACTATTTTTGAGAGTTGAATGAAAAAGATAAAAGTACTCTAAATAAAAATAATTTCATCATCTTTCTTTCTTGATTTGCTCATAAGTCTAGTATTCTCTAGTTAAGATCTTTTGTGCTTCCAAGGAAGATTGCATGTTTGACTGTATCGCTTGTATGTTTGTTGTTTCCTTCAACTCTTGTACTTGCTACCCAACCTTGCTAGCCAAAAACATGTACTGAGAGGGAATTCTTCTCATGCATCCACTCCTTTAAACCAAAACCTTTGCCATTTGTGTCTAGTTTACCTACCTATTAGCATTATTGCTATTCCAAGTAAATTCTTGTTTTATCTACCTACCAAATTAAACTTGTTATGTGAAAATTAGTGATTAAAGCTCTCTCGAACTTGACGCCACACTTTACTTTCTTGCATTTAATAAACTTGAACCATTGGGTCCTTCTTTGTTGCGTATATTCTTGCGCTTTATGAGTTGAAGTTAGTAGAACAATGTATCATGGTGAACGCTTTCAACATTGCATTGGTACTTTGTACCTAATTGATATCATGTTATTTTGCTTATGGATCCTAGCGGTGTGAAATAAAAGTGGAACTTGTAAGATCATGGAGTTTATATGTGTGTTAGAGAAACGCCTGGGCCGCTAGCCTAAGCCATGCCTAATCATGGTGCAAACTTGCAGCATAACTATAGTGAGCATTCTATGAAGCATCCTCAATAAAAACCTATGCAAATAGCAAATAAAAAGATCACTGAGATGCTCACTGTCTGCTTGCCTTGTCATTTTGATTATGGGATAGCTCCTGTGTCATGTGCAAGGGGTACCCCGTTGGCGGTTCTCAATGATACACGTGTATTTACAATGACAAGATCTTACTCATGACTGAAGTTGAGTAGCATGAGGTTCGGTACTCATAAGTAAGGGCATGGGACTTCAATTTATAACTTGTCAAGCATATCCTCTTAGTTGTGTCACTTTAACCTTAACCACCAAAAGATGCCTATGATAGGGGCAATGAGAGCTGAAAGCTAGTAAGTATCATAATTTTTGGGAGCTCTTTATGAGACCTGCAATCCCTGCTTCCCTCTACGAAGGGCCTTTCTTTTACTTTGTAGTTGAGTCAGTAAACCTACTCCCTCCTATCTCAACAAGTATTTTGAGTTCTTGATGTTTACTACTTTGAAAGCTATCATTGAAAACCAGTTATTTGTGAACTCTAGCAAATTATCAACTATTCTTCGACTAAGAGATAAGTTTGCCATTACCAATTATGATTTACTTTATGTATCTTTATTGTGTTTCCTTTACCTATTACAAGTTGAGTTATATAATAGCGAGTTGTCTTCTATTATGATCTATGTATTTGATGAATGTGATGCTTCTTGTCCGTATTCTTTTATCGACTCTTCACTCCATAAACCTGAGGCCATGTTTATTGAGCTCAGTTTCGCTTGGGGACAAGCGAAGTCTAAGCTTGGGGGGAGTTGATACGTCTATTTTGCATCACTATTCTATGTCATAATTCACTATTATTCATTGATATATTTTGTATTGAGAGGTGATACTTATGTTATTTCATCTGTTTTTGCATGGTTGATGACTTTTGGAGCATGGACCACTGCAGTCAGGATTCTGATGGAAAAGGTGCTGCTTGGAGGCAAAATTCGCGAAGATCAGAAAATCCGGGAAAATATACGGAAATTCTATTTTTCCAGAAGACGAAGGAAGCCAGAAGGGGGGCTAGAGATAGGCCACAGGGGGCCCACACCACCCCCTGGCGTGGGCCACCCTGGGTCGCGCTACCAGGTGGTGTGGCCGCCCTGGTCCACCCCTGGCACTCCCCTCTGGCGTATATTATCCTCCCAAAACCCTAAGACTCGGGGGGTGACCACAGAAAGATTCCGCTGCCTCTGCGGGCAGAAAACACCGAGAGAGAAAGATCTCTCCAGCAGATAGATTTCTGCCGGGGGAATTCCTTCCCGGAGAGGGGAGATCGTTGCCATCAACACCACCATCAAGATGGACTTCATCGGGATCATCATCATCATCACCACCATCATCATCATCAGCACCCTCATCACCATCTCCATATTGCTGTAACATTTGCATTGAATCTTGCATAGTTCATAGGGGAAACTTTCCCAGTGTTGATTACTCTTTGTAGTTGATCTATTGAGTGAACCATTGAATTATTGTTTATGTTCAATTGTTATACATCATTATTCCATATCTGATCATGATCCATATGATGTCTTGTGAGTAGTTCGTTTTGTTCTTGAGGACATGGGAGAAGTCATGTTGTTAGTAGTGGAATTGTGTTGAGAAAGATTCAATAGTTTGATATTTAAGTTGTGGTGTACTTCTACTAGTGGTGTCATGTGAACGTAGAATACATGACACTTCACCTATATGGGCTTAGGGGAATGCATTGTGTATTTGGCTACTAATCGTAGGGGTTGCCGGAGTGACAAAAACCTGAACCCCCGTTAGGAAACCATTGCACAAGGGACGTAAGGGTCTTAGAGTTTAAAGCCGTGGTTAGGTTTCTACCTTAATTACTTTCTTGTACTTACGGATGTTTGCAAGGGGTATAATCACAAGTATGTATTAGCCCTAGGAAGGTCAGTACATTAGCACAGGTTCACCCACACAACACTTAGCAAGCTAAAGAAGATTAATCAACTATATGAAGCGAAAGCACTTGACTGTCTTCCCATGTGTCCTCGAGAACGTTTGGTCATCTTAAGTAATACAACCGGCTTGTCCTTTGCTGCATAAAGGATTGGTCCACTTTCTGCATTTTTTCCTACTGTCTTTTTTTACTCGT
This sequence comes from Avena eriantha, assembly GCA_910589775.1. Lineage (NCBI taxonomy): Eukaryota > Viridiplantae > Streptophyta > Magnoliopsida > Poales > Poaceae > Avena > Avena eriantha. Next base: position 164,711,755 of record OU342743.1, on the reverse strand, counting down.
ACTTTGTTTACTTGCTTTATCAAAAACCCCTAAAAATCCGTTTGTTAAGTATTTGTAGAGAATTCCTGATCCATACCACTAGCCAGCACATTCTGCTCCTCGTTGGGTTCGACACTCTTACTTATCAAAAATACTGCGATACACCCCCTATACTTGTGGGTCATCAAGACTATTTTCTGGCGCCGTTGCCGGGAAGTGAAGCGCTATTGGAGAGTGGAACTGGTAAAGGAAACTTCTACTATGAGTATTGTTTACTTCTGTTAGTTGCTTTATTTTCGTTATGGATAATTCACTGAGTTTCTTATTTGGTAATGCTACTACCACTGCTAAGGTAGTAGATAAGCCACCACCTGCTGAGAATGATGTTTTTAAAATACCTACAAGAATTATTGATCGTGTTATGGATAACTACTATGTTGGGGATGGAACTGTCCATCCTGGTGATCATTTGCTCTTTATACACGAATTATGCGGGTTGTTCAAGTGTGCAGGTATTACTTCAGATCAAGTTAAGAAGTTATTCTCATTATCGCTGAAAGGAAGAGCCGAGGAATGGTATAAGCTGTTGAAGAATGGTCAAGCTCTGGAATGGGAGGAAATAGTGCCTCTCTTTTATTCAAAGTTTTATCCTCCTAGTTGATGACAACCGTATTATAATGTTGGAAATATGCCCAAGAGACAAATAATAATATAGATTGACATATTTTATTAAGCTCATAATAGTTTTTATATCATGCTATAACTGCATTGATAGGAATATAAATACACATGTGATATGTAAACCACCAGAGTCCCTAGTGATCCTCTAGACACTAGTTCATTGGTCAAACGATGATTGACGTTTCCCGATCATAGACATTTATGTCAATTGACAATGGGGTCATTGTTGGAAATATGCCCTAGAGGCAAATAATAATATAAATTATTGACATATTTCATTGAGTTCATAATAGGTTTTATATCATGCTATGATTGTATTGATAGGAACATCAATACACGTGTGATATGTAAACCATCAGAGTCCCTAGTGATCCTCTATACACTAGTTCATTAGTCAATTGATGATTGACGTTTCCTGATCATGGACATTTATGTCAATTGACAATGAGGTTATTTCATTAGGTGAAGAAAAATGATGGACATACCCAACACATTAATTGTAACGCGATCAAGTCACGAAGTTCACTGTTACAATGACTAGGAAATGTAGTAACCAATTCCCACTACAAGAAAAGTTGGCTTTTACAACGGACGATTTTCATGGTTGAAGGCCCGTTTTTCGTGGCCAAAGAGTCTTCCGCGATGGATGGCCTTCGTGGTAAAAGCCCCATCACAAATGAATTAACCACGGTTTTTTTTCGACCGTGGCAGATCGCACCCTTCAGCCACGAAAACTTGTTCCGTCATAGATCTGTTCGCCAGCCGCGCTGACTGCTGACATCATGCGAACTACCTGGTGGCAGCCGCCGTTAGCGGCCGGTTACCACCGTTAACGGCCATAGAAACCGTGATAGAAGCCATGCCCAACCAAGGCTTGGTAAATACTAACTGGGCCGACCCATAATGGGAGCCCAATAAGAAGATGACCTGTTACTGTTTTGTCCTGCACTGTTTGAAATGGGCCCAAAAATCCAGCCAGTAGCGGCCCGTGAACTTTCAGGCCTGATTCTATTTGGGCCTACAAAAGGCCCATGTTGGTCCAACACTGTGCGGCCCATTAGCTGCCTGCGCCAAGTCGCTCCTGTAAACATAGGGCCCATGTTGGTCCAACACTGTGCGGCCCATCACTGCTATCGCAGCCCATCATCGACCGCCTACTAACGACCCTTCTCTGAGATGGTCCGTTACCGTTATGGCCTGTTACTATTCTGGCCTTTTACTGTTCTGGTCTTCAGCTGTTCAGGCCCACAAAGGCCCTTTACTATTCTAGCCTGGTAAATTTATCGGCCTGTTACTACCCTCGTCCGGGAATTTCTCGGCCCGTACTGTTCAGGCTCATCAATGTTCTGGCCTTTTACTGTTGTGGCATGCTACTGTTGTAGCCCGCTACTATTTTGGCATGTTACCGTTTTGCGATTTGTGCAGTTTCTTGCTTGTTACTATAATGTGTTGTTTCTGTTCTGGCCTGCTACTGTTATGGCATGTTATTGTTACGTCATGTTTCTGTTACGGCCTGTTAGGCCTGTTACATTTACAGCCTATTACCACATGTGCATTGGCCCATTATGTTTATGACCTTTTACAGTTTCGTCAATTCTAAAGCCCATGCCAATATCATAAAACGTGTATAATAATCCAGCATTTTTTTACCGTTCGTCATCGGCCGAATACAACACGGTATTGTTCCCTAATCGACCTGCATTGGGTAGTTACCATAACGACTACCGCAATGTGTGGACGGCATCAACTAAATGCCTACATGGCCTACGCGAGTTATCTAGATATTACATCAGCTGCAAACTTGTTAAAACTATTACATATTATCAACTCAGGGGAAAGAAAAATCAGCATTTCAGTTGACAATCAAGTTGATAGCAGAGTCCTCAATTTGCTTTCTCAATCAATCACCTGCATTTTCCATTGAGTGTGACAACTACATTGGAGGAGACATGATCTTGCAGCCCCTTTTTGGTGGGGCTAGCAGTAATTGCAGTCTGAAACTAAGTAATAATAAGTTAATACATCAAACAAGATAAACTACTCATTTGACTGATATGACAGGAGCTATGAAATGGAGTTTACAACTGGTCAATGGTTCAATTATTGACCAACATGTCAAACAAACATGACAAGCAAGAACGCATTAAACAAGTGTGACTACCATGAAACAAGCAATCAAAAAATGTGTGCGTGTGGCTTAGAATTTCAGCAGATATAAACTAGCTAGGTCATTTTGAACAAATATATATGGAAGCAGTTCTATACCCTAAAATGCAAGAGACGTTGGGTTACTCAGAATTTGCGCTGAGCCACAAAATGGCATGAAGTTACTGTCATAGCGAAGAATGAACCAGATAGAAATAATAACCGCATCATACGAGAACCTATAGAGCAGGAACGCAAACCACAAATGAACTATATATTGTAGAGGATAGTTATGTCATGACTTAGGACGAACCAGACCAAGAACCAAATGTAAGATATAATGGCGTTGCTCGTGAACCTGTAGAACATGACAAACAAGCATTAGACAAGTGTGCCTAGAATGAGCGATCAAACAAAGTGTTTCTTAGAATTTCAGCAAATATATATGGAAGCAGTGGCATCTCCTGGAATGCATAGAGTCGTTGGGTGACTCAGAATTTGCGGTGAGCTACACAATGGCAAGTAGTCACTGTCATAGATAAAAATCAACCAGATAGAAATTATAATGGCATCATAAGAGAAACTCTAGAGCAGGAATGCAAACCACGAGTGAACTACATAGGAGAGGACAGTTATGCCGTTTCTCAGGACGAACTAGCACCAGATAAGGAAGTAATGGCATCCCTTGTGAACCTGTAGAATAGGCTATGCAAACCAACATGTTCATTGTTCCATTTTGAGCTCTTTGCAAGAAAAAGGAAATAGTTAGTGATGCAGCTTTTGAATAAGCAGATGGCAACAACAAAATTATAATTGAATCAGTACGAAGAGTTTAAACGACTAATATAGGATAGCAGAATGATGCCAAGGAGGAAATAAAAGCAGGAACTGATCTCAGGATGAACCAGATAGATTCAGCAACTGTAGACCAGGGAATCCACACTAATATTTTCCACTGACTATAGATTTTGCAAGAATTACACGGTAGCAGGCAATTACTGTTGTATGGAGTAGCTAAGAACATGTGCATGGCAAAATAACAGACATGTGCATGACTTGAAATTTGTAGAGCAGCGAATGCAAACCAACATGTCTAATGACCTTGCATGTACTAGCACGAAGAACAGGCATGCCCAGTGACTTGTATGTACTAGCACGATTACAAAATTGCAGTTCACTGCGACGGACTTGAATCTGCTATACTGCTGACAAAACAAAAAAGGGTTGGAGATTAGGTTAACTTGCTATACTGCTGACAAAACAAAGAGGCGTCTAAGCATCGTTGGTACCGTGCGAGTGACGTCCAGGTCACCGAGGGTGATATGGTTCCGGTGGCTATTGGCATCGGGGAAGTAGATCTTGGGTGGTTGATGTTGGCTTGAACGCGATGGACGAGAGCGTCGCTGAGGGAGATCCCGTGCAGTGAACGGCGACGACAGTGCAGATGGTCTGGAGTGGTGGACATGGAACTCCTTGAACTAGATCACATTCGGTGGACACTGGTGAAGCAGATCCGGTACAGTTGGGTAGCTTTTAGTGGTGAGGAAGCAGAGCTTGGGCGGTCGATGACGCCATCGGCGGCGAGGAAGTAGAGCTTGGGCGGTCAATGACGCCATCAACATGGTGAACGACAACGTAGCTCCGGTGTAGTGGTAGAGAGACCCGATGAACTAGATCCCGTGGGTGAGCGTCGGTGAAGCGGCTCCGCGGCAGCGCACGAGACCAGAGATCAAGCCGGTGCGTTCGGTGGCCGTGGAGGCGACAGAGGAGCTTGGGATTTTGGGAGGGCCAGCGGGAAAAACCGTGTGAATTGGGACCATAGTATAGGTGAATAGCAATATAATTACTATCGTGCCCCCGAGGTACTGACTTTAGCATGCCCATCTATTGTCTGAACCATGGGTAGAACAGGAAATTTAAAGACAATTTTTTTTGAAACAGAGGGGCGCGAAATGCTTCAAGGTTGGTGTGTGATATTACCGCTCGATTGAGATTTGAATTTGGCCCGCGTGCAGCTAATAATAATAGAACAATGGTACTATCCGGTGGGAGATTTTGGCTCAAAGGTTTAGAATCGGTGGGGCGGGAAATGCTTCAAGGTCGGTGGGTGATTTTGCCGCTCGATTATGATTTTGAATTTGGCTAGCATCCATCTAGTAATCTAGTAATACAAAAAGGTAGTAGAACGTAACCTATCTGTCCAGGAATTCAAGGCCGAGAGTCACATCAACTAATCATCCATATCCATACTAGTAAAAGGAATGTGACACAATTTCCATACCACTATATAGTGCTTGACACTTCTTTTCAAAACAAAAAACGACTATGTTGCTTCACAATTTCCATACCACTATATAGTGTACAAATAACTTCGAACATCGGCAGTTGGATATAGATTGGCAAAACCCGACATTGTTGACCATTGGATCTCTTTCAGTACATTTGATTATGTTATGTCTAGCATGTAGAAGATCCCATTATTGTTGGCCTCTAGCACCATGGATATACTATGCACAGAAAGTACAAAGAACATGGTTTTGAATGCCACAAGCCAAGTTTCCAGATATAGTGGACAATGTTTTATGTACGATTCCCAAGTTTTATGAGTTTTCAAAGCTTTCGAGCTAACTCGGACCACTCAAATGACTTTATGTCTCTATTAACAAAATAATTTCATATTTGAACTAGAAGCTCTAGAAAGTGGTAGATTTCTATCGAAGTTCTACAAAAAGATTTTGGTGGTACGCATCAGGTAGTTAATATATCGAAAACAATCGAGAGTTTTGACAAATTCAACTTCCTGCTAAGAATTTGTATCTTGACAATGTTGAACCCATTTTGAAACAATCACATGTAATAAAGAAAAATAGAAAAACAAATATTTACGCATGGCATCCTATCACGTCACGTGTACAGCCTGCTAGGAAACTGATAACCATGGGATTTGACAACTTCTAGAAACCAACCACACCATATTTTCCCACCATGTATGAATATTATTAGGTTTCAACCCTGATGACCAAAAAAGGTCATGGACATATCGACATCATAGTTAATATACTGTTCCCACATTAAATTGGTATATGGGTGCATCTTGGCATAGTAGGAAATGTTGCCGGTGGGAGTCTCAACATTGGGCCTGTTTTTTTAACAGGCAGGGGATGCGTTTGCCCTTTTTCTCCAAACACACTCCATCATTGGAGCAAGCAAGACTGACGATTAAGTCTGCATTTGTGTGCATACCTCGTTCTAACATCAATGCATGTGTAACCAACATATATGCAACCCAAGAAGCCCATGCCTCATCTAGATTGAGAAGGCCATGTTTCAAAATAAAAGCAAAACAATCTACTGCCATTGATCAAAACAAGTACCAGTACAAGAGTATTAGTTCTACAAAATACTTTAATAATAGAAACATCAGCACATTTGAGAGATTCGGTAGCTTTTGAAAGATTCAGCAGTACATGCCATATTCTGCACTCGATTTGAACAATTCCCAGTACATAGGAATTATTACAAAATATATTAGCAGTTGCAGAACTCCATACAAAATAATCGGTAGAAGTATAAAACTACTCTTAGTAGAACCTTAATCTAGCTAGGAATGATTAAATGTCCCATCATATACTCCAAACATGCATGAGAGAAAGAGAGAGGTCAGAATCACCACAAGATCTGTATGCCAACGATTCAGCATGTCCAGGTCGTGGCCAGGTAGCGCTTGCTCTCCCGCCTGGCACGCTTCTCTCATTTTACCGTCATTTGTGGATCCTCGTAATAGGCTTTCGCCTGTTCACCCTTAGCAAGATAGATGTAAAATTCACGGATCTTTCCAGCCATTTCCAGCACTCCAATTGCGAACGGAATCTTCCACTAAAATAAATAAAGTAATTAATATTAGAACAGAGGGACTAGAAAATTACATATGTATTCATATTAGGATCATCAGGAGAATATTAAGATGTGATATCTCATAATGGGTTGATGTCGTCATTGATCCAACATTGGAACTCCACGAGGAACTCCGACCAACAATTGAGGAGCTTGACAATAAGTCCCCGCTACCAACAAGTAATGGTTGAGCGCATCCAGCACGACTTCGGTCGGTGGCTCCACAATCTTTGGCTCAGAATAAAACTCGAGCTGATAGAACCCACGAAAATCGACCAATGATGATATATATCCTCACCTCGTACTCCTCCAATTCCCACACCGCGGAACTTATGCGGCTGATGGACATGACAATCTCTGTGCTGTGCCCATCAATCTGGCCGATGAACAGCATGCCCGCCCTCCCTATGCTGATGACATTTGTTCTCCGTGAGCACCCTTGATGACCCACAAGTATAGGGGGTGTATCACAGTATTTTCGAGGGAAGTGAAACCCAATTTATTGATTCAACACAAGGGGAGCCAAAGAATATTTATAAGCCTTAACAACTGAGTTGTCAATTCAACTACACCTGGAAACAATCTTGCTCACAGTAGTTTATCAGTAGCAACAGTTTTGTAGTAGTAATACTAAAGTAATAGCAGTAGTAAAAGTAAAGGCAGTAGTAGCAATTGTAGTAAACAGTAGGATTAAAGCGTGGTAGGCACACGGATGGATGGACGGGCGTTGCATGGATGAGACAATTCATATAGCAATAAGAACATTGGGCATTTGTAGATAAATAAGATAAAGCATCCAAGTACTAGATAATCATAGGCATGTGTTCCATATATAGTCATACGTGCTCACAATGAGAACTTGCACAACATCTTCTATCCTGCCAGCCCGTTTGCAGCGGGGCCTTGATACATTGCAAATGTATCTATAATTTTTGATGTTCCATGCTTGGTTTTATCTACTTTCTTATGTTTTGTCCACACTTTGGAGTACTTTTCATATGATTTGTTCGACTAACCTATTAACAAGATGCCATAGTGCTAGTTGCCTGTTTTCTGCTGTTTTTGGTTCCAGGAAAGTCAGAAAATCAATATTCTCGGAATTGGACCAGACAAAAGCCAAAGTCGATATTTTACCGTAAGACTCACAGAGCCAGAAGACGAGACAGAGAGGGGCCAGGGGATAGCCACACCACCTGGTGGCGCGGGCCAGGCTAGGCCACGCCAGGGGGTGGTGTGGGACCCTCTCGGTCTCCCCTCTCGCCTATAAGAGCCTCCCGATGCATAAACCCTAAGTAGTCAATCAGAAATCCACGAAAAGTTCCGCACCGCCGCCGCCACCGAAAGGGAGATTCAGGGGACAGAAAGTCTCTGTTCCGGTACCCTGCCGGGACGGGGAAGTGCCCCCATAGCCATCTCCATCGATCTCCACTGCCATCTCCATCACCATTGCTGATTCCCACGATGAAGAGGGAGTAGTTCTCTCTCGAGGCTAAGGGGTTCTACCAGTAGCTATGTGTTCATCTCTCTCTATGCGTGATCATATTGTGGTCATGAGCTTTGTAATCAACTAGATCTACCTTGCTACTCAATTGCTTTAATAGATCTCTGCTCTCCCCATGTGTGTGAAAGTGACAGCGTGCACACCATGGTGGCACTTAGGCTAGAGATTACAAATACTTGTTATAAGTTATATTTTGAGTTGGGTGTATTTATGAAATTGTGGTGTTTGTTTGACCTATCTAGTACTCAAGGTGACAGTGTGGGGTTTTCTAGATGGGGAAGACTTACTTTGAGGTGTGCTGTTATAGCCCTACCATGGATTAGAGTGTCCAACCGGAGAGTAGTTAATCGTAGTATCATAAAGAAGAATATATTTATATGAGAGTGTTCACTAGTGAAAGTATGATCCATAGGCCTTGATTGTAAGCACTGAAACACCGTTTGCTATTAGATCTATTACATGTTTGCTTGCTTCCATCTTTATTTCAGTTTGCCTTTAGTGTTTTCCCACGTCAACCACACGCCAGCAAGTTATTTTCTAGCACTGTTACCACTTATAATTATCCATCCCACTTGTATTTCACTATCTCTTCGCCGAACTAGTGCACCTATACACGTGACAAGTGTATTAGGTGTGTTGGGGACACAAGAGACTTCTTGTATCTTGATTGCATGATTGCTTGAGAGGGAATACCTTTGACCACTTCCTCCCTGAGTTCGATAAACCTTGGGTGATCCACTTAAGGGAAAACTTGTTGCTGTTCTAGAAACTTCTGCACTTGGAGGCCCAACAACTGTCTACAAGAATAGAAGTACGTAGACATCAAGCTATTTTCTGGCGCCGTTGCCAGGGAGGTAAGGTAAAAGGTATTCACACCGGAGGATTAAAGAAGAAGAACCACCCATGGCAAACGCCAATTTTCTGGCGCCGTTGCCGGGGAGGTAAGGTAAAATGTATTCACACCGGAGGATTAAAGAAGAAGAACCTCCCACGGCAAAATGCCTATTTTCTAGCATCGTTGCCGGGGAGGTAAGGTAAAAGGTACTCACATCCTCTGGTGTGAGTGCTCGAAATTATTTCCTTTAGATTCTGCAATTTTGTCTTTTTATTTCTTGTTTTTATTTTCACTAGTTAGGCTTAATGGAAAACAACAACAAAATTATGGATCTTTATAGTATTTATCTTGAGTTAGGACATGAAGTGTTTGAAGAGAAAATTAAAAAACCTATGGAACTTTATTTGCATGCTAATAGAAATGTTGTTAGTATCAATTCTTTGGACACCATTATTGCTAATGCTATGGAAAAGTCTCAGCTTGGGGAAGCTAGTTTTTATGAAAATGATCATTTTAGTTCCCCAGCTTTGGAAGATAGCTATTCTATTGCTTATGATGATACCAAACCTCCAATATATGATGATTACAATGATGAATATGATATTTTCAGTCCACCTACTATTGAGGAGAAAATTAATGACTACAATATGCCTCCTATATTTGATGATTATGGTGATGAAAATAATAATGATAGCTATTTTGTTGAATTTGCTCCCACTACAATCAATAATAATGACTATGTTTATGTGGAGAGTAATAATTATTTTAAGCATGTGGCTCATGATAAGAATGTTTCATGTGATAGTTATATTGTTAATTTTATTCATGATGCTACTGAAAGTTATTATGAGAGAGGGAAACATGGTTTTATGTGTCTCAACAATATTAAGTTTCCCCTCTTTATGTTGAATTTTTTGAAGTTGCACTTGTTTTGCTTTACTATGCTTGTTGCTTTGTGCTTTCATGACTTGTTTCTTTACAAGATTCCTAAGCACAGGAATTGGGTTAGACTTAAATGTGCTTTGAATTTGCTTCTTGATGCTCTCTTTTACTTCAATTCATATTTCTTATGTGAGCATCTTCTCAAACTATCATGCCTAACTTAAAGGCATTAAAGAAAAGTACTTATTGGGAGATAACCCAAAAGTTTTAGATGGGTCTTGGAAGTTATTACTTCAGTAATAACCGCTCCTTATCCTTTTTATTTGCTTTTTGTGCCAAGAGTAACCTCTAATGAGAGAGAAGTAATGATTGGGAAAGTTGCTGTCCCGAAACAGATTTCTATGCTTCACCGTAAAAAATTGTGTAAAATCTTTGTACGTCCTTTTGAGGCGTGAATTTTTGTGCTTCTGCCCCAGGTTGTTACTAACTTTCGTTAGTTCAACACTTTTTGATTTGAGCAACAGAAGGTGTTTGAAAAATTCGTCTTTACCTGCTGGTCTGTTTTGATAGATTTCTGCCATTTTCTGCATTTGCTTCTTGTTGGTTCCTTTTCGAGTTCTTTTGGGAAATTGAGCTTTTTGAGGGAAGTGCTACAGTAGCTTGTGTTTTAATGGAAGTTTTATTAGTGTTAGAACTGAACCTAAAGACTTATTATCTTGAGTGCACTAATGTTGCTAATAAAGATTGTGTGAAGTTTTGTATGAAGGAAAAATTTCAGGTGTATGGAAGGAATGAGTAATGAGATGAAGGATGGAATAAAGCTCAAGCTTGGGGATGCCATGCGTGTCACCCCAAGAAATATCCAAGAAGTATAAGCGTCAAAGCTTGGGGATGCCCAAGGCATCCCCTTCTTCATCAATAAAAATCCCAGGTTTCTTCCAAACGCTTCATTTTTATTATTTCATGCACAGTTGTGTTTTTCTTGGAGCGTCTTCTTTTTCGTTTTCGTTTTGGTTTTTTGTTTTCTTTTGTTTGCTTAGTTTGCTGAATAAATTGGTTGGACCCCCTCTTTCATACATTGATTTTCAAATAGTTTGGTTTGGATTGGAAAAGAGTAGGAAAGCTCATGCTTAAGTGATAAAGAGAGCTTGTTTTTAACTGTGGCCTATGCTTTGTCATGCCATGCTTGATATTGTTTTGGCTTTATGCTTAGTATTATTTGCTGTAGCATGACTTGTTATAAACAATTTAGATTGCTTGATGTGCCTTGGATGAATCATGCGTTGTTTTAGCATATTAAAGCATAGTATAGTGGTATTCTCCTTTGATGCTTTATTTGGGTTGACTTGGCGCATGCTCACACCATGTTATGACTATCTCAAGTCACCATAGCCTTTATGATCCTTTAGTTTTCAACTTGTAGTATCACTTTATGCTTTGATCAATGATGTTTTGTCGCTCTACATGATTATGGCCATTATTGCTCTCTTAGTTGGTTGCTCCCAGTCTTTTGCTAGCCTGCATAACCAAGTATGAGTTCCACTCATGCATCCGATTCCTTAAAACAAGTTTTTCCAAAAGAGTCCACCATACCTACCTATTAGCATATGCTATTCCAAGTATATTCATGTTTTTATCTACCTTCCGAATTAAACTTGTTATGAGAAAACTAGTGATTAAAGCTCTCACGAACTTGATGGCACACTTTACTTTTCTTGCCCTTAATAAACTTGAACCATTGTGTCATCTATGTTGTATATGCTTGCACTTATTTGTTGGGGATTAGCAGAACCGTGCTGTCATGGGGAACGCTTTCAACATTACACTTGTACTTTGTACCTAGTTGATATCATGCTCTTTTGTCTATGGATGTCGTCGGTGTGAAATGAAAGGGGAGCTTGTAAGTCCATGGAGTTATGTATGTGTGTTATAGAAATGCATGGGCCGCTGGTCTAATCCATGCTGTCATGGTGGAAACCTACAGCGTAACCATAATGAGCTGTCTATGAAGCATTCTTCTTATAAAAAAGAGTCAGATATTGAGGAAAAAAGAGAAAAAGAAAAGAAAAAAAGAGATTTATGAAAATAGGAAAGAGAGAAAAAGCACCATATTCCCATGGTAAATAAGAAGATTTCTGAGATGCTCGTTGTCTGCTTGCCTTGTCATTTTGATATGGGGATTCTTCCGTATCATCAGGCAAGGGGTACCCCGTTGGTGGTTCTATATGATACACATGTACTTACTATGACAAGAACTTACCGGTAACTAAACTTGAGTAGCATGAGGAGCGGCCCTCGTATTCAAGGGACATGAGATTTCCAACTTATACTTTGTCAAGCATATACTCCATAGTTTGTTCACTTTAACCTTAATCACTTCAAGATGCTTATGACAAGGGCAATGAGAGCTGAAAGCTATTAAGTACCATAATTTTTGGAAGCTCTTTATGAAACTTGAATCCGTACTTCCTTCTATGAAGGCCTTTCTTCCACCATTATATTGAGTCTCCACCTTCTACCTTTATGCACCTACTTTGAGAGCATAGTGGCCATTCTTAGTTCTATGTGCATTGTCCCAAGACTAGTTGATTGATGCATAACTTTGATATTGCTTGTTTTAAACTATTTGTATCTAGTCACTCTTATAAACTTTGAAGGTGTCCTATGCATTTTTATTTGGTACTCTATGAGGGACAAGCTGAATATTATTATGCTATGTTTTCTTTATGTGAAACAAACAAACGTCTTGCAAAGCATTGTTATTCATGAATCTTTTGTTTGTGCCTTTTCATGTTGCAACATAGTTTCTTTGTCTTATTGCTATAACTTTGTCTTTAATGTTATGATTGAAGTACTATGATCCCAGCTTTGAATGTTTTACAAATACTTTGATCAAGTTTATGATGGTGCATGTCACCTCAAGAATTATTCTTTCTTTTTATCAATTACCTACTCGAGGATGAGGAGGAGTTAAGCTTGGGGATGTTGATACATTGCAAATGTATCTATAATTTTTGATGTTCCATGCTTGGTTTTATCTACTTTCTTATGTTTTGTCCACACTTTGGAGTACTTTTCATATGATTTCTTGGACTAACCTATTAACAAGATGCCACAGTGCCAGTTGTCTGTTTTCTGCTGTTTTTGGTTCCAGGAAAGTCAGAAAATCAATATTCTCAGAATTGGACCGGACAAAAGCCAAAGTCGATATTTTACCGGAAGACTCACGGAGCCAGAAGATGAGACGGAGAGGGGCCAGGGGCTAGCCACACCACCTGGTGGCGCGGGCCAGGCCAGGCCACACTAGGGGGTTGTGTGGCCCCCTCCGGCACCCCCTCGGTCTCCCTTATCGCCTATAAGAGCCTCCCGATGCATAAACCCTAAGTAGTCAATCAGAAATCCATGAAAAGTTCCACAGCGCCGCTGCCACCGAAGGGGAGATTCGGGGGACAGAAAGCCTCTGTTCCGGCACCCTGCCGGGACGCGGAAGTGCCCCCGTAGCCATCTCCTTCGATCTCCACCGCCATCTCCATCACCATTGCTGATTCCCATGAGAAGAGTGAGTAGTTCTCTCTCGAGGCTAAGGGGTTCTACCGGTAGCTATGTGTTCATCTCTCTCTCTATGCATGATCATATTGTGGTCATGAGCTTTGTAATCAAGTAGATCTACCTTGCTACTCAAGTGCTTTAATAGATCTCTGCTCTCCCCATGTGTGTGAAAGTGACAGCGTGCACACCATGGTGGCACTTAAGCTAGATATTACAAATACTTGTTATGAGTTATATTTTGAGTTGGATGTCTTTATGAAATTGTGGTGTTTGTTGGACCTATCTAGTACTCAAGGTGATAGTGTGGGGTTTTCTAGATGGGAAAGACTTACTTTGAGGTGTGCTGTTATAGCCCTACCATGGATTAGAGTGTCCAACCGGAGAGTAGTTCAGCGTAGTATCATAAAGAAGAATATATTTATATGAGAGTGTTCACTAGTGAAAGTATGATCCCTAGGCCTTGTTTCTAAGCACTGAAACACCGTTTGCTATTAGATCTGTTACATGTTTGCTTGCTTCCATCTTTATCTCAGTTTGCCTTTAGTCTTTTCCCACGTCAACCACACGCCGGCAAGTTATTTTCTAGCACCGTTACCACTTATAATTATCCATCCCACTTGTATTTCACTATCTCTTCGCCGAACTAGTGCACCTATACACGTGACAAGTGTATTAGGTGTGTTGGGGACACAAGAGACTTCTTGTATCTTGATTGCAGGATTGCTTGAGAGGGAATACCTTTGACAACTTCCTCCCTGAGTTCGATAAACCTTGGGTGATCCACTTAAGGGAAAACTTGCTGCTGTTCTACAAACCTCTGCACTTGGAGGCCCAACAACTGTCTACAAGAATAGAAGTGCGTAGACATCAGGCCTCAAGGGAATTACTGGGAATTAAGGTGCTCCTTTTAATAGAGCACCGGAGCAAAGCATTAACACTCCATGAACACATGTGATCCTCACATCAAAGCCATTCCCTCTGGTTATCCCGATTTCTGTCACTTTGGGGCCTTTGGTTCCGGACAACAACGTGTGTATACAACTTGCAGGTAAGACCATAAACAATACTATCATAATGAATCAATAACATGTTTAGATCTGAAATCATGGCACTTGGGCCCTAGTGACAAGCATTAAGAATAACAAGTTGCAACAAAGTCAAAAAGCACTAATAATAGATACTAGGCACCATGCCCTAACAATATGATGCCATTACATGAACGATCTCATCCAATCCCTACCATTCCCATAGTCTACAGCGGAGGATTACTCACTCATAGATGGGGGAAACATGGATGGTCGATGGAGAAGCGATGGTGATGATGATGGCGATGATCTCCTCCAATTCCCCGTCCCGACAGGGTGCGGAATCTGGTGGTGGCGGCGCAGCGGAACTCTTTCTGGAAAAACGTCGAACCCCCCTTGGTTTTTAGGTCAAGAGGCAACTTATAGGCGAAGATGGAGGCCGAGGGGGCAGCCGAGGTGGCCACACCACCCCCAGGCGCAGCCTGGCCTGACCCGCGCGGCTAGGTGGTGTGGGCCCCTCGTGGCCCTACTCCGTCTCGTCTTCTGGCTCCGTGAGTGTTCTGGTGAAATAGGATTTTTGGCATATTTTCCGGGATTTTTCCTGATAGTTGATTTTCTGCACAAAAACTATACACCAAGGTAATTCTGCTGAAAATAGTGTCAGTCCATGTTAGTTGCATCCAATTCACACAAGTTTAGAGGAAAAACAATAGCAAAAGTGTTCGGGAAAGTAGATACATTTTGGACGTATCAAATCCCCCAAGCTTAGCTTATTGCTTGTCCTCAAGCAATTCAATTGAAAACAAAGTGCGATAAAAGAAACTTTTATGAACACATTTGCTTCATAAGATGTATATATTCTCAGAATATGATCAACTAATCATGCAACTCATAATAAAGAGTATGCAACTAAGTTTACTTAATAGTCATTGTAAGCTATGAAGAGATTGCAACTCAAAAATAATAAGTAGCATGAAACATAAACATAAGCAACATTGCAATGCTCATAACAGGGTATGATAGAGTGGTATATCGCTTGCCTTTGACTGTAGACCAAACATAAATGCCAAGGCACCTATGAAGTTCAAGTGAAGACTAGAAGTAAAAATATCAAAGATACAAGCATCAAAGCCGTAACATAATTAATCCAGTTTTGAGACAAGCACATTATACTAAGAATGAAAACTATGCTCTCAAGAAAGTGCTGATAGAATGTATGGTGACTCAACAAGGAAATGGAAAAAGGTTTTGAAAAGTTTGAAAGGCTTCAAAATGCTGAAAGTATGGTACTCATTAGCTTTGAGCTCTCATTGCCCCTATCATAAGCATCTTTAAATGGTTAAGGTTAAAGTGACACAACTAAGAGGATATGCTTGACAAGTTATAAGTTAAAATCTCATGTCCCTTACTTACGAGTACCGAACCTCATGCTACTCAACTTCAGTCACAAGTAAGCTCTTGTCATTGTAAGTACATATGTATCATAGAGAACCGCCAACAGGGTACCCCTTGCACATGATACAGGAGCTATCCCATAATCAAAATGAGAAGGCAAGCAGACAATGAGCATCTCAACGATCTTTTTATTTGCTATTTGCATAGGTTTTTATTGAGGATGCTTCATAGAATGCTCATTATGGTTATGCTCCAAGTTTCCACCATGATTAGGCATGGCTTAGGCTAGCGGCCTAGGCGTTTCTCTAACACATATACAAACTCCATGATCTTACAAGTTCCCCTTTTATTTCACACCGCCGAGATCCATAAGCAAAAGAATCATGATATCAATGAGGTAGAAAGTACCAGTGCAATGTTGAAAGCGTTCCCCATGATACATGGTTCTGCTAACTTCAACTTATAAAGCGCAAGCATATACGCAACAAAGATGGACACAATGGTTCAAGTTTATTAAGTGCAAGAAAATAAAGTGTGCCATCAAGTTCGTGAGAGCTTTACTAACTAACTAACTCATAACAAGCAAACATTTTATTCGGAAGAAAACAAAGCATACTTAATATGCACGGAATAGCAAATGATGCTAATAGGTAGGTATAGTGGAGACTTTTGGCAATATTGGTTTTGGGGAGTTGGATGCACGAGTAAAGATTATACTCAGCACAAGTGAAGGCTAGCAAAAGTAAGGGGGCGACAAACGAGAGAGCAATAACTGTTATAATCATGCTTGCAACAAAACAGGACTAATCATGGCATGAAAGGTATTCAAGACCCCTGAGGTAAAATAATTCATCGAGGCTTAACTGATTATTTCAGTCATGTGCATGCGTGAGCATGTGCCAAGTCAATTCAAGTGAAACTTTTAGAGGAGGATACCACGGTGTCATACCAAGTTATGAATAGAGCAATGCAAGCAAACATTGACATGCTACAAACTATTAGCAAGCTGGAACTAATCATAAGAAAGCAAGAACTACTAAGCATCCATATATAACATACACCCTACAAGAACAACTAAGCATGCCCACAATGATGAGTATATGTACAAAAATGAAAACAAATAGAGTTCGTTACCAGCCTCTTACCGCACCTCAAGTTGTCATTAATCCTCATTATTGCCCTTCGCTTGTGTTGTTTGAATAATAACATGAAACCAAATTCCACTGAGGACTGCTGAACCCTGCAACAAACTTCACAAAACCAAAGAAGAACAACAAATATTTTTGGTGTTTTTAATTTTCAGAGACAAGAATAAAAAGGAAAAACAAGAAAATCAAAATCTTTTTGGGGTTTTTCGCATAATTAAGACAAAGCCAACAGGAAAAAGCAAACCACGGTAAAAAGAAGCAAACAAAGAGAAACAACAAACATATTTTTGGTATTTTTGTGTTTTGGAAAGTAGAAACAAAGCAAGAACAAAAACTAAAAAGAGAACGAAGCATGGATATACAAGGTACCGACTAAACATGATATGTAGATGAGTGTGGTGTGAGTGTACCTCCCCCAAGCTTAGGCTTTTGGCATAAGTGGGTATCAATCCAAATGCGAGTAAGGGTTCCAAGCAGGCGGGTCATTGTAAGAATGATCGTGGTAAGGCCCTTGCGAAGAAGAAGCTCCCCAATCATAGGTAGGCTGTTGATATGAAGACTCCCCCTCATTCGAGGGATGGAATGAATCATCCGTAACCTCCCTTCCAGTATCCTACTCCTGTAGGGAGAGCTCTCCCAAGTATGCATCGAGTTCTTCCTCGGTGAGTGACCATCCTACCTTATACAAGTGATTGCAAAGTGAATACATAATGAAGGGAACTACTCATAGGGACTTGTAAGAGGCCTAAACATGCATCAAAACAATTTCTCTAAGCATTGAACAAGCTTGCAAGCTCACATAACCTGTCACCTATAGCAACAAAATACTCAAGATATAATCCACTAAACACAAATCTACTTGGACAAGTGGAGGAGTCACATATCGGAGAACAAATGCTCCAAATTTCAGCAGAAAAGATGGGCTGAGCAAGGAGATCAAAAAATCATGGGCAAGAATAGCAAGAACGCGATTTCGAGCAAAGAACTGGTGTTTTCTCGGGAGAGAGAAGGCAGAGGCAAGTGAGAGAGTTAGTGGAGGGCCAGGGGTGGCCCACACCATGGCCAGGCGCGCCCCTAGGCTGGCCGCTCCACCAGGTGGTGTGCCTGCCTGGTGGGCCCCCCGGTACTCCCCAGGCACTTCTCTATCCCTTTTTCACGTAAAAATTTAATATGAATTTTCTAGAATTTTTCGAGACACTTTATTTTTGAGCAATTTTTAGGTATAGATGAATGATTTTCTAACAGAAAAAGGTTTCTGGAATGATGCAACAGCTAAACAAAGCTAAAACTTCAGAAGTTCTAAGACATCTAATATGCAAGCAACTAACAACAGAAAAGTAAACTAAACGAAACCAAAAACTAGAAAAGATAAAATAAAAGTAAACAAAGATAACCATGGTGAAAACATTGTTTTTTTCATTAAAACCCTTTTGTTAACAAGGTTGATCAGGTCTTGTTACCAAAACAATTTTATATGAAGCAAAACTTTGTATCCTACTTATGATTATGTTACCTCAACCTTGATAGCAATGGTCCCAATCATAATAGTTTCGTATTTTTCTCTTGGTATGGGGCAATATATTTCTCCAACTTGAATGCCCTCAACATGTTCAATTGAATTCAAACCATAAGTCCTATCAATATCCTTGGGGAAATAGATAGTATGATCCTTGTCATTAACATTAAAAGTCACCTTTCCTTGATTACAATTGATAACACTAACTCCTACTCCAAAATCACACAAAGCAGTTCTAACATAATCTGGTGGTGGCGGCGCAGCGGAACTCTTTCTGGAAAAACGTCGAACCCCCCTTGGTTTTTAGGTGAAGAGGCAACTTATAGGCAAAGAGGAAGGCCGAGGCAGCAGCCAAGGTGGCCACATCACCCCCAGGCGTGGCCTGGCCTATCCCGCGCGACCAGGTGGTGTGGGCCCCTCGTGGCCCTACTCCGTCTCGTATTTTGGCTCCGTGAGTCTTCTGGTGAAATAGGATTTTTGGCATATTTTCCGGGATTTTTCCTGATAGTTGATTTTCTGCACAAAAACTAGACACTAAGGTAATTCTGCTGAAAAGAGCGTCAGTCCATGTTAGTTGCATCCAATTCACACAAGTTTAGAGGAAAAACAATAGAAAAAGTGTTCGGGAAAGTAGATACGTTTTGGACGTATCAACCCTGCAGGCACCGGCTTAGACGTGTCCCATTGTTTGACACTGTAGATGACTGTGGGCACCTCGATCGAGTGGGTAGATTTTAGGTGCAGATACAACATTAATTTTTTGCTGACCCAGTTGCATCCTGGCTCTGTGCAGATAAACGGGTTGTGGATGCAGGAGATCATGTGGGAGAGTTTGTTGAAGGAGACCACTTCCGGGCAGTTGTAGTTCGGGCAGCTGTAACCTTCTCCGCTGATGACTTGGCGGTGTAGGTCCTTGGAGCATGCAGCCAGCCGGACGGTGCTTTTAGCATCGAGACGCTCAGCCATTTGGTTGACGATGTCATCGCCGACCTTGTTAAAGCCGCTGCACTGGCGACTCTCCCTCGAACCTCTCCAAATTTTGTACTGACAATCCGCCATCATGTCGAGGAGGATTGGGGGCGAGGGTAGATCTATATAGAACTAATTGGTTTTTTTGGAGGAGAGGGGTTGTGGTCTGGAAGGAGAGATGCACCGGGTGAGATGGCGAGGAAAATGTGTGATCAACGTAGTGGAGAGGATCCCAAATGCGGCCAGGCGGCAACGGCGAGTGTGGATAAACTAAACAGAGATGGGGAAGATGTGATGTCTCTTTGAAAGAGGTTTTTTCTTTTCTTGTAAAAAATTAACCATGTCACCTCCTGGCGCAGTATAGTCTCATCACGTCGGTTTGACTAGACACATTATTTATTTACAGGTCCTACTGTAGTTCTGTTTGCATAAGGAGGAGTAGTAGGTAGGAGTATTACTCTACCTTCGTCCCGAGGAATAATAAGGTGTCCTCATTTTGGGTGTTTTTTCTTTGACCAAGATTTACTCTAAATATATAGTATAAAGAATGTTGGTAGAAAATTAGCATTATTGGAAAGTTTTACTCTACCTCCAATAGTACGAGTACTAATTTTACACAAATTAATCAAGTGCATTAGTTACTCTATTTATTCGGTGAAATTTTACACAATGTAACCAAGTATCTATCTTCTCGGCACCCCCGCGGACACCTGCTAGTTGATCTCTCACTCGTCCGGAGTGTGGCGCTCAACACATGTGCCATGGTTAGGGTTGCGAGCGGGATCCCGCATTAGTACCGCCTCTAGTTCATTTTTAAGTTTCTATGGGAGTACTTCAAAATGAACTAGAAGCGGAACTTCTGCGGGATGTCGCTTTCAACTCTAACATTGGTACGACGGCTCTGTGTCTGTCTATCGTGTGTTCATCAGCTACATTGTGTTGGTGTGCATATGAAGGAACCACTTTGGGCGTTGGGTTGGGGCAGCGGCAAAAAAGTAGTCGCAGATCAAACTTTTCGGGTTTCGATTATTTCACTTGCTTCGTCCCAAACATCGCATAGAAGGTTATTACAAGGATCAACACTCACAACACTAGAGAAGGGATATTGTACTTGGTATGTATATATATAAACATATACACGTCCCATCGCATTCGATGCACTTCATTAGCAAGATCTGGCAAAAGTGAGCACCGTGCTGATTTCCTTTTTGTTAAGAAACTTGTTGTTGTTCTTGTACAAACGGTATGGCTCAGCTAGTGGGTGGAGAAGGAGAGCTAGTCCCGACTAATTTTCCATGCTTATTTTCAGACCCCTTTGTACTAAAACAAGGGTTAGGTGTAATTTTCTCGTTTTTTAGGTCCTTGATGTAACATGTACACTTCCACTAACCATGTTAAGTTGCTAACCGAAGCATCTCGCTCCTACTAGGTCAAACCTAGTTGAAAAAGGTGCCACCGCACCACATTTCAGACAAAGTGGACCATGCTTTCTTATAACTTCCTTGTTTTAGAATTGTTGAATCTTCCTAGCTAGGTAACTTCCCCCACTTAGAGGACTTTATGCCGATTTAACAAAATTATGTCAGATATGAACTACTCCCTCCGATCTATATTACTTGTCGCAGAAATGGATGTATCTAGACATGTTTTAGTGTAGACACATCCAGTCTAGGGACAACTAATATGAATCGGAGGGAGTACAAGTATGCATGATAGGTTTCTCTTGAATTTTATAGATGTCGTTTGTTGGTACCAATGTCATCAATATATCGAGAACCATCACGAGAATTTAAAAATGCAACTAACTTCGTGCTAAAATATGCATGCCTTCAAATTTGATAATGTTTTGAAGACACTGAAATAAAACAAATAATAAACCAAATACTTTCATGTGGTGTCCTCTTATGCGTATTGCTCGCCATAAAAAATCAGAAATTTGTGCTTGACACTTCTTTTCAAAACAAAAAACGACTATGTTGCTTCACAATTTCCGTACCACTATATAGTGTACGAATAACTTCGAACATCGACAGTTGGATATAGATTGGCAAAACCCGACATTTTTGACCATTGGATCTCTTTCAGTACATATGATTATGTCATGTCTAGCATATAGAAGATCCCATTATTGTTGGCCTCTAGCACCATGAATATACTATACACAGAAAGTACAGAGAACATGGTTTTGAATGTCACAAGCCAAGTTTTCAGATATAGTGGACAATGTTTTATGTACGATTCCTAAGTTTTATGAGTTTTCAAAGCTTCCGAGCTAACTCGGACCACTCAAATGACTTTATGTCTCTATTAACAAAATAATGTCATATTTGAACTAGAAGCTCTAGAAAGTGGTAGATTTCTATCGAAGTTCTACAAAAAGATTTTGGTGGTACGCATCAGGTAGTTAATATATCGAAAACAATCGAGAGTTTTGACAAATTCAACTTCCTGCTAAGAATTTGTATCTTGACAATTTTGAACTCGTTTTGAAACAATCACATGTAATAAAGAAAAATAGAAAAACAAATATTTACGCATGGCATCCTATCACGTCACGTGTATAGCCTACCAGGAAACTGGTAACCATGGGATTTGACAACTTCTGGAAACCAGCCCCACGATATTTTCCCGCCATGTATGAATATTATTAGGTTTCAACCCTGATGACCAAAAAAGGTCATGGCCATATGGACATCATAGTTAATGAACTGTTCCCACATTAATTTGGTATATGGGTGCACCTTGGCATAGTAGGAAATGTTGCCCGTGGGAGTCTCAACATTGGGTCTATTTGATTCGCGGGATAGGAAAAACAAAGGAGGAGGGAAAACACAGTATTATTAGAATATCATGTCCAGTTGAATCCTACAAGATTTGGAGCCTACAGGAATTTTTCTTAAAGAAGTGTTAGATTCATAGGAAAGTAAAGGAATTGTAACATGAGGCTGAGGTATATTGTTCTTAAAATTTTACAGAAGACATGTGCATGGCGTCCTTTTGAAAGTATCACAAGCCATGAAAAATGATAAACTTGTGTTTTGACAACTTTTCAAAAACCTGGTTCACAAAATTGTCCTCAATGTGTATGAATAGGTTTCGAGTCGAATGACCAAGGTCAATGCCATATCCTGTGATCCACATCATAGTTTATGGTAATTTCCCCATATTATGTAGATTGGTGCATCTTGGCATTATTGTAAACAATATTTTGCCAAGGGGAGTTTCCAAGAAGTATTATGAAAAGAGACTATCTCAAATTTCCATGTGACATGATTTTTTTTTGCGAAAACTAGAATATTGTTTTCCACAAAGAAAATAGTAGTACTAGAAAAAAGAAGGATCAAAATGGAGGGGGAAACGAAGAGCTACTGTAGAAGAGATTATGTGTCAACACCTAGATTTTTAATCCCAGATGCCTGTTATGCCATACATCGCAATCCCATGATTACCATTTTTGCGAGACATAACAGAATTGGTACCACAGTACATCATCCATTACAAACCATAATAAATGTCTTACAAATAAAGGATCTCATGATCCAGTCTTAATACAATCACAGCAGCCGAAAGTAAACGTAGCAGGGGCTCCATCTTCAGAGTCACAGGCAATGCTGACGATGGGAGATGATCCTAGTTGTCATAGACCTCCTGCTTTCCATCTTCCTGATAGTCCTCCTCATTGTATGGCCACAGGAATAGCCAGGGACAAAGCAATGAGTACTCTTTAAGTACTCGCAAACTATCACTAACAAGTAAGGTAGTTCTAGTAGGGATCTTAAGCTCTAGGTTTATTTGCAAAAAGCCAGGTTTATCTCATACTGAGTTTAGAAGTAAAGAAAATTAATTTAATGTTCTACATCACCTAAGTGGGAATCTAGTTTTCATGTCCACACTCCTGTGTGGTCAAGTCAAAGTGATAGTTCAATTCACAAGTCATATTTGAAAAACATCTAGCAACGGAACAGTATGGCCACTCCAACTATCCATGACCGCGGACGTGGCTATTCGAATAGTTTGACACTCTGCAGAGGTGGTACACTTTCACCACAAAATTCGATACAACCGTCAGCGATAACCTTGAATCATCATACTTAGTATGCGGATAATCAATCATAACCTTTCAATTACACACTCTAGTATAGGCACCTCCCCTATGAGCTTGGCCTCCCAGCCATGGCCATCTGCCATCCTGGGCACTGCATAGGTGGACATTCACACGAGGTAGCCTCATCTCAACCTCTTCTGCAAGGGAACCCATACTAAGGCATATAAACTTCTAGTTAAGCCCTACCCAATTCAGTTATTGTGGTTGTACGGTAAAATTGGAATGGTATCGCATCCGAACCCAACCATCAATTTTTATAAAAGGGCCAAGGCTCATGCCTCAACATTTTCATCATCAAATCCTTTTGTGTTCATAACACATGTCCAGACATTGCAATAGAATGAACCATCATTCCAAGGTTTTCATAATCATTTTCACCAAGTATTGTTGGAGATATGCCCAAGAGGCAATAATAAAGTGGTTATTATTATATCTTTATGTTTATGATAAATGTTTACATCCCATGCTATAATTGTATTAACCGGAAACATTAATACTTGTGTGTTTTGTAAACATAAAAGAGTCCCTAGTAAGCCTCTTGTTAAACTAGCTTGTTGATTAACGGATGATCATGGTTTCCTGATCATGGACATTGGATGTCGTTAATAACAAGATCATATCATTAGGAGAATGATGTGATGGACACACACCCGTAGTAAGCATAGCATAAGATCAAGTCATTAAGTTCGTTTGCTATAAGCTTTAAAAAAACATAGTAACCTAATCCTTCGACCATGAGGTTATGTTAATCACCATCACCGGATGGGTACCTTGATGACATCAAACACCACTTCGTAACTGGGTGGTTATAAAGGTGTCATTGGGTATTCTGAAAGTATGTGTTGAAGCGCATGGACCAAGATTGGGATTTGTCCATCCATATGACGGATAGATATGCTCTGGGCCCTCTCGGTGGAATGTCATCCAATTAGCTTGCAAGCATGTGGCTGGGTCACAAGGGATGACATAACATGGAACAAGTAAAGAGTACTTATCAGTAACGAGGTAGAACTAGGTATGAAGATACCGATGATCAAACCTCGGATAAGTATAGTATCGCGTGACAAAGGGAATTGGTTTCGTATGTTAATGGTTCTATCGATCACGAAGGTATCGTTGAGTATGTGGGAGCCGTTATGGATCTCCAGATCCCGCTGATGGTTATTGATCGGAGAGGTGTCTTCATCATGTCTGCATATTCACGAACCGTAGGGTGACACACTTAAGGTTCGAAGTTGTTTTAAGTAGATATGGAATGTGCGTTGGAGACCGAATGTTGTTCGGAGTCTCGGATTGGATCTGGGACATCACGAGGAGATCCGGAATTGTCCGGAGAATAAGATTCATATATTGGGGATCATTTTCTGAGTTAGGAAATGTTCCGGAGTATTTGTATGAGGATTCTAGAAGGTTTCGGAATGTTCCGGAAGGTTCTGGAAGATTTCTTGGAGTTTTCTTTAAAACCAAGAAAGGATCAAGGAGTCCTTGTGGGGAAAGACAAGGAGTCGTGGGGGAGGAGGACTCCTCCCCCCTTCCCAATCCGCCGGCCAAGGAAGGGAGGGGAGTCCTACTAGGACTCCCCCTCCCATGGCGCCTCCCTTCTTTAAATAGAGGGGTGGAGGCGCCACCCCCTAGCCCCTCACCACTTCAAACCTGAGCCGCCTCTCTCCTCCTCCTTTCTTCTGCTCAGGCTTAGGCGAAGCCCTGCAGAATTCTCCACTCCACCACCACCACCACGCCGTCGTGCTGCTGGGATTCGTGTGGAGAAGATCTACTACCTCCGCTGCTCGCTGGAACGGGGAGAGGAAGGTTTGCTTCGACTCCGTACGTGTGACCGACTGTGGAAGCGCTGCCGGAACGTGGCGCCGGAAGGATCGTCCACTCGATCTTGAGATCGGCAAGTGATCGACTACATCAACCACGAGATCCAATCTCGTAACGCTTTCGGATATACAAGGGTTAGTACAGATCTATCTCGTTGCACATGTCTAATAGATTAGATCTTGGCTTTTATCTAGATTAGATCTGGGTTTTGTTCGTTCTTGCGGTAGAAATTTTTTGTTTTCCATGCTACGAACCCATCAGTATTCCCATCTAAAGTGATCAACTTTTTTTTGCTTAGCACTAGCCAATATAGGTTGAGGGTGTTCACTAATGAGGGGTGCTAATCAAGTGTAACTATCCATCTCTAGTTTTATGCCTTTTGATGACATCTAAGTATAACTAGTTAGGCCTAGTTTTATACTCTTTATGGTATCTATCCTATTTTTCCAATACTCACAAATCCACTAACTAAAGGTAAAGAACTTTAGTAAAGGTAAAGGAATAAAGCTTGCAAGTAAAACTTGGGATGGGTATAATCAAAGTTGCATAACCAAAGCATGCCTAATGCATCTTGCATAGGTTATCTTGCAAGGATGGCTTGCATAGTTCTAGCTTGCATAGTTATGAAACTTGCAAGTGTTAGCTTGCCTTGAGTAGTGTAGTGGTTGAAGTTCTCTTCTTCTTCTTCTTCTTCTTCTTCTTCTTCTTCATAGTACTCCTCCTCCTCGTATCCCGGGTCGGTACTAGCGTCTATAAATGAATATGGGGTACACAATCACCAAACAATACTTAACTATTTCTATTTAGCAAACTAAGGTTCACACTAGATGATCTAGCATCATCACAATCATCACATGAAATAAATACCTAGTCTTATTTATCTTAATTTAGAAAAGTAATTTCTATTCATTGAAAATACTTAAGATTTAATATTCTCCAATTAAAATATAGGATCATGTTGACACATGTCATCACCACATATTCTAATACTTGGGAATGTGATTTAAAGTATTGGCCATATGTTATAAATTTTAAAATTACTCTTTAATACAATTAAAGTGACTAGAAATGCCCATATAGCATTCTTTTGGTACTAGTCCAAGATCACTGCATGTAAACCTAAATATTTTTACATATTCAGATATATCTTGTCAAATGTCATTTTTGAGTGTTGGAAACAACTCAAAAGCATTTATGGTTGATTTTTGAAAAATGTTTGAAGTGGTAAAAGTCTCCGTCTTGTTATTTTTGGTATAGGTTATCTATAATTTCAAATGGTTTGAATCCAATGGTCTTGGATAGATATTTTGAATACCTTTCTAACAAAATTGGAATCATGCAATTTGGTTTAGTAAATCTCCTTGAATTTATTTTTGAATCTACTGACAGAATCTAGTTTTAACTAGAATGGAAAAGAACTATTTGAATCACTGGGCCGGCCCAACTGCACTACGCGGGTGCAGTGGGCTACTGACAGGGGGGGGGGGTCCACTAGTCAGTGGCTCATCTAACCTGAAACGGTATGTTTCAACCAGAGCCCTACGATTAGAACTCGATCTAACGGCTGAGGTTCATCTTCTACGTCGAACAGCTCCGGCGAGAACTGAACCCTAATGCGGCGGTGGGGGTCATGTGAGGCTCACCAGCGCTCCAGCTAGGGTCGGTGATGGGGGAAAATGGGGTTGTCATCGACGACGTCTTGAGGCGCGGTCACAGCACCTCCTGGGGTGGCTCCAATCGACGGCTTCGTTCCTCCTCTGTAGCGGCGGACTTCGGCTAAATTCTGGCGGGCTGGTGCTCGCCTTGCTCCGGGGAATGGTGTGGGAGGTTCTGAGAGGAGTGGGGAGTGAGATAGTGTGGAGAATTGAGGCTGGGGTGGCCTCTATTTATACACCAGCGGTGGGGACAGTGCGGGATAGTCTGGCTCCTCCAGCGACGGCGGTACAGCGAGCTATTGGCGTGGCTGAGGGTAGGGTTCGATGCGGTGCTTCAGGGTGGTTGTCACACGCTTAATGGCGTGACAAGGGGTGGTCGGGAAAGGTCGATGCTCTACGCGGGAGCGGCGACGTTCAAGACGGTGCACAGTGGCTACGGTCTAAGCGGCAGCGAATGGGCATGTCTGGGGGGTAGCTAGGGTCACAGCGAGTGCGGGCACGTGCGGTGATGGCAAGGGGCGGCGTGTGTGCGTTGGTCGGCTGTGGCGGTCTGGCGCGCTCTTGGCATGGCAACAAAGAAAATGGGCGCGGCGGTCTTGGGTGGTCCACGGCTTGCCTGTGGTCGAGGGTTGGACAGGGGGTGGCGGTGGACGGTGGCCTGTCTCCTGGACATCGTGGGAGAGAGCGACGTTGGCTATGGCAAGCGGTTCTTGGTCGGCCAGCACGGTGAGCATCAGGCGGCACTGCACTAGCGCAACGGCAAAGGGGGTATGTGTGTCTTGCGCTGCTGGGGGTTGGGGGAGACCAGGGGAGTGAAGAGGGGACAATAGGGTGAGTGATCACTGCTCAAAACAATATAATTTAGGCCAGGGTTTTCTGTGTCTTCTAGGTGCTCGACCAAATGCCCGCATGAACTCAAGTTTGAATTTTTTTAATGAAATTTGGTGAGTGTTCTGATCTTATGCTTGGTAGTCCATGGTTTCTTGGAAAAGTCAAGGTGAATTGAGTTGAGTGGTTTTTGTAAAATGGTGATCTTAGTACATACACTTGATTCAATTTTGAATTGTCCTTTAAATATATTTGAGAATAGTTTCTGTGAGTTTGTAAAGTGGACTTGGATACACTTTTACTTGGTCTAGCAGGGGTGAAAAGAAATGGGAAAGTTTCTACTAGAAATCTTTTACTAGGAACACTCATAGTGGTCTAGTGGATAATTTTGGTCAAAATGACCATTTGATCATATGATTCATATTTGAATTGGCTTGCTTTTGATTTTGTTTGTAATTGGCCTAGATGATGTAGTATTCATCTTTAAACCATTCCTTATCATTTGTAGCAATCAAACATGGCAATTGCACTCATTCATACACTAATGCAAATCACACATACACTCATATCAAAATTAATAATAAAAGTTTTTGGTAACCCTAAACTTGGGTGATTTGACTTGATAATCTTGATTAATATTTTTGGGGTGTTACAAACCTTCCCTCCTTAAACAAAATCTCGTCCTGAGATTTAAGAAAAAGTAGGAACTAAAGAGATTTGAAAACTCAATCCTAATATAATCTTCTCGCTCCCAAGTAGCTTCTTCCATATGGTTGCTCCACTCGATTTTGAGAAACTTGATAATCCGGGTCCTGGTGGTTTTGAAGGCTTCCTCCAAAATACGAATGGGTACTTCACGATACATCAGATCCTTGTTGATATCTATGGCTCGGTGATCGATGTTCTTGAACACTTCGGTCTTCTCCGGAACTTCTAGGCATTTGCGAAGTAACGAGATATGGAACACATTATGCACGGCTAACATCTCTTCGGGTAGTTCCAGTTGATATGATACTTCTCCTCGGCGATTCAAAATCTTGAAGGGTCCAATATATCTGGGGGCTAACTTCCCCTTCAAACGAAAATGTTGCATTCCTTTCAAGGGTGATAGTTTGAGATATATAAAATCTCCAACATTGAAGGTCAAGTCTCGACGTCTGTTGTCAGCATAACTCTTCTGTCTGGATTGAGCGGTCTTGAGGTGCTCACGGACTTTGTGAACCCTCTCTTCAGCTTCTCGTAGGATGTCAGGTCTGAAGATCTGACTTTCTCCTACTTGCGACCAATTCAAGGGGGTACGACACTTCCTTCCGTATAGAAATTCAAAGGGGGCCATTTGCAAACTGGCTTGATAACTATTGTTGTATGAGAATTCTGTGAAAGGCAGACAATCTTCCCATTTTGATCCATATTCTAGAACATAACCTCTCAACATATCTTCTAAGATTTGGTTCACTCTTTCAGTTTGTCCATCGGTTTGCGGATGATAAGTTGTGCCGAAGTTCAGTTTGGTTCCTAATCCTTCTTGGACTTTCTACCAAAATCTTGAGGTAAACTAGGTTCCTAGATCCGACACGATGGTCTTAGGGGTTCCATGAAACTGACTATTCTAGCAATGTACAGCTCTGCTAGCTTAGAACTCTGGTAGGTGGTCTTAACAGATATAAAATGGGCTACCTTGGATAGTCTATCAACTATGACCCAAATAGAGTCATTTCCCCTACTAGATGTAGGCAAACCGGTGATGAAATCCATTCCAACAGAATCCCATTTCCATTCTGGAATCTGCAATGGTTGCAAAAGTCCTGCGGGTCGATGATATTCCGCTTTGACTCTCTAACAGATATCACACTTGGCTATGTAGCTGATACATTGCAAATGTATCTATAATTTTTGATGTTCCATGCTTGGCTTTATCTACTTTCTTATGTTTTGTCCACACTTTGGAGTACTTTTCATATGATTTATTGGACTAACCTATTAACAAGAGCCACGGTGCTAGCTGTCTGTTTTCTGCTGTTTTTGGTTCCAGGAAAATCGGAAAATGAATATTCTAGGAATTGGACGGGACAAAAGCCAAAGTCATTATTTTATCGAGGGACACCTAGAGCCAGAATATTAAACGGAGTGGGGCCGGGGCCTAGCCACACCACCTGGCCACACCAGGGGGTGGTCTGGCCGCCCTAGGCACCCCTCGATCTCCCTCTTCGCCTATAAGATGCCTTATGACCTAAAAACTCAGGGGGGTTCAACGTTTTTCCAGAAGGAGTTCCGCTCCGCCGCCACCACCAGATTCCATGAAACAGCACCAGAAACTCCGTTCTGGCACCTTGCCGGGACGGGGAATTGGAGGAGATCATCACCTCATCATCACCATCACTTCTCTATCGACCATCCATGTTTCCCCCATCTATGAGTGAGTAATCCCCCACTGTAGGCTATGGGGATGGTAGGGATTGGATGGGATCGTTCATGTAATGGCATCAGATTGTTAGGGCATGGTGCCTAGTATATTCTATTAGTGCTTTATGACTTTGTTGCGACTTGTTATGCTTAATGCTTGTCACTAGGGCCCGAGTGCCATGATTTCAGATCTGAACATGTTATTGATTCATTACTATAGTATTGTTTATAGTCTTACCTGCAAGTTGTATACACACGTTGTTGACCCGAACCAATGGCCCCGAAGTGACAGAAATCGGGATAACCGGAGGGAATGGCTTTGATGTGAGGATCACATGTGTTCACGGAGTGTTTGTTCTTTGATCGGGTGCTCTATTAAAAGGAGCACCTTAATTGCTAGTAGTTCTCATGAGGCCCCGCTGTAACCGGGCTGGCAGAACAAAAGATGTTGTGCAAGTTCTCATTGCGAGCACATATGACTATATATGGAACACATGCCTAGGATTATTTAGTACTTGGATGCTTTATCTTATTTATCTGCAATTGCCCTATGTTCTGATTGCCATGTGAATTGTGTTGTCCATGCAATGCCTGTCTATCCATCCCTATGCCTACCGCGCTCTAATCCTACTGTTTACTGCTACGTTACTACTGTCTTTACTTTACTACTCCTGCTACTTTACTATCCTACTACAAAACTGTTGCTACTGATAAACTGCTGTGAGCAAGAGTGTTTCCAGGTGCAGCTGAATTCACAACTCAGTTGTTAAGGCTTATAAATATTCTTTGGCTCCCCTTGTGTCGAATCAATAAATTGGGTTTCACTTCCCTCGAAAATACTGCGATACACCACCTATACTTGTTGGTCATCAAGACTATTTACTGGCGCCGTTGCCGGGGAGCATAGCTTTATTTATCAAGTCCACTTGGAATCACTATTGTTCAAGCTTAGTTTATTTCCGCCTTTTTTTTCTTGTTTCTTTATCAAAAATACAAAAAATAGTTCCTACTCTAGTTGTTATTTTTGTTGGTCTGTTATTGTCTTGCTTTATCATGCTTTCTATCAATGGTTGGTTTCTTTGAAACTGAATCTTATTGGCAAGGTGCGTTCATGGAAGAACAAAAATATTATTATAAGGAACGCCGCTTGTCACAAAAAGGGAAACACTTATGGGAACAAATTGATAAATTGTATACCATTGCTATAAACGTGTGCTCTACTTATAGTGTTACTTATTGCTTTGATAAATCTTGTTGCTGTAAGAGGTATAAACACCTCCCTGTTCAATGTGAGTATAATGATAATGTTACCATATCTTCTTATGTTAAAGGAAATTATGACTTTTATGATGTGGAACAAATTCAAGGATTTATTGCTTGGAAGGGTGCATTTGAACTTCCTAGTTTGCTTGAAAATATTGATGATTCACCTTATAAATATGAGGTTTATGATATACTTAGATTTTTCTTTGATAATTATGAGGAATAAAATGGCTATATTCTTGAATATATTAATAGATGCTTTCCACAAATGGAAGAGACTAATGCCTTGCAGGATCCTATGTAAGAAGAAATTGATGAACCTGAAAGCTCATTAGATGAAAAAGAGGAGGAGAGTGATGAACAAAAGGAGGAGGAATGGATTAGCTACCCATTCCTACCTTCTAATGAGAGTAACTCTTTATCCCTTACATTATTTGATTGTCCCCCACGCTTACCAAAGGAGGATGAATGTTATGCTCGTGTTATCTATGATAATCCTTTATTTGTGCTTAACTTTGATTTGCATGGTACTAAAGAGTTTTTATTAGAAAATGTTCATGATAAAGCTCTAGACGATGGTCCTATATTGAATGATCAGCCATCTTGTTATAGAATTGTTAAAAGTGGGTTTGAAGGTTTTAATCCCACTATTTTTGAGCTTGATAAAAAATATGTGTTTATAGATCATGAAAAGCATGCTTCATGTGATAGGTATACTGTTGAGTTTATTCATGAGGCTACTGAAAATTATTATGAGAGAGGAAAATATGGTTGTAGAAGTTTTCGTGGTATTGAAACACCTCTCTATGTGCTGAAAGTTTTGAAGTTACTCTTGTTTTATCATCTTATGTCTGTCAATTTGTTCTTTGCGAATTTATTTGCATACAAGATTACTATGCATAGGAAGTGGGTTAGACATAAATGTGTTTTGAATTTGCTTCTTGATGCTCTCTTTTACTTCAGTTCATATTTCTTACGTGGGCTTCCTCTCAAACTATCATGCCTAACTTAAAGGCGTTAAAGAAAAGTACTTATTGGGAGATAACCCAAAAGTTTTAGATGAGTCTTGGAAGTTATTACCTCTGTAATAACCACTCCTTATCCTTTTTATTTTCTCTTTGTGCCAACAATAACCTCTAATGAGAGATAAGTAATGACTGGGAAAGTTGCTGTCCCGAAACAGATTTCTGTGCTTCACCGTAAAAATTCGTGTAAAATCTCTGTACATCCTTTTGAGGCGTGAAGTTTTGTGCGTCTGACCCAGGTTGTTATATAACTTTCGTTCGTTCAACACTTTTTGATTTGAGCAACATAAAGTCTTCGAAAAAATTCGTATTTACCTGCTAGTCTGTTTTGACAGATTTCTGCCATTTTCTGCATTTGCTTCTTGTTGGTTCCTTTTTGAGTTCTTTTGGGGAATTGTGCTTTTTGAGGGAAGTTCCACAGTAGCTAGTGTTTTAATGGAAGTTTTATTGGTGTTGAAACTGAACTCAAAGACTTATTATCTTGAGTGCCCTAATGTTGCTAATAAAGATTGTGTGAAGTTTTGTATGAAGAAAAAATTTCAGGTGTATGGAAGGAATGAGTAATAAGATGAAGGATGGACTAAAGCTCAAGCTTGGGGATTCCACGCGTGTCACCCCAAGAAATATCCAAGAAGTACAAGCGTCAAAGCTTGGGGATGCCCAAGGCATGCCCTTCTTCATCAATAAAAATCCCAGGTTTCTTCCAAACGCTTCATTTTTATTGTTTCATGTACATTTGTGTTGTTCTTGGAGCGTCTTCTTTTTTTGTTTTTGTTTTGGTTTTTCGTTTGCTTTTTTTGGTTAGTTTGCTGAATAAATTGGTTGGACCCCCTCTTTCATGCATTGGTTTGGTTTGGAAAAGAGTAGGAAAGTTCATGCTTAAGTGGTAAAGAGAGCTTGTTTTTGACTGTGGCCTATGCTTTGTCATGCCATGCTTGATATTGTTTTGGCTTTATGCTTAGTATTATTTGCTGTAGCATGACTTGTTATAAACAATTGAGATTGCTTAATGTGGCTTGGATGAATCATGCGTTGTTTTAGCATATTAAAGCATAGTATTGTGGTATTCTCCTTTGATGCTTTATTTGGGTTGACTTGGCACATGCTCACACCATGCTATGACTATCCCAAGTCATCATAAGCCTTTATGATCCTTTAGTTTTCAACTTGTAGTATCACTTTATGCTTTGATCAATGATGTTTTGTCGCTCTACATGATTATGGCCATTATTGCTCTCTTAGTTTGTCGCTCCCAGTCTTTTGCTAGCCTCCACAACCAAGTATGAGTTCCACTCATGAATCCAACTCCTTAAACCAAGTTATTCCAAAGAGTCCACCATACCTAGCTACTAGCATATGCTATTCCAAGTATATTCATGTTTTTTTCTACCTTCCAAATTAAACTTGTGATGAGAAAACTAGTGATTAAAGCTCTCACGAACTTGATGGCACACTTTAGTTTATTGCATTTAATAAACTTGAACTATTGGGTCCTTCTTTGTTGCGTATATGCTTGCGCTTTATAAGTTGAAATTAGCAGAACCATGTATCATGGGGAACGCTTTCAACATTGCACTTGTACTTTGTACCCCGTTGATATCATGTTCTTTTGCTTATGGATCCCGACAGTGTGAAGTAAAAGTGGAACTTGTAAGATCATGGAGTTTGTATGTGTGTTAGAGAAACGCCTGGGCCGCTAGCCTAAGCCATGCCTAATCATGGTGGAAACTTGCAGCATCACCATAATGAGCACTCTATGAAGCATCCTCAATAAAAACCTATGCAAATAGCAAATAAAAAGATCCCTGAGATGCTCATTATCTACTTGCCTTGTCATTTTGATTATGGGATAGGTCCTGTATCATGCGCAAGGGGTACCCCATTGGCGGATCTTTATGATACATATGTACTTACAATAACAAGAGTTTACTCGTGACTAAAGTTGAGTAGCATGAGGTTCAGTCTTCGTAAGTAAGGGGCATGAGATTTCGGTTTATAACTTGTCAAGCATATCCTCTTAGTTGTGTCACTTTAACCTTAATCACCTTCAAGATGCTTATGATAGGGGCAATGAGAGCTGAAAGCTATTAAGTACCATAATTTTTGGAAGCTCTTTATGAGACTTGAATCCCTACCTCCTTCTATGAAGGCCCTTCTTCCACTTATATATTGAGTCTCCACCTTCTATTTTATGCACCTACTTTGAGTGCATAGTGGCCATTCTATGTGCATTGTCCCAAGACTTGTTGATTGATGCATAGCTTTGATATTGCTTGTTTTAAACTATTTGTATCTAGTCACTCTTATAAACTTTGAAGGTGTCCTATGCATTTATGTTTGCTACTCTATGAAGGACAAGCTGAATACCACTATGCTATGTTTTCTTTATGTGAAACAAACAAACGTCTTGCAAAGCATTGTTATTCATGAATCTTTTGTTTGTGCCTTTTCATGTTGCAACATAGTTTCTTTGCCTTATTGCTAGAACTCTGTCTTTCATGTTATGATTGAAGTACTATGATCCCAGCTATGATGTTTTACAAATACTTTGATCAAGTTTATGTTGGTGCATGTCACCTCAAAAATTATTCTTTCTTTTTATCACTTACCTACTCGAGGACGAGTTGGAGTTAAGCTTGGGGATGTTGATACATTGCAAATTTATCTATAATTTTTGATGTTCCAGGCTTGGTTTTATCTACTTTCTTATGTTTTGTCCACACTTTCGAGTACTTTTCATATGATTTCTTGGACTACCCTATTAACAAGAGCCACAATGCCAGCTGCCTGTTTTCTGCTGTTTTTGGTTCCAGGAAAGTCAGAAAATGAATATTCTCGGAATTGGACGGGACAATAGCCAAAGTCATTATTTTACCGAGGGACACCTGGAGCCAGAATACGAGACGGAGTGGGGCTGGGGCCCAGCCACACCACCTGGCCGTGCGGGCTGGGCCTGGCCGCGCTAGGGGGTGGTCCGGCCGCCCCAGGCACCCCCTCGGTCTCCATCTTAGCCTATAAGATGCCTTCTGACCTAAAAACTCAGGGGGGTTCGACGTTTTTCTAGAAGGAGTTCAGCTCCGCCGCCACCACCAGATTCCACGAAACAGCACCAGAAACTCCGTTCTGGCACCCTGTCGGGACGGGAAATTGGAGGAGATCATCGCCATCATCATCACCATCGCTTCTCCATCGACCATCCATGTTTCCCCATCCATGAGTGAGTAATCCCCCGCTGTAAGCTATGGGGATGGTAGGGATTGGATGAGATCGTTCATGTAATGGCATCAGATTGTTAGGGCATGGTGCCTAGTATCTTCTATTAGTGATTTATGACTTTGTTGCGATTTGTTATGCTTAATGCTTGTCACTAGGGCCTGAGTGCCATGATTTCAAATCTGAACATGTTATTGATCCATTATGATAGTATTGTTTATGGTCTTACCTGCAAGTTGTATACACACGTTGTTGACCGGAACCAATGGCCCCGAAGTGACAGACATCGGGATAACCGGAGGGAATGGCTTTGATGTGAGGATCACATGTGTTCACGGAGTGTTAATGCTTTGCTCCAGTGCTCTATTAGAAGCAGCACCTTAATTGCCAGTAGTTCCCTTGAGGCCCCGCTGCAAACGGGCTCGCAGGACAAAAGATGTTGTGCAAGTTCTCATTGCGAGCACATATGACTATATATGGAACACATGCCTAGGATTATCTAGTACTTGGATGCTTTATCTTATTTATCTGCAATTGCCCTATGTTCTGATTGCCATGTGAATTTTCTTGTCCACGCAACGCCCGTCCATCCATCCCTATGCCTACCATGCTCTAATCCTACTATTTACTGCTATCGTTATTACTGTCTTTACTTTACTACTGCTTCTACTTTACTATTCCTACTACAAAACTGTTGCTACTGATAAACTGCTGTGAGCAAGAGTGTTTCTAGGTGCAGCTGAATTGACAACTCAGTTGTTAAGGCTTATAAATATTCTTTGTCTCCCCTTGTGTCGAATCAATAAATTAGGTTTCACTTCCCTCAAAAATACTGCGATACACCCCCTATACTTGTGGGTCATTAGTAGCTTCCGATTTCTCTCTTCATCTTGTGCCACCAAAATTGCTCCTTCAAATCCTGATACATCTTTGTTCCTCCAGGATGGATAGAATAAATAGTATCATGAGCTTCCTACATTATGACTTGCTTGAGCTCGGAATCTACTCGTACACAGATACATCCTTTGTACCACAAAACTCCTTCATCTTCTATGAATCCGGGTACCTTCCCTGTACCGATACGACGCTTGATTCCGTCGATACTTGCATTTGCTTTCTGGGCTTCCTTGATCTGACTGATCAAAGTGGGTTGAAGTTCTATGCTAGCTAAAAATACTTTGCTAACTAGCTCCGTTCTAAACTGCTCCAACTCTTCATGCAAACTTGGCTGGGCTTCTTTAATCATGGTGTTTAATCTACATGGCAATCTGCTAAGAGCATCCGCTACCACATTGGCTTTGCTGGGGTGATAGTGAATGTCAAGGTCATCATCCTTGATTAACTCTATCCATCTCCGTTGCCTCATATTCAGCTCCTTCTGAGTGAAAATATACTTCAGACTCTTGTGATCCGAATAAATCTCACAACGTTTACCCATAAGGTAATGACGCCATGTCTTCAAAGCTAAAACTACAGCTGCTAGTTCAAGGTCATGGGTAGGGTAGTTTTTCTCATGTTGCTTCATTTGTCTGGACAAATATGATATGACTTTGCCTTCTTGCATCATCACACATCCGAGACCAATCTTGGATGCATCACAATACACATCAAAAGGCTTCATGATATCCAGCATAATTAGAATTGGGGCTGAAATCAATCTCTTCTGGAGCTCTTCAAAACTTGCTTCACATTTGTCCGTCCATTCAAACTTCTTATCTTTCTTCAACAATTGGGTCATCGGTCTTGCGATGCTCGAAAATCCTTCAACAAACCTTCGGTAATATCCCGCTAATTCGAGAAATGCGCGGACTTGGGTTTGAGTGGTTGGGGCTTCCCATCCTTCAACATCTTTGATCTTGGCGGGATCAACATCGACTCCTCCTGCCGACACAATATGTCCTTGGAATCCTACTTCCTTCAACCAGAACTCACATTTGCTAAAACTTAGCATACAACTAATGTTCTCTAAGGGTGTCAAGGATGGTTCTCAGGTGTAGCTCATGGTATTCTTCTGACTTAGAATAGATCAGAATATCGTCAATAAAAACAACGACAAACTTATCCAGGAAGTTCATAAAAATCTTATTCATGAGATTCATGAAATAAGCGGGGGAATTGGTTAATCCAAAAGACATGACCATGTACTCATACAATCCATATCTGGTGGTAAAGGCAGTCTTTGGGATATCCATTGCACGAATCTTGAGTTGATGATAACCAGTTCTAAGATCAATCTTAGAGAACACTCTGGCACCAGTCAACTGGTCAAACAGATCTTCTATCTTCGACAATGGGTACTTGTTTTTGATGGTGACATCATTCAGCTTCCGGTAATTCGTGCACAAACGGTTACCTCCATCTTTCTTATCCACAAACAAAACATGCGATCTCCATGGCGATGCGCTTGGTTGAATCAGACCTTTCTCCAGCATTGCATCAAGTTGTTTCTCCAGCTCCACTAATTCAGATGGGTTCATACTATAAGGTCTCTGAGCTATGGGTCCAGTTCCAGGAATTAGTTCAATGATGAACTCGATATCCTGATCTAGGGCATACCGGGCAATTCATCTGGGAACACGTCGGGGTATTCACAGACTACTCTGACTTGGTCTAGGGTTGGTTGGGCTAGACTCTTGTTGCATTTGAATTGACGGGGCAGCGTCATGGTTATGGCTTTCTTGGCACAGTCTATTAATCCTTTATGTTTCGACATCCAATCCATTCCTAGTACTACTTCCAAACCTTTGGTTCCAAGTACTATTACATTAGCATAAAAATCTATTCCATGGATTCTGATAGGTACAGCCTTGCAAATTTTTCTAGCTTTGGTGGTTGAACTAGGTATTTGAACTATCATAACATGCTTCAGTTTTGTTGGTTCAATCTTACTAGTGCATGCAAATTCTTCCATAACCAACGAGTGCGATGCTCCAGAATCAAACAACACTCTTGCAAGTACTGAGTTAACAGAAAACATACCCAGCACGACATCTGGCGCTTCTTGAGCTTCTTCAGCATTCATGTGGAACAAACGGCCGTTGCGGTTGAGCGAGTTCCCTGGGCAAATCTCCTTCCAGGCTGAACACGGCGCTGCTGCTGAGCGGGTGCATTCACATTGGTGGTTGCTGCAATCTTCTTGGGGCACTCGTTGGAGTAGTGACCCTTGACTCCGAATTCAAAGCAAGTAATCAGGAACTTGTCCTTTTCTGCGATAGGCACAACATTGCTTCCAATCCTTGGGGTAGTATTGTTGTTGTTGTTGTTGTTGTTGTTGTTGTTGTTGTTGTTGTTGTTGTTGTTGTTATTGTTGTTGTTGGACTTGGGCGGTGCACGATTGAAGTTACTGGAGTTACCATGGTTGTTGTTATGGTTTCCTCCAGACTTCAAGTTTCCTCCGCTACGATTGGGGTAGTTTGGACGGGACATAGGGGGTCTATTGTTTCTTGGGGCATATCCTGCAGACGGGTTGGGGCGATACTTCTGGGTATGGTGGGATCCAGGCTGGTGCATCATCCTGCTCTTGCGATTGTCATTGGCTTGGTTTATATTCCCTTCCATCTGAATGACAGAGTCCACAAGTTCTTCTAGATCCGCAAAATGGATGTTGACTAACACCGTCTGCATCTCATCATGTAATCCATTCAGGAACCTTTCCTTCTTCTTTGCTTTGGTGCTAATCTTATCAGGGGCATACCTAGCTAAAGATAAGAACTTGTCATGGTATTCCACCACAGTCATTCTCCCTTGCTTCAATTCCCTGAACTCATCCCTCATCCTAGTGACAAAACCTTGGGGCACATGGGTCCGGCTGAACTTGATCTTAAATGTTTCCCAAGTCATCGTTTGCCCTTCGTTCATGGTACGAGTGCTATTCCACCAGGCTCTTGCATCACCTGCCAGATAATGGGTGACAAACAGTACTTTCTCATTGGCTTCAACTCCTGCGACCTCCAAGTTGTTCTCCATGGTTTGCAGCCAGTCATCAGCATCTAAGGGATCCTCAGACTTACTAAATATAGGTGGGTTGGTATTCTGAAAGTTCTTGAGCTTGGATCCATGGTTATCCTAGTTTCCATGGCCTTGATTATTGTGGGCCATCTGAGCTATCTGTTGAAGAGTGGATAAGTTGGCTTGGCGTTCAGCTCTACTAGCTTCACGGTCAGAAACTAACATTTGCAAAATCTACCGCATTGGGTCCTGAGATGAACTGCTTCCTCCGGGATTTCCACGAGTCATCTGAAGATTGAGATAGATAATGAGATAAGAGGGGAATCTCTAAGGTTCATGGTTTTGTTTCAAAAGTTTTAAACTTTGAGTCTGACTCAGGTTTTGCAAACTAACAACTTCCTCTCATTCATTCATTCAAAGCACACTATACAAACACACACCACAACACAAAATAGAAACATATGGTTTTAAGAACCATTATGTGAAACTACGATAAGTTGGAACCGGTACAACTCACTCCTACGGTAGTGCTCAAGTGCACCTAATCATCATCAATGAAGGCGGAATCATCATCATCAGTGTGGAACTCCATGGAATCATCCTCTAGGTAGTCGTTATCATCACTGAGGTAAGAGTAGAGATCTCCTTGGATATCTTCACCTTCCTCCTCCTTCGCTTCAAGATGGATCTCCTGTTCACGGATGGTCTTCTCGAGAGTGGCCACCTTCTTGCAAAGACGATCGATGGTGTGATCCTTCTTGTCACGCTGATGATGAAGTGATTGGCGCTCCTTGGCGAGGATTGAGAGAGACTGGTCCTTCTTGACTGTAATGGCACGGTTGTGGTTGGCGTAGGCACAAGCATTGTCCAACTCCTTTTGTCTATCATACAACATGTAGTCAATATTATCCACCTGGTGCTTCAGCTCCGGGTGTCCTGGCATCTCCATGGGCATTCCTACAGAATCACGCCTTGCATAGTGAGCAAAGCAATTTCCCTGGATTTGGTTGATGTTTTGCCCACACAGATGGGCGAGAGCTTCATGCATAGCCCTGGCTAGTCCGTCTAGCCAGTTGTTCTCCCTCAAGCTGAATTGGATCTTCTCTAAAGTGGGTGCTTCCATCTTGCCTCTGATATCTGCAACTATCAGCCACTATAATTCTTCTCCCACTTGATCATTGAGTTGGGCCTCGAAGAACTCTGGGTGCGGGCGCTCAAGATACTCTACAAGTGCATCTAGATCCCTCTCGAAGATCAGGTGGCCTCCGTTGCCCAGCTGGTAGAACTTACTATACTTGACCTCCATCTATAAGAATTTAGGGTGAGCAAGTTAGTGAGGTGATCAAATGTGTCAAATTTTATGTAGAATTGCAAGAATTTTTGAGTAACATGATTTTTTTTGAAAGAATCTCGAGGATAAGAGCGGGAATAGATTTTCATAAATACTCACTTCTTTTGTTTTTGAAACTAAGTTTTTTGTTCGGACGTCCATTCTAACTAGGGTCTCCTATGGTCAGGATGGCTCTGATACCAACTTGTCAACACCCGGATTTTTAATCCCAGATGCCTGTTATGCCATACATCGCAATCCCAGGATTACCATTTTTGCGATACATAACAGAATTGGTACCACAATACATCATCCATTACAAACCATAATACAGGTCTTACAAATAAATGATCTCATGATCCAGTCTTAATACAATCAAAGCAGCGGAAAGTAAACGTAGTAGGGGCTCCATATTTAGAGTCACATGCAATGCTAACAATGGGAGATGATCCTAGTTATCATAGACCTCCTGCTTTCCATCTTCCTGATAGTCCTCCTCATTGTCTGGCCACGGGAATAGCCAGGGACAAAGCCATGAGTACTCTTTAAGTACTCGCAAACTATCACTAACAAGTAAGGTAGTTATAGTAGGGATCTTAAGCTCTAGGTTTATTTGCAAAAAGCCAGGTTTATCTCATACTGAGATTAGAAGTAAAGAAAATTAATTTAATGTTCTACATCACCTAAGTGGGAATCTAGTTTTTATGTCCACACTCCTGTGTGGTCAAGTCAAAGTGAGAGTTCAATTCATAAGTCATTTTTGAAAAACATCTAACAACGGAACAGTATGGCCACTCCAACTGTCCATGATCGCGGACGCGGCTATTCGAATAGTTTGACACTCTGTAGAGGTGGTACACTTTCACCATAAAATTCGATACATCCGTCAGGGATAACACTGAATCATCATACTTGGTATGCGGATAATCAATCATAACCTTTCAATTACACACTCTAGTATAGGCACCTCCCCTATGAGCTTGGCCTCCCAGCCATGGCCATCTGCCATCCTGGGCACTGCATAGGTGCACATTCACACGAGGTAGCCTCATCTCAACCTCTTCCGCAAGGGAACCCATACTAAGGCATATAAACTTCCAATTAAGCCCTACCCAATTTAGGTATTATGGTTGTACGGTAAAATTGGAATGGTATCGCATCCGAACCCAACCATCAGTTTTTCCAAAAGGGCCAAGGCTCAGGCCTCAACATTTTCATCATCAAATCCTTTTGTGTTCATAACACATGTCAAAACATTTCAATAGAATGAACCATCATTCCAAGGTTTTCATAATCATTTTCACCAAGTATTCCCATCTAAAGTGATGAACTTTTTTTGCTTAGCACTAGCCACTAAGGTTGAGGGCATTCACTAATGTGGGGTGCTAATCAAGTGTAACTATCCATCTCTAGTTTTATGCCTTTTGATGACATCTAAGTATAACTAGTAGGCCTAGTTTTATACTCTTTATGGTATCTATCCTATTTTTCCAATACTCACAAATCCACTAACTAAAGGTAAAGAACTTTAGTAAAGATAAAGGAATAAAGCTTGTAAGTAAAACTTGAGATGGGTATAATCAAAGTTGCATAACCAAAGCATGCCTAATGCATCTTGCATAGGTTATCTTGCAAGGATAGCTTGCATAGTTCTAGCTTGCATAGTTATGAAACTTGCAAGTGTTATCTTGCCTTTAGTAGTGAAGTGGTTGAAGTTCTCTTCTTCTTCTTCTTCTTCTTCTTCTTTGTAGTACTCCTCCTCCTCGTATCCCGGGTCGGTACTAGCATCTATAAATGAATACGGGGTACACAATCACCAAACAATACTTAACTATTTCTATTTAGCAAACTAAGGTTCACACTAGATGATCTAGCATCATCACAATCATCACATGAAATAAATACCTAGTCTTATTTATCTTAATTTAGAAAAGTAATTTCTATTCTGAAAATACTTAAGATTTAATATTCTCCAATTAAAATATAGGATCATGTTGACACATGTCATCACCATAGATTCTAATACTTGGGAATGTGATTTAAAGTATTGGTCATATTTTATAAATATTAAAATTACTCTTTAATACAATTAAAGTGACTAGAAATGCCCATATAGCATTCTTTTG
The DNA here is from genome assembly GCA_910589775.1 of Avena eriantha. Classification (NCBI taxonomy): domain Eukaryota; kingdom Viridiplantae; phylum Streptophyta; class Magnoliopsida; order Poales; family Poaceae; genus Avena; species Avena eriantha. The sequence goes on along the minus strand of OU342743.1, from coordinate 164,668,516 downwards.
GTACTAGTCCAAGATCACTGCATGTAAACCTAAATATTTTTACATATTCAGATATATCTTGTCAAATATCATTTTTGAGTCTTGGAAACAACTCAAAATCGTTTATGGTTGATTTTTGAAAAATGTTTGAAGTGGAAAAAGTCTCGGTCTTGTTATTTTTGGTATAGGTGATCTATAATTTCAAATGGATTGAATCCAATGGGCTTGGATAGATATTTTGAATACCTTTCTAACAAAATTGGACTCATGCAATTTGGTTTAGTGAATCTCCTTGAAATGATTTTTGAATCTACTGACAGAATATAGTTTTAACTAGAATGGAAAAGAACTATTTGCATCACTGGGCTATGCGAGGGAAACTAACTAGGCTTGACCAACTGCACTACATGGGTGCAGCGGGCTACTGACAGGGGGGGTCCCCCTAGTCAGTGGCTCATCTAACCCGAAACTATATGTTTCAACCTGAGCCCTACGATTAGAACACGATCTAACGGATGAGGTTCATCCTGTATGTCGAACAGCTCCGGCGAGAACTGAACCCTAACGCGGCGGTGGGGGTCGTGTGAGGCTCACCGGGGCTCCAGCTAGGGTCTGCGATGGGGGCGAATGGGGTTGTCGTTGATGGCGGTTCGAGGCGCCAACACGGTAGCTCCCGGGGTGGCTCCAATCGACGGCTTCGTGCCTCCTCTGAAGCGGTAGACTCCAGCTAAATTCCGGCGGGCTGGTACTTGCCTTGCTCCGGGGAAGGGTGTGGGAGGTTCTGAGAGGAGTGGGGAGTGAGCTGGTGTGGAGAATTGAGGCTGGGGTGGCCTCTATTTATACACCGACGATCGGGACAATGCGGGATGGTCTGGCTCCTCCGGCGACGGTAGTACAACGTGCTATTGGTGTGGCTGAGGGTAGGGTTCGACATGTTGCTTCAGGGCGATCGTCACACGCTTAATGGGGTGGAAAGGGGCTATCGAGATTGGTCGGGAAAGGTCGATGCTCTGCGTGGGAGCGGCAGTGTTCGAGATAGTGCACAGTGGCTACGGTCTACACGGCGACAAACGGGCATGTCTAGGGGGTAGCTAGGGTCACGGCGAGTGTGAGCACGCACGGTGATGGCAAGGGGCGGCGTGTGTGTGCTGGTCGGCTGCGGCTTTCTGGCGCGCTCTCGGCATGGCAGCAGAGAAAATGGACGCGGTGGTCTTGGGTGGTCCACGGCTTGCCTATGGTCGAGGGTTGGAAAGGGGGTGGCGGTGGACGGTGGCCTGTCTCTTGGACATCGTGGGAGAGGGTAGCATTGGCTGTGGCAAACAGTTCTTGGTCAGCCGGGGCGACGAGCTTCGGGCGGCGCTGCACTGGCGCAATGGCAAAGAGGGGATGCATGTCTTGCACTGCTGAGGGTTGGGGGAGACCAGGGGAGTGAAGAGGGGACAATGGGTTGACTGATCACTGCTCAAAACAGTATAAGTTAGGTGATAAATTGGTAACATATCTAGAATTTTTTATGTTCCATGCTTGTTTTATATCTACTTTGTTATGTTTTGTCCACACTTTGGAGTATTTTTATACACTTTCTTGGACTAACCTATTAACAAGATGCCACAGTGCCAGCTGCCTGTTTTCTGCTATTTTTGGTTCCAGGAAAGTCAGAAAATGAATATTCTTGGAATTGGACAGGACAAAAGCCAAAGTCAATATTTCACCGAGGGGACACGGAGCCAGAAGACGAGACGGAGAGGGGCAAGAGGCCGTCCACACCACCTGGCCGTGTGGCCAGGCCTGGCCCATGCCAGGGGGTGGTGTGGCCGCCTAGGGCACCCCTCGGCCTCCGCTTTCACGTATATATTGCCTCCGATACAGAAACCCTAAATACCCGATCAAAATTCCACGAAAGAGTCTGTAGCCGCCGTCATCTCCATCCCTAGATCGGGAGGGATCTGAAGCTCTTCCCGGCACCCTACCGGAGGGGAGAATTCACCTTGGAGGCCTTCTTCATCACCATGCAGGCCTCCGGTGTGATGCGTGAGTAGTTCATGCTTGGACTACGGGTCCATGTAGTAGCTAGATGGTTGATTCTTCTTCTTTGTGCTATCATGTTTAGATCTTGTGAGCTCCATTCGTGATCAAGATCATCTATTTGTAATCCTACATGTTGTGTTTGCGGGGATCCGATGGATATTGAGATGCTATTTCAGATTGATTATTGATTCTATCATGCCTTTGTTATTTGTGATCTTGCATGCTCTCCGTTGTTAGTAGATATCTTGGCCGAGTAGATGGTAGCAACTCCAAGATGGAGTATTTATGCTCGATAGTGGGTTCATTCCTGTAGTAATCTAGGGAAGTGACAGCAATCTCTAAGGTACTAGATGTGCTATTGCTACTAGGGAGAAAACATCAATCCTTTGTTCATAGAACAATCGTATTGTTTACTTTACACGCAATGCTTAATGCTATTATCTGTTGCTTGCAACTTAATTCTGGAGGGGCTTCGGATGATAACCTGAAGGTGGATTATTAGTCATAGATGCAGTTGGATTACAGTCTATGTATAATGTTGTAATGCCCAATCAAATCTCAAAGGAGTCAAGATGAGTAGTATATGCATGAATGATTTCTCGATGTTTGTCATTTGCCCCGCTGTAATTTGTTCACCCAACATGTCATCTATCTTAAGGAGAATCACCACTAGTTAATTATGGACCCCAGTCCTTTCTTTTACCATCAATCTACAACTGTTTACTGCTTTCTATTTACTTTCTGCAAGCTATTACTATCTTCCACACAATACATTTAATCCTTTGTTTTCTGCAAAACCGGTGAGATTGACAACCTCACTGTAAGTTGGGGACAAAGTTCTATGATTGTGTTGTGCAGGATTCCAAGTTGGAAACAACACCTTGGAGGTGTTTCGTTGCTCCTACTAGTTTGATAACCTTGGTTTCATAACTGAGGGAAAACTTGCTGCTGTGCTCATCATACCTTCCTCTTGGGGTTCCCCAACGAGCTCGATATATTTTTGGGCCATCAAGCTATTTTTCTGGCGCCGTTGCCGGGGAGTCAAGGACATCTTCACAAGGGGAGTCCCTCATAACCAATCCCTTTACTTTGTTGTTTTTGTTTTGCTTAGTTTATTTCTGCTTTGTTTGCTTGTTTCTTTATCAAAAACACAAAAAATTAGTTGTTCTAGTTTGCTTCTTTATATTAAAAACACAAAAAATGACTACTCTTGAAAACACTAAGTTGTGTGACTTCACTAGCACCAAGAACAATGATTTCATGTGCACACCTATTGCTCCACCTGTTCCTAAAGCTACTTTCTTGAAATTAAACCTGCTTTGCTTAATCTTGTTTGAGAGAACAATATTCTGGTATTGGTACTGAAGATGATGTTGCTCATCTTAATAACTTTGTTGAACTTTGTGAGATGTAAAATCATAGGGATATAGATGGGGATATTATTAAGCTTAAATTGTTTCCTTTCTCTTTGAGAGGAAAAGCTAAAGAATGGTTGCAATCCCTAACTAGAAATAGTACTGATTCTTGGACTAAATGCAAAGATGCTTTCATTGGAAAATACTATCCTCTTGCTAAGATATATCTATGAGAAGTGAAATGATGAAGTTTAAACAATATGATAATGAACATGTTGCTCAAGCTTGGGAAAGAATGAAATCATTGGTAAAGAATTGTCCCACTCATGGACTGACTGCTTGGATGATTATCCAAACCTTTTATGCATGATTGAATTATTCTTCAAGAAATCTACTAGATTCCGCTGCTGGAGGTACCTTTATGACCATTACTTTGGGTGCTGCAACAAAGCTTTTGGATAATATGATGGTTGACTATTCTGAATGGCATACTGAGAGAGCTCCACAAGGTAAGAAGGTAAATTATGTTGAGGAAACCTCCTCCTTGAGTGATAAAATTGATGTTATTATGTCTATGCTTGTTAATGGTAAAGCTCATATTGATCCAAATCATGTTCCCTTAGCCTCTTTGGTTGCTCAAGAAGAGCAAGTTGATGTGAACTTTATAAGAAATAATAATTTTAGCAAGAATGCCTACATGAATAATTTTGGTAATAATAATTATAGGCCATATCCTCCCAACAATGGTAATGCTTATGGAAATTCCTACAACAATAGTAGGAGTGCACCCTCTAAACTTGAAGTTATGCTTAAATATTTTATTAGTAAACAAACTGCTTTCAATAAAACTATTGAGGAAAAACTCTCTAATGCTGAAAGAAATATAGCATCATTGGCTGAAGCACAATCTTCTTTGAATAAATTGGTGCTAAACCTGGAACTATTGAGAATCCCTTTGCTGCTACTAATGCCATACAAGTTAGAATTGATGAAAATGTTAGACTATTAGCTAAATTGCATGCTAAGTGGGAAAGAGAAGATGAAATTGCTAGAAATATTAGTATTTCTACTATCACTACCACTAATGATGAAGCTAGTAAACCCAATGGAACCTTTTCTAATAAAAATGCTGAAATTCTTCGAAATATGGGAAACAATAGACCTACTACTTTATATGATAATTATGATTTTGATCTTGATGGTTGCAACATCTCTGAAGTTATTATGTTCCTACAAAAGCTTGCAAAAAGTCCTAATGCTAGCGCCAAAACACATTACTGATGCTCTCATAAAAATTAAAGAAGACAAGATGAAACATAAAGCTTATAGTCCGATGAAACTAGAAGATGGTTGGGAACCCATCAATAATATGAAAGTGAATGATTTTGATTTCAAAGCTTTATGTGATCTTGATAGTAGTGTTTCTATTATGCCTAGAAGGATTTATGATATGCTTGATTTGCCATCATTGGAAGATTGTTATTTAAATGTCCCACTTGATGATAATGCTAAAAAGAAACTCATGGGGAGTATTAATGATGTTCTTATTATGGTTAACAATGCCTATGTCCCCGTTAATTTCTATGTTTTGGATGTTGAATGCAATGCTTCTTGTCCTATTACATTGGGAAGACCTTTTCTTAGAACTGTTGGTGCCATTATTGATATGAAAGAAGGCACCATTAAATATCAACTCCCACTAAAGAAAGGTATAGAACACTTACTAAAGAAGAGACATAAGATCCCTTTTGCTTCTCCTATGAAAACAAAACTTGCTCTTAATGCTTCTTCATTTGAGAACACTTGATTCTTTTCTTCCTTCTTATGCTAACTTAAAGGCGTTAAAGAAAAGTACTTATTGGGAGATAACCCAAAAGTTTTAGATGAGTCTTGGAAGTTATTACCTCTGTAATAACCGCGCCTTATCCTTTTTATTTGCTTTTTGTGCCAAGAGTAACCTCTAATGAGAGACAAATAATGCTTGTGAAAGTTGCTGTCCCGAAATAGATTTTTGTGCTTCTTTGTAAAAATTCGTGTAAAATCTCTGTATGTCAGTTTGAGCTGTGATTTTTTGTGATTCTGCCCCAGGTTGTTATATAACTTTCATTAGTTCGACACTTTTCGATTTGAGCAACAGAAGGTCTTCGAAAAAATTGGTTTTTACCTGCTGGTCTGTTTTGACAGATTTCTGCCATTATTTGCATTTGCTTCTTGTTGATTCCTTTTTAGGTTCTTTTTGGGGAATTGAGATTTTTGAGGGAAGTGCTACAGTAGATTGTTTTTTAGTGGAAGTTTTATTGGTGTTGGAACTGAACCCAAAGACTTATTATCTTGAGTACACTGCTAATAAAGATTGTGTGAACTTTTGTATGAAGGACAATTTTCAGGTCTATGGAAAGAATCATGTAATGAGATGAAGAATGGACTAAAGCTCAAGTTTGGGGATGCCACGCATGTCACCCCAAGAAATATCCAAGAAGTACAAGCATCAAAGCTTGGGGATGCCCAAGGCATCCCCTTCTTCATCAATAAAAATCTCAGGTTTCTTCCAAACACTTCATTTTATTGTTCCATGCATAGTTGTGTTGTTTTTGGAGCGTCTTTGTTTTTGTTTTTGGTTTTCGTTTGCTTAGTTTGCTTGGTTTGCTGCAATAAATTGGTTGGACCCCCTCATTCATACATTAGTTTTCAAATAAGTTTGGTTTGGATTGGAAAAGAGTAGGAAAAGTTCATGCTTAAGAGGTAAAAGGAGCTTGTTTTTGACTATGGCCTATGCTTTGTCATGTAATGCTTGATATTGTTTTGGATTTAAGCTTAGTGATTTTTTCTGTAGCATGACATGTTATAAAAAATTGAGATTGCTTAATGTGCCTTGAAAGAATCATGCATTGTCTTAGCATATTAAAGCATAATATTGTGGTATTCTCCTTTGATGCTTTATTTGGGTTGACTTGGCACATGCTCACACCATGTTATGACTATCCCAAGTCACCATAGCCTTTATGATTCTTTAGTTTTCGACTTGTAATATCACTTTATGCTTTAATTAATGATGTTTTGTCGCTTTGCATGATTATGGCCATTATTGCTCTCTTAGTTGGTAGCTCCCAGTCTTTTGCTAGCCTCCATAACCAAGTGTGAGTTCCACTCATGCATCCAACTCCAAATAAAACCAAGTTATTCCAAAGAGTCCACCAAACCTACCTATTAGCATTTTCTATTCCAAGTATATTCATGTTTTTATCTACCTTCCTAATTAAAATTGTTATGAGAAAATTAGTGATTAAAGCTCCCACGAACTTGATGGCACACTTTACTTTTCTTGCACTTAATAAACTTGAACCATTGTGTCATCTATGTTGTATATGCTTGCACTTATATGTTGGGGATTAGCAGAACCACGCTGTCATGGGGAACGCTTTCAACATTGCACTTGTACATTGTACCTAGTTGATATAATGCTCTTTTGTCTATGGATGTCGTCGGTGTGAAATGAAAGGGGAGCTTGTAAGTCCATGGAGTTATGTATGTGTGTTAGAGAAACGCCTGGGCTGCTAGTCTAATCCATGCCTAATCATGGTGGAAACCTGCAGCGTAACCATAATGAGAAATCTATGAAGCATTCTTCTTATAAGAAAAGAGATAGAGATTGAGAAAAAAGAGAAAAAGAAAAAAAGAAAAAAAAGACGAGAAAAGAGGAAAGAGAGAAAAAGCACCTTTTTCCCATGGTAAATAAGAAGATTGCTGAGATGCTCGTTGTCGGCTTGCCTTGTCATTTTGGTATGGGGATTCTTCCGTATCATTGGGCAAGGGGTACCCCTTTGGCGATTCTATATGATACACATGTACTTACTATGACAAGAACTTACCGGTAACTAAACTTGAGTAGCATGAGGAGCGGCCCTCGTATTCATGGGACATGACATTTCCAATTTATACTTAGTCAAGCATATACTCCATGGTTTGTTCACTTTAACCTTAATCACTTAATGATGCTTATGATAGGGGCAATGAGACCTGAAAGCTAATAAGTACCATAATTTTTGGAAGCTCTTTATGAGACTTGAATCCCTGCTTCCTTCTATGAAGGGCCTTTCTTTTACTTTTATGTTAAGTCTCCATGTTCTATCTTTATGCACCTATTGAGAGAGCATGGTGGCCATTCTTAGTTTAATGCGCATTGTCCCAAGACTTGTTGATTGATGCATAACTTTGGTATTGCTTGTTCTTAAACTATTTGTATCTAGTTACCCTTATGAACTTTGAAGGTGTCCTATGCAATTATGTTTTGCTACACTATGAGGGCAAGTTGAATACCATTCTTATTATGCTTTCTTTATGTGAAACAAAAAAACGTCTTGCAAAGCATTGTTATTCATGAATCTTTTGTTTATGCCTTTTCATGTTACAACATAGTTGCTATGTCTTATTGTTAGAACTATATCTTTCATGCTATGTTGAAGTACTATGATCCCAGTTATCAATGTTTTACAAATACTTTGATCAAGTTTGTGAGGGTGCATGTCACCTCAAAAATTATTCTTTCTTTTTATCACTTACCTACTTGAGGACGAGCAGGAGTTAAGCTTGCGGATGTTGATGACGTATCTATAATTTTTGATGTTCCATGCTTGTTTTATATCTACTTTCTTATGTTTTGACCACACTTTGGAGTATTTTTATACACTTTCCTAGACTAACCTATTAACAAGATGCCATCGTGCCAGTTGCCTGTTTTCTGCTGTTTTTGGTTCCAGGAAAGTCAGAAAATGAATATTCTCGGAATTGGATGGGACAAAAGGCAAAGTCAATATTTCACCAAGGGGGACACGGAGCCAGAAGACGAGACCGAGAGGGGCCAGAGGCTGGCCACACCACCTGGCTGCGCGGCCAGGCCTGGCCCGCGCTAGGGGGTGGTGTGGCCGCCTAGGGCACCCCCTCGGCCTTCCCTTTTGATTATATATTGCCTTCCATGCAGAAACCCTAAGTACCCGATCAAAATTCCACGAAAGAGTCTGTAGCCGCTGTCATCTCCATCCCTAGATCGCGAGGGATCTGAAGCTCTTCCCGGCACCTTGCCGGAGGGGAGAATTCACCCTGGAGGCCTTCTTCATCACCATGCAAGCCTCCGGTGTGATGCATGAGTAGTTCATTCTTGGACTACGGGTCGATGTAGTACCTAGATGGTTGGTTATTATCCTTTGTGCTATCATGTTTAGATCTTGTGAGCTCCGTTCATGGTCAAGATCATTTATTTGTAATCCTACATGTTGTGTTTGCGGGGATCCGATGGATATTGAGATGCTATTTCAGATTGATTATTGATTCTATCATGTCTTTGTTATTTGTGATCTTGCATGCTCTCTGTTGTTAGTAGATATCTTGGCCGAGTAGATGCTAGCAACTCCAAGAGGGAGTATTTATGCTCGATAGTGGGTTTATGCCTCTAGTAATCTAGGGAAGTGACAGAAATCTCTAAGGTACTAGATGTGTTGTTGCTACTAGGGAGAAAACAACAATCCTTTGTTCATAGAACAATCGTATTGTTTACTTTACACGCAATGCTTAATGCAATTATCTGTTGCTTGCAACTTAATACCGGAGGGGCTTCGGATGATAACCTGAAGGTGGATTATTAGTCATAGATGCAGTTGGATTACGGTCTATGTATAATGTTGTAATGCACAATCAAATCTCAAAGGAGTCAAGATGATTAGTATATGCATGTATGCTTTCTCTATGTTTGTCAATTGCCCCACTGTAATTTGTTCACCCAACATGTCATCTATCTTAAGGAGAATCACCACTAGTGAACTATGGACCCCGGTCCTTTCTTTTACCATCAATCTACAACTGTTTACTTTCTACAAGCTATTACTATCTTCCACACAATACGTTTAATCCTTTGTTTTCAGCAAAACCGGTGAGATTGACAACCTCACTGTAAGTTGGGGACAAAGTTCTGTGATTGTGTTGTGCAGGATTCCAAGTTGGAAACAACACCTTGGAGGTGTTTCCTTGCTCCTACTGGTACGATAACCTTGGGTTCATAACCGAGGGAAAACTTGTTGCTATGCTCATCATACCTTCCTCTTGGGGTTCCCCAACGAGCTCGATATATTTTGGGCCTGAGAGGGCCGCAGCGAAGAGGTGTTGAACACGGTTCGATGGTAGAGTAAAGATATGAAAAAAGAGATAGAAATAGAGCCGCCGTAGTACCATGGCACAGGTGTGCAGCGCCACACTATGGACGAGGGAGATATCAGCTAGAGGATGGGTGTGATGCAGCAAAGGAGAGAGTAGTATACAATTTATTTTCCTTGCATAGAGGAGGAGTAGCACACTGTAAGGCTGCAGGAGTGAGCACCACACTGATTTTCTTTGTTAAGCAAGTACAAGTGGACCTCATAAAAAATGAAAATTGCATCCAAGTCCATGCATTTAGCACAAGGACCCTGAAACTTAGCAATGAAGTGTGAGGTTTGCGCATACTAGCGTTCATCGTGCTAAATTAGAATCTTTCTAGATGCTAAGAATGGAAAAGAAGATCCAATGGTTAGCAATATTTGGATTTGCCTGCCTTGATCAAACATTCATTGTTCCGTACACCATGCATTGGTATATATGGTATTGTGAGAGATAAGAGACAAGATAAAGATAAGATAAGAAGTACTGCGAATGGCCGATCTAACTTTAGGTCTCTCGTAGGAGCGAGGTGCTCGAGAGTTAACATGGTCGGTGGAAGTACATGTTACATTAAGGACCTCGTAAAAAATAAAAAATTACATCCAAGTCCATGCATTTAGCACAAGGACCCTGAAACTGAGCAATGAAGTGTGTGTTTTTCAGGTTTGCGCATACTAGCGTTCATCGTGCTAAAGACTTTTAGTAGAATCTTTCTAGATGCTAAGAATGGAAAATAAGATCCAATGGTTGTTAGCAATGTTTGGATTTGCCAGTCTTGATCAAACGGTCAATGGTTTGTACACTCTATAGTGATGGTATGATATTGTAAGAGATAAGAGAAGGTAAAGATAAGATAAGAAGTATTACGAATGGCCGATCTAATGGTAGGTCTCGTAGGAGCGAGGTGCTTGAGAATTAACACGGTCGGTGGAAGTACAAGTTACATCAAGGACCTCATGAAAATGATAATTATTGCATCCAAGTCCATGCGTTTATTAGCATAAAGACCCTAAAACTCAGAGCAATGAAGTGTGTGTTTTGAGGTTTGCGCATATACTAGCGTTCATCGTGCTAAAAACTATCAGTAGAATCTTTCTAGATGCTAAGAATGGAAAAGAAGATCTAGCGGTTGGCAATGTTTGGATTTGCTACTCTTGATCCAACGGTCAATGTTCAAAGTTAATTCATACACTATGAAGTGGTTTATTGTATTGTAAGAGATAAGAGACGATAAGGAGAAGATAAGAAGTACTGCGAATGGCCTATCAAATGGTAGGTCTCGTAGGAGAGAGGTGCTTGAGAGTTAACTCGGTTGGTGGAAGTACAAGATACATTAAGGACCTCATAAAAATGAAAATTGCGTCCAAGTCCACGCATTTATTGGAACAAGGACCCTGAAAAATGAGCACTGGAGTTTGTGTTTTGAGGTTTGCGCATACTAGCGTTCATCGTGCTAAAGTACTCCCTCCGACCCAAATTAGTTGACTTAGTTTTATCTAGATTTGGATGTATCTATCACTAAAACAAGTCTAGATACATTCGAATCTAGATAAATCTAAGTCAACTAAATTGGGTCGGAGGGAGTAGAATCTTTCTATATGCTAAGAATGGAAAAGAAGATCCAGCGGTTGGCAATGTTTGGATTTGCTAGTCTTCATCCAACGGTCAATGTTCAAAGTTTATCCATACACTATGGAGTGGTTTATTTTATTGTAAGAGATAAGACACGATAAAGAGAAGATAAGAAGTACTGTGAATGGCCTATCAAATGGTAGGTCTCCTAGAAGAGAGGTGCTTGAGATGAGTTAACACGGTCGGTGGAAGTACAATTTACATCAAGGACCTCATAAAAATGAAAATTGCACCCAAGTCCATGCATTTATTAGCACAGGGACCCTGAAAACTAAGCAATGGAGTGTGTGTTTTTAGGTTTGTGCATAGTAGCGTTCATCATGCTAAAGTAGAATCTTTCTAGATGCTAAGAATGGAAAAGAAGATCAAGAGGTTGGCAATGTTTTGATTTTCTAGTCTTGATCGAACGGTCAACGTTCAAAGTTAATCCGTACACTATGCAGTGGTTTATTGTATTGTAAGAGATACGACACGATAAAGAGAAGGTAAGAAGTACTGCAAATGGCCTATCAAATGGTAGGTCTCGTAGGAGAGAGGTGCTCGAGAGTTAACATGGCCGGTGGAAGAACAAGTTACATCAAGGACTTCATAAGAATTAAAATTGCGTCCAAGTCCACGAATCTTTCTAGATGCTAAGAATGGAAAATAAGATCCAACAGTTGGCAATGTTTGGATTTGCTAGTCTTGATCCAACAGTCAATGTTCAAAGTTAATCAGTACACTAGGAAGTGGTTTATTGTTTTGTAAGAGATAAGACACGATAAAGAGAAGATAAGAAGTACTGCGAATGGCCTACCAAATGGTAGGTCTCGTAGGAGAGAGGTGCTTGAGATGAGTGAACACGGTCGATGGAAGTACATGTTACATCATGGACCTCATAAAAATGAAAATTACATCCAAGTCCATGCATTTATTAGCACAAGGACCCTGAAAACTGAGCAATGGAGTTTGTGTTTTGAGGTTTACACATAATAGCGTTCATCGTGCTAAAGTAGAATCTTTCTAGATGCTAAGAATGGAAAATAAGATCCAGCGGTTGGCAATGTTTGGATTTGCTAGTCTTCATCCAACGGTCAATGTTCAAAGTTAATCCGTACACTATGGAGTGGTTTATTGTATTGTAAGAGATAAGACACGATAAAGAGAAGATAAGAAGTACTATGAATGGCCTAGCAAATGGTAGGTCTCGTAGGAGAGAGGTGCTTGAGATGAGTTAACACGGTCGGTGGAAGTACAATTTACATCAAGGACCTCATAAAAATGAAAATTGCACCCAAGTCCATGCATTTATTAGCATAGGACCCTGAAAACCGAGCAATGGAGTTTGTGTTTTTAGGTTTGCACATAGTAGCGTTGATCGTGCTAAAGTATAATCTTTCTAGATGCTAAGAATGAAAGAGAAGATCAAGAGGTTGGCAATGGTTTCATTTGCTAGTCTTGATCGAACGGTCAATGTTCAAAGTTAATCCGTACACTATGCAGTGGTTTATTGTATTGTAAGAGATAAGCCACGATAAAGAGAAGATAAGAAGTACTGTGAATGGCCTATCTAATGGTAGGTCTCGTAGGAGAGAGGTGCTTGAGTGTTAACACGGTCGGTGGAAGTACAAGTTACATCAAGGACCTAATAAAAATTAAAATTGCATCCAAGTCCATGCATGTATTAGCACATGGACCCTAAAAACTGAGCAATGGAGTTTGTGTTTTTAGGTTTGCGCATACTAGCGTTCATCGTGCTAAAGTAGAATCTTTCTAGATGCTAAGAATGAAAGAGAAGATCAAGAGGTTGGCAATGTTTGGATTTGCTAGTCTTGATCCAACGGTCAATGTTCAAAGTTAATCCGTACACTATGCAGTGGTTTATTGTATTGTAAGAGATAAGACACGATAAAGAGAAGATAAGAAGTACTGCGAATGGCCTATCAAATGGTAGGTCTCGTAGGAGAGAGGTGCTTGAGAGTTAACACGGTCGGTGGAAGTAAAAGTTACATCAAGGACCTCATAAAAATGAAAATTGCACCCAAGTCCATGCATTTATTAGCACATGGACCCTGAGATCTGAGCAATGGAGTTTGTGTTTTTAGGTTTGCGCATACTAGCGTTCATCGTGCTAAAGTAGAATATTTCTAGATGCTAAGAATGGAAGAGAAGACCAAGAGGTTGGCAATATTTGGATTTGCTAGTCTTGATCCAACAGTCAATATTCAAAGTTAATCCGTACACTATGAAGTGGTTTATTGTATTGTATTGTATTGCAAGAGATAAGACACGATAAAGAGATAAGAAGTGCAGTAATGCAAATGGCCGATTTTTTGAATAACCTTCCCTCCTGATGTTTGGAAAGCAAGTGAAAATTTTGAAAACTGGGAAACTTTGAATTTTTGTCCCGCCAAGGACCAAAGTGGTTCCCTTCCTATGTACTCCTCTTCCCTACTCCACACCAACGCGCGCCTGCCGAACACGCCAGAGACACAGATCCGCCGTACCAAGGCACACGTGCGCAGCGCCACGCTGTGGATGAGGGGAGAGAGATCAGCCGGACCGGTGCGCGAGGGGAAAGGGGAGGAGAGATGGAGCATAGGAAGGAGAGAGAAAACATACAATTTGTTTTGTGTGCATATGTCCTAAAATTTACTACTAGTAGAGTGGCCACAGGAGTACCCCGTGTCAGAAACCCATCATAACTTTGCTCTGACATGGAACCGCCTTCAACTTCTCTTCGCTGCTGCCCTTTTCCCCTGCCAACGTTTTATTCTCTCAGCATGTACAACGCGTGGACAGAGGTGACCATATGTCTAAGCAAAGAAATATACTATTCCCGCATTGTGTAAAAAAGCACACCTTAATAGGGCCTACTATGTGGCATCCGCTAAGGTTCACCTTATATATAGTGGAAAAAATAAAGTTATCTTTAAGCCTAAGGTGCACCTCAAGATTGTGGGTTCCCCATAGATAATAGAAATATCATTTCTCCTCTCTCCCTATTTCATGTGATCGTTTTCAAAAGGGGTTCAAAATTTTCAAGATGCAAAATCTTTTTTTTCTTTGAGGAAGATGCAAAATCTTTGCTAGAGGCCGAACCAATCGTCATCAATTTAGAACGTTCTTTCCTAGTAGTTGGACAATGACACCGACTACACTGCTTTTACAAAAAGAGATGCACCCATATACCTTCGAAAAGACAATTAATTTAAGATTAATCTATCAAGCTTACTTGTAGCTCAAGTTTGACCTAATTTTGATAAACTGTCAAGATGCAAAATCTTAGCAAGAAGTTAAACCTGTTGTGGACGAGGAAGAGACAAGCCGGACTGTGCACCCGCGGCTGCAGAGAAGAAATCGATGGAGGATAGATGGTGAGAGCTAGTGAAGGAGAGAGAAAACGCAACTTGTTTTGCGTGCATATGCTCCTACTAGTAGTAGGTCCATACATTTACTACTATTGGAGTCTACCCTATACCTCGTGTCAGCAACCCATCATAGATTTGCTCTGACATCGCACCGCCTTCAAGTCCTCTTCTACGCTGATCTTACGCTGCTTTTTTTCAGTCTTGCGCTGCCTCCCTCATGTTCTCTACTTGTGTAGCAGAGTTGGCTAGAAAGTTTTAAAATTTGCAAAACATGGGAATATCGAGAATGTTCTTTCCTGAAAGTTGGCAAACTCACACCGACGACATCGTTTACTAAAAGAAGATGCACCCATCTACCTTCGAAAAAACAATTAATCCAAGATTAATCTATCACGCTAACTTGTAGCCCAAGTCTATTATATAGTAAAAGCAATATAAGGATGTTTTTCGAGACTTCTAGTTGATCCACATCACCCATAATATATTGACCGTTAGATCCATAATTTAAGGCTAAGATTTAATTAACCCACAAGTGCCATCCAGCTTTACGTATAGGCCTGTTAAGGCCTATTTACGTGCATATCTTAAATTTAAGCATACCGGACGGCAACCTATAGTCACGTTTTATGTTCATGTACATGTATCTGTGCCGGTCGGATACTTACAACTTATATATGGGCACGTATTATATAAAAAAACTGGCAGCACGCCATGTTTACATAATTGGTATTAAGGTATCTGCGTCCATATGGAGCACGGACAGTTCAAACAAAACCCAAAACTGAACATTATATTCTATATATACTCGTGCGTGTACAATACGTGCCTACAGACCAGGGACGACATACATTGCTTTGCAAAAACAAAACAAAATTACCCGTTGCTCATTGAGCAATGCATGTGCATGCAAAACCGAAAAAAAAAAGAATGGGAAAAAGAATAGTAAAATTTTCCCATGTGGAGGTCCTAAAGGTACAAGCTATTACGATAATTGAAAAGTTTAGATTTGTTTGTAGAACCATGGATTAGCTGGGGCAACCGGGGAAACAAATGGCGAGATAAAAGATATTGGGTTTCGCTAATTCTAAACCGCCCAATAATGTCTTATTTCTCGGTAGACACGTAGACCTATCTATATCACGCTAGGCCATGTAAAGTCCATTCTTTAATATAGAAACGAATATTGCACGTTTTCAGCTAGGTGAGCAAATTAATACTATAATTTTTCTTATGTTCGTTTGAACAAATTTGTAATGGACCGAGACACAGGTCAAAAACCTCATGACATGTTAAGGAAATAGTTTCGTATAATGTTTCTTAATCCATTTTTCTTTTTGAACAACGTTTTTTCTTATTATTCATGAAGTAAAGTATAGTAGATCAAGACAAGTGGAGGGAACACAAATAACTAAGATGTTTAATAACATCAAGCACCATGAAATCTCTCGATGTCAATTTCGAAGATTCGTCCTTCGTATTTGGACTTCAGCCCAGGTCTAGAGCAATGAGATGAGGCAAATATGCCAAAACACTAACCTCATGGCTTTTAGAGTCACTTGTCGCCCTCTGAAAATGTTAGCTCACATGATCATTGAATGTACTTTGGCCTAGGGCACACCTCATGCACCGATATACACCCATACCTCTATTCATCCCCACATTGTTTAGCAAGAACAAAACTATCTACGGGCACCACTAGCTATATGACATAGAATGCGGCTGCTAGGCAAAGAAGGATATGGAACTAGAGACATAAAAAAATTACGATAGAATATCCACAACCCACACTATGTTTCAATCAACACTCAAACCAATTAATGTACTCCCTCCGATCCATAATAAGTGTTGGGACTTTAGTTCAAATTTGTACTAAAATAAACTAAACCTTTGACAAGACAACTAATCCAAGAGCTATCTTTTACTTCTATCTCAAGTTTGACCTAATATAACTTCGTTAAGTTGTCAAGATGTAGAATCTTAGCAAGAAGTTGAACCTATTGTCAAAATTTCGAGACCTTTACTATATATATGCACGCAAAACAAATTGTGTTTTCTCTCTTCTTTCCTGCCTCATCACCATCCACACACACCCTGCTGGCCCGTTGATCTCTCCCTCGTCTACAACGTGGCGCTGCCCATGTACATCGACCTGCATTGTTGTTTCATTTCACACCCTGCGAAGAGGAAGCACCAAGCACACCCCCAGTACACTAGTTCGAAAGTGTGAGGAGCGTTTTGTGTGTTTGTGTGAAGCAAATACAGTAGTACGAAGGGTATGGCTCAGTTTCTCGCTCGAGAAGGACCTGGGTGCTTTTCCTTGCTTAACTTTAGGGCCCTTTGTGCTAAGTTTATGAACCTCTATGTAATTTTCTCTTTTTTGAGGTCTTCGATGTAAACCATACTCCCACCGACCGTGTCAAATTTTAACTATAAGTAAGCATGATAGATAGATTGCTCTTAAAATTTTCCAAATACTTTTTAAGCTAACCAGGAATTCAGTAGTACATTGAAAGCTTTTTCTTAAAACCTCCCAACTTATAGACAAATTCTGCCACCATAGGTGATGGCCTAATACTAGTATGAAAATAGAAGCTAATGTGATGAGAAAGTACCGCGCTAGGAAGTGACATGTTTTATTTATTGCACAGGGGCGCGTTTTACACGCATTCACGCTAGCCGACATCCTCGATGCAGCCGCTTCTAATAGCAGCAGAAAAGAAAAAACCTCTTTCAAAGATCCATCCTATCTTCCCCATCTCCGTTTAGTTTATCCCCACTCGCCGACGCCGCCTGGCCGCATCTCTGGCGCGTGCTTCACACATTTTACTCCATATCTTGCATGCTGCATCACTCCCTCTAGGCCACCATCCCTCTCCTCCAAAAACCACCAACAACTCTACATAGATCCACCCTCGCCCCCAACCCGTCCGAACGGGATGGCGGATTCAAGGTGCAACCCGCGGCACTGCGGCTGGAGCAAGGTCGGCGACAACATCTTCAACAAAATTACTATGTGTCTGGACACTATCAGCACCGTTAGGCTGGCCGCATGCTCCAAGGAGCTATACCGCCAGTCGCCGGCGAAAAAGGTAGCAGGTGCCCCAACGACCGCTGTTGTTCATTGGTCTCCTACAATGACGTCTACGAGCACAAGATCCAGTGCTGCTACGCCCAGTTCGTAGCCTGCATGGAGTGAGGATGCGAGTTAGTCAACCAGCCATTGACTTTGCACGAGCTCTTTGACCACTTGGAACTTGCCCACGAGATGTACTATTTGCCCCAAGTGACCTACTCCAACAAGTACTGGTACCCGACTAACCGGGTGCATGCACCAGAGATCATCGGCATCGAGAAAGAGGGCATGGAGTTTGCCACCCTAATTGGAGGGTACACCACATACATCTTCCTATCCTTCAGGTACGTCAGGTTGGCGGCGTGCGAATCGCCGCGGTACAAGGTGATGTTATGGTCGTTGTCGTCATGGAATAAGCTCCATTCGGTCAAAATGGCAGCGACATCTGTGTAGACGAGCAAGCCTTCGTTGGCTGAAGTCGCGCTGAAAGGGCTCATGTCGTACCTATCGAAACCGAGGTATTACCTGCGAGCTTCTCAAGATGTTGTCGAAATTCCCCCTAGATTACAAGAATATCAACCAAGAGTAAGTTAACACATATAAATCTTCTTGTGATGATCCTAATATGAATATATGTAATGTCGTACTAATTAATTACTTTATGTTGGTGACAGACCCAATTGGTATGGGCTGTCCAGCCAAATATGTCTTCATGTTCAATGCTCGCTGATGCAGTCCAATGGAACTGCGTGGTGCTTGGCTGTGAGTTCACCGCAATTCCGTTTGTGCTCCACTCCCATCTCAAAGAAGCACACGCCATGAGGTTGCGCATTTTACACTATGGTAAGAAAGACAGGTAGACATCTAAGCCGATGCCAGCACCGGGCTCGCAAAATGTAGATATCGGGCTAACTGGGCTCGATGACACGGTATTCTGCGTGCTATTCGACGGGCGCGACGATGTCATCTTGATATCTATCGTGTGCGTCAGGCCGGCGGCGCGCGTGTCACTGTAGTTCATGGTGAAGTTGAGCTCTACACATCCAAATGGTTTGTGTGAGAAGGTATTCTATGCGAATTCTAAAGCCACTTGCTCTTTGTCGGTTTGTCGGTCTAATCTGGTCGCTCATCGTCGGAATCGACCATCGGAGTTCACCATGGAATACAAGCTTCTTATCGACAAGATTTTTACCCTAGATGTAGAGGTGGGATACGTGGGAGACTTATAAACTAACTCTAAACTAAGTGGGATAAGCGGGATAAGTGCTACTTGTCCCACTTAGTTTAGCGTTAGTCTAGGGGTCTAAAATTAAGGATCCTACTTGTCCCATTTGTCCCACTTCTGCATCCTTATTTCTTAGTGATTAACCCATCTTTATCTTCTTATGATGATCCTAACTTGAACACATGTACTCCTTGACCGTATTTTTCTTCCCATTTTGGGACATGTGGTTCCTAGTTCAAGGTAGTTCTGAGTATTTTGTATGGAGTTCTCCTACTGCTAATCTATTTTGTAGTAGGAGTAATACCTATGTACTGGTACTTATTCAGACTGATGGATCTAGTGCAGAATAAGGTCTCTCTTTCCTTTTGAATCATGGCCTTGCTACATCTACCGAATTTCAATGTCTGCATTGCTGGATCTGTCAATTCCTTTGGTCATTATCTGTACTGCTAAATCGGCCTCTTTGAAATGGTGCTAAATCTGTCAAGTGCCGCTTATTATGAACTAGGAATCTGATGATATTTTCCTGTCTTATTCAGTACTACTGAATCTTTCAAGTGCCGTTGAATCTGTCGAACGTTCTGTTGTTGCTATTACTAAAGTATTTTTTAGAACTAATAGTGATGTATTGGTACTTATTTAGATCAAGACCAGTAGATGATCTTGCTCTTCTTTTGAAACATGGCCAGAATATGTTCTCTCTATCGTTTTGAATTATGGCCTTGCTACATCTATTGGATTTCAGTGTCTGCATTGTTAAATCTGTCAATACTTTTGGTCATTATCTGTATGGTTAAATCGATCACTTTGAAATGTTGTTCAATCTGTCAAGTGCCGCTGATTATGTGTTTGGAATCTATTGATATTTTTCTGTTTTATTCAGTGCTACTGAATCTTTCAAATGGTAGTGAATCTGTCAAATGTTATGTTATTTTTATTACAGTACTAAAATATCTTGTAGAACTAATACTGACGTACTAATACTTTTTTAGATCAAGGGCAGTAGATGGTCTTACTATTCTTTTGAAACATGGCCTTGTCACAATCTAGATGAGGCTTGGGGCATTTTGGTTTGCATATGTGGGTCACACAGTCATTGATGTGAGTAGAAAGTATGCACAGAAAAGCAGGCTTGATGGTCAATTTTGCTTGTTCCGATGATCGAGTGTATTCAGAGAAAAGCAACTGATCCCACACCAAGGTTTTTAGTGCTGAAACAAGAATTGATTCTCGCTGTCCTGCTATTGAATTTCAGAGTCTGTATTGCTGAATCGGTCACTTTGAAATGCTGCTGAATATGAACTGGGAACCTGTCGTTATTTCACCAAGCATGATGCAATTTAGGCCGTGGGTTATTGCCTTTCTAGAAGTTTTAGCAATTTTAGTAGGCTTGCCAATCTTTGCAAAGGGGTACCTTTCTAGAAAGTTTATATGAGGTTCATCATCTTGGTATTTTGGTACGTACTATGAAGTACCGAAAAACATAAGTGACTCAACTTACAACTACTCTGTCTAACTGATGTGAATGTAGACAAAGTTGAGGCCATTAGAATACGAACTGGAGGGGGTAGTATAAAATGGAAGCAGTAAATAAATCATCTCTCAGTTCTAATAGCTGAGATGTGATGAGAGAACACTCCATGGAAGCGTGCCAGTCTACAGTACCTATAGTACTCCCTACTCCATAACTCTAGTCGGCGTGCTCGATGTAGTACATCCGGCAGAAGACAACCATAGGAGCACGGCAAAACCCCCTCCTTAAGAGCCATTCCCAACTCCAAGAGGCCGCATTCGGATATTCTCTAGCACGCACTTCACACATTTTCTTGCCATCTCACCCGCAGCATCGATCCTTCCAGGCCGCCACCCCTCTCCTCCAAATAAGCCCAACAGTCATACATAGATCAGCCCATGCCCCCAATCATTCGGGCGTGATGGCTGTGGATTCGAGGCGCAACCGGCTGAACAACGTCTGGACGAAGGTTGCGATGACGTCTTCAACGAAATAGCTAAGCGTTTGGACACTACCAAGGCCGCATGCTCCAAGGATATGTACTGCCAAGTCACCAGCGGAAGAGGTAGTAGATGCCCTAATGACATCTGCTGGACTTTGGTCTCCTACAAGGACGTCTACGACCACAAGATCGCGTGCAACTACCACCGGTGTGTCTGCACGGAGCCAGCATGCGAGTTCACTAGCGTCAAGAAAGTGTTCGTCGAGCACCTCATATCTTCCCACTCGATGACAATGCTCAGATACAACCCCATAAAATGGGACCAGCCTATGCCGGTTCGTGCACGGGCTCGCTCAAAGCTGAGGTCATCGACATCAGGAAGGAGGGCAAGCTGTTCGTCGCCCAAATTGACGGGCATAACATGGACTTGCTCTTGTCCGTCAGGCCGGTCAGGTTGGCGGTGCGCGAACTGCTGCGGTACGAGGTGAGGTTTTGGTTGTTGGTCTTGTTCGCTAGTTTCAATCAGGTTGTAGTAAAGAGGTCACCCGAGAAAACGATTAGGTCGTCACCGGCCAACGCCCCGCAGGAAGTGCTCATGTCTTTTTTGTCCAAGCCACGTGTTTACTGGCATACTACTGAACCTGTCGTCGGACAAGATTCACCGGTGAGATATCACATCTTAATCCTCTTGTGATGATCCTACTGTGAGTGTATGTAATGTTGTACTAATTAGCTAGTTTATGTTGGTGGCAGATTCCCCTGTAATTAGAATTGCCAAAATTAAGGATCCCGAATTTTCTGGTTTGTCATATGAATTTTACATGTATGCTCCTGACCTTGGGGCCGACAGGCGACAATAAAACGAGAGACGCGTCCCAGGCAGGAAATCAAGGGTGCAGCCCGGCCAGCACTTTGACACGCTAAATCATTCTCGTTTCTTCGAGTACGTATGATGGGACATGTAGTGGTTCCTTGCTTAGTGTAAGCTTGTAGTTCTACACTTCTACTAAGTATTTTGTATGGAGTTCATCTACTGCTAATCTATTTTGTAGTAATACCTATGTACTTAGACTTATTTAGATCATGTGGAGAAAATGCATGGTCACGCTTTCCTTTTGAAACTTGGCTTTGCCACATTGTTGTACATCCATTGAATTTCAATGTCGGCATTGCAGAATCAGTCAATTATTTTGGTCATTTTCTGCCACCGTTGAATCGATCACTTTAAATTGGTGCGGAATCTGTCATGTGCTGCTGAATTTGAAACAGACGCGTGCTCGTCGCCCTTGTAAATGGTCGTGTCACAATCTAGATGATACTTGGGCATTTTGGGTTGCATATGGGGGTCACACAGACATTGATGTGAGAAGAAGGTACTCAAAGAAGACTTGGTCGTCAGTTTTTCTTGCTCCAGTGGTCGAGTGTTATTGCTGAAAACGACAAACTGATTGCGCGGCAAGGTTTTTAGAGCTGAAACAAAAACTAGTTCTCTCTATACTGCTATGGTATTTGATTGTCTGTATTGCTGAATTGGTCACTGATGTCTACGGACTTCTATTCTTGTAGACAGTTGTTGGGCCTCCAAGTGTAGAGGTTTGTAGAACAGCAGCAAGTTTTCCCTTAAGTGGATCACCTAAGGTTTATCGAAGTCAGGGAGGAAGTGGTCAAAGGTATCCCATCTCAAGAAATCTTGCAATCAAGATACAAGAAGTCTCTTGTGTCCCCAACACACCCAATACACTTGTCAGGTGTATAGGTGCACTAGTTCGGCGAAGAGATAGTGAAATACGAGTGGTATAGATAATTATAAGTGGTAACTGTGCTAGAAAATAGCTTGATGACGTGAAAGAGACTAAAGGCAAACTGAAATAAAGGTGGAAGCAAGCAAACATGTAATAGATCTAATTTCAAACGGTGTATCAATGCTTAGAAACAAGGCCTAGGGATCATACTTTCACTACTGAACACTCTCATATAAATATATTCTCTTTATGATACTACTCATAACTACTCTCCGGTTGGACACTCTAATCCATGGTAGGGATATAACATCACACCTCAAAGTAAGCCTTTCCCATCTAGATAACCCCACACTGTCACCTTGAGTACTAGATGAGTCCAACAAACACCACAATTTCATAAAGACATCCAACTCCAAATATAACTCATAACAAGTATTTGTAATCTCTAGCCTAAGTGCCACCATGGTGTGCACACTGTCAACTTCACACAAAAGGGGAGAGCAGAGATCTATTAAAGCACTTGAGTAGCAAGGTAGATCTACTTGATTACAAAGCTCATGACCACAACAAGATCATGCATAGATAGAGAGATGAACACATAGCTACCGGTAGAACCTTAGCCTCGAGAGAGAACTACTCCCTCCTCATCATGGGAATCAGCAACAGTGATGGAGATGGCGGTGGAGATCGATGGAGATGGCTCCGGGGGCACTACCCCATCCCGGCAGGGTGCCAGAATAGAGACTTTCTGTCCCCCAAATCTCCCCTTCGGTGGCGTCGGCGCTGCGGAACTTTTCGTGGATTTCTGATTTTCCATCTAGGGTTTTGGTATCGGGAGGCTCTTATAGGCGAAGGAGGCAAGGTCGGTGGCCGGCCAGGGGGCCCACACCATGCCCTGGCGCGACCAGGGGGGACCCGCGCCATGGGGTGGTGCGGCCACCCTGTGGCCCCTCTCCGACTCTCCTTATGGCTCTGTGAGTCTTCCGGGAAAATAGTAACTTTGGCTTTTATCCCGTCCAATTCCAAGAATATTCATTTTCTGACTTCCTGGATCCAAAAACAGCAGAAAACAGGCAACTGGCACTGTGGCATCTTATTAATAGGTTAGTCGAAGAAATCATATGAAAAGTACTCCAAAGTTGGAACAAAACATAAGAAACTAGATAAAAACCAAGCATGGAACATTAAAAATTATGGATACGTTAGCAACGTATCAACATCCCCAAGCTTAACTCCTGCTCGTCCTCGAGTAGGTAAGTGATAAAAAGAAAGAATAATTTTTGAGGTGACATGCACCATCAAAGACTTGATCAAAGTATTTGTAAAACATTCAAATCTGGGATCATAGTACTTCAATCATAACATGAAAGACAAAGTTCTAGCAATAAGCAAAGAAACTATGATGCAACATGAAAAGGCACAAACAAAAGATTCATGAATAACAATGCTTTGCAAGACGTTTGTTTGTTTCACATAAAGAAAACATAGTATAATAGTATTCAGCTTGTCCCTCAATAGAGTAGCAAATATAAATTGCATAGGACACCTTCAAAGTTCATAAGAGTGACTAGATACAAATAGTTTAAAACAAGCAATATCAAGTTATGCATCAATCAACTAGTCTTGGGACAATGCACATAGAACTAAGAATGGCCACTATGCTCTCAAAGTAGGTGCATAAAGGTAGAAGGTGGAGACTCAATATAATGGTGGAAGAAAGGCCTTCATAGAAGGAAATAGGGATTCAAGTCTCATAAAGAGCTTCCAAAAATTATGGTACTTATAGCTTTCAGCTCTCATTGCCCCTATCATAAGCATCTTGTAGTGATTAAGGTTAAAGTGAACAAACTATGGTGTACATGCTTGACGAAGTATAAGTTAGAAATATCATGTCCCTTGTATACGAGGGCCGCTCCTCATGCTACTCAAGGTTAGTCACCGGTAAGTTCTTGTCATTGTAAGTACATGTGTATCATAGAGAACCGCCAACAGGGTACCCCTTGCCCGATGATACGGAAGAATCCCCATATCAAAATGACAAGGCAAGCAGACAACGAGCATCTCAGCAATCTTCTTATTTACCATGGGAATATGATGCTTTTTTATCTCTTTCCTCTTTTCATAATCTCTTTTTTTCTCTTTTCTCTTTTTTCTCAATATAGGACTCTTTTTTTATAAGAAGAATGCTTCGTAGACAGCTCATTATGGTTACGCTGCAGGTTTCCACCATGTCATCATGGATTAGACCAACGGCCCAAGCGTTTCTCTAACACATATACATAACTCCATGGACTTACAGGTTCCCCTTTCATTTCACACCGACGACATCCATATACAAAAGAGCATGATATCAACTAGGTACAAAGTACCAGTGCAATGTTGAAAGTGTTCCCCATGACAACATGGTTCTGCTAATCCCCAACAAATAAGTGCAAGCATATACAAAATAGACGACACAATGGTTCAAGTTTATTAAGGACAGGAAAAGTAAAGTGTGCCAGCAAGTTCGTGAGAGCTTTAATCACTAGTTTTCTCATAACAAGTTTAATTTGGAAGGTAAACAAAAACATGAATATACTTGGAATAGCATAAGCTAGTAGGTAGGTATGATGGACTCTTTGGAATAAGTTGGTTTAAGGAGTTGGATGCATGAGGGGAACTCATACTTGGGTGTGGATGCTAGCAAAAGACTGGGAGCGACAAACTAAGAGAGCAATAATGGCCATAATCATGCAGAGCGACAAAACATCATTGATCAAAGCATAAAGTGATACTACAAGTTGAAAACTAAAGGATCATAAAGGCTATGGTGACTTGAGATAGTCATAACATGGTGTGAGCATGCGCCAACTCAACCCAAATAAAGCATCAAAGGAGAATACCATAATACTATGCTTTAATATGCTAAAACAACACATGATTCATCCAAGGCACATTAAGCTCAATTGTTTATAACAAGTCATGCTACAGAAAATAATACTAAGCATAAAGCCAAAACAATATCGAACATGGCATGACAAAGCATAGGCCACAGTCAAAAACTAGCTCTTTTTACCATATAAGCATGAACTTTCCTACTCTTTTCCAACCCAACCCAAACCAAACTATTTGAAAACCAGTGTATGAAAGAGGGGGTCCAATCAATTTATTCAACAAACTAAGCAAACCAAGGAAACGAAAAACCAAAACGAAAACAAGAAAGAAGACGCTCCAAGAACAACACAACTGTGCATGAAACAATAACAATGAAGCGTTTGGAAGAAACCCGAGATTTTTATTGATAAAGAAGTGGATGCCTTGGGAATCCCCAAGCTTTGACGCTTGTACTTCTTGGATATTTCTTGGGGTGACACACGTGGCATCCCCAAGCTTGAGCTTTAGTCCATCCTTCATCTCATTACTCATTCCTTCCATACACCTGAAATTTTTCCTTCATACAAAACTTCACACAATCTTTATTAGCAACATTAGTGCACTCAAGATAATAAGCCTTTAGGTTCATATTAAACACCAATAAAACTTCCATTAAAACACTAGTTATTGTAGCACTTCCCTTAAAAAGCTCAATTCCCCAAAACAACTCAAAGAGGAACCTACAAGAAGCAAATGCAAATAATGGCCGAAATCGGTCAAAACAGACTAGTAGGTAAAGACGATTTTTTTTGAAGACCTTATGTTGCTCAAATCAAAAGGTGTTGAACTAACGAAAGTTAGATAACAACCCGGGGAAGAAGGACAAAAATTAACGCCTCAAAAGGACATAGAGAGATTTTACACGAATTTTTACGGTGAAGCACAAAAATCTGTTTCGGGACAGCAACTTTCCCAATCATTCCTTCTCTCTCATTAGAGGTTACTCTTGGCACAAAAAGCAAATAAAAAGGATAAGGAGAGGTTATTACAGAGGTAATAACTTCCAAGACTCATCTAAAACTTTTGGGTTATCTCCCAATAAGTACTTTTCTTTAACGCCTTTAAGTTAGGCTTGATAGTTTGAGAAAATGCTCACATAAGAAATATGAATTGAAGTAAAAGAGATCATCAAGAAGCAAATTCAAAGCACATTTTAAGTCTAACCCACTTCCTATGCATAGTAATCTTGTAAATAAAAAAGTCATGAAAGCACAAAGCAACAAGCATAGTAAAGGAAAACAAGTGCAACTTCAAAATTTTCAACATAAAGAGGGGAAACTTAATATTATTGAGATGCATAAAACCATGTTTCCCTATCTCATAATAACTTTCAGTAGCATCATGAATAAAATTAACAATATAACAATCACAAGAAACATTCTTATCATGAGCCACATGCATATAATAATTATTACTCTCCACATAAGCATAGTCATTCTTATTAATTGTAGTGGGAGCAAATTCAACAAAATAGCTATCATTATTATTTTCATCACCACAATCATCAAATATATGAGGCATATTGTAATCATAATTGATTTCCTCCTCAATAGTAGGTGGACTGAAAATATCATATTCATCATTGTAATCATCATATATTGGAGGTTTGGTATCATCATAAGCAATAGAATAGCTATCTTCCAAAGCTGGGGAACTAAAAAGATCATTTTCATTAAAACTAGCTTCCCCAAGCTTATACTTTTCCATAGCATTAGCAATAATGGTGTCCAAAGAATTCATACTAACAACATTGCTATTAGCATGCAAATAAAGTTCCATAGGTTTTTTAATTTTCTCTTCAAACACTTCATGTCCTAACTCAAGATAAATACTATAAAGCTCTCTAATTTTGTTGTTGTTTTCCATTAAGCCTAACTAGTGAAAACAAGAAACAAAAAGACAAAAATTGCAGAATCTAAAGGAAATAACTTCGAGCACTCACACCGGAGGATGTGAGTACCTTTTACCTTACCTCCCCGGCAACGGCGCCAGAAAATAGGCGTTTGCCGTGGGAGGTTCTTCTTCTTTAAATATCCGGCATGAATACCTTTTACCTTACCTCCCCGGCAACGGTGCCAGAAAATTGCTTGATCTCTACGCACTTCTATTCTTGTAGACAGTTGTTGGGCCTCCAAGTGCAGAGGTTTGTAGAACAGCAACAAGTTTTCCCTTAAGTGGATGACCCAAGGTTTATCGAACTCAGGGAGGAAGTGGTTAAAGGTATCCCCTCTCAAGCAATCCTGCAATCAAGATACAAGAAGTCTCTTGTGTCCCCAACACACCCAATACACTTTTCAGGTGTATAGGTGCACTAGTTCGACGAAGAGATAGTGAAATACGAGTATAGATAATTATAAGTGGTAACAGTGCTAGAAAATAGCTAGATGGTGTGAAAGAGACTAAAGGCAAACTGAAATAAAGGTGGAAGTAAGCAAACATGTAACAAATCTAATTTCAAACGGTGTATCAATGCTTAGAAACAAGGCCTAGGGATCATACTTTCACTAGTGAACACTCTCATATAAATATATTCTCTTTATGATACTACTCTTAACTACTCTCCGGTTGGACACACTAATCCATGGTAGGGATATAACAACACACCTCAAAGTAAGCCTTTCCCATCTAGATAACCCCACACTGTCACCTTGAGTACCAGATGAGTCCAACAAACACCACAATTTCATAAAGACATCCAACTCCAAATATAACTCATAACAAGTATTTGTAATCTCTAGCCTAAGTGCCACCATGGTGTGCACACTGTCAACTTCACACACAAGGGGAGAGCAGAGATCTATTAAAGCACTTGAGTAGCAAGGTAGATCTACTTGATTACAAAGCTCATGACCACAACAAGATCATGCATAGATAGAGAGATGAACACATAGCTACCGGTAGAACCTTAGCCTCGAGAGAGAACTACTCCCTCCTCATCATGGGAATCAGCAACAGTGATGGAGATGGCGGTGGAGATCGATGGAGATGGCTCCGGGGGCACTACCCCATCCCGGCAGGGTGCCAGAATAGAGACTTTCTGTCCCCCAAATCTCCCCTTCGGTGGCGTCGGCGCTGCGGAACTTTTCGTGGATTTCTGATTTTCCATCTAGGGTTTTGGTATCGGGAGGCTCTTATAGGCGAAGGAGGCAAGGTCGGTGGCCGGCCATGGGGCCCACACCATGCCCTGGCGCGACCAGGGGGACCAGCGCCATGGGGTGGTGTGGCCACCCTGTGGCTCCTCTCCGACTCTCCTTCTGGCTCCGTGAGTCTTCCGGGAAAATAGTAACTTTTGCTTTTG
Source organism: Avena eriantha (assembly GCA_910589775.1). Taxonomy (NCBI): domain Eukaryota; kingdom Viridiplantae; phylum Streptophyta; class Magnoliopsida; order Poales; family Poaceae; genus Avena; species Avena eriantha. The sequence goes on along the minus strand of OU342743.1, from coordinate 164,639,780 downwards.
TCCCATCCAGTTCCGAGAATATTCATTTTGTGACTTCTTGGAACCAGAAACAGTAGAAAACAGGCAACTGGCACTGTGGCATCTTGTTAATAGGTTAGTCCAAGAAATCATATGAAAAGTACTCCAAAGTTGGAACAAAACACAAGAAAGTAGATAAAACCAAGCATGAAACATCAAAAATTATAGATACATTTGCAATGTATCGGTCACTTTTGAAATCCTGCTGAATTGGTTAAGTGCTCCTGAATATGAACTTCGAATCTATTGACAAATTTTCTACCTTATTCTATATTGCTGAATTTTGACATGAATAGCTGCCAAAAATAATTATCGCTTTTCCCCTCCCTCTCTGAGGTATTTGTTTTGAATCTAGCCAAGCACATCACAATGCCATTTTTATTAACCAGGAGAAGAAATCTGGTAGCTCATTCGGCCCCTCTTTAGCCCAGAACATTTTTATTCGTTCTTTTCGGGGTTAGGGGACTGCTAACCACAACCCATTGAAATTTGAGAAAGGAGCCCATGGAGCATAGCCAAGAATATATTAATTCGGCTTTTTAGGGGTCAGGAGACTCCTGAGCATAGCCCACTCAAATTTGAGAATGAAGCCCATGGAGCCTGTCCTACGGAGTATAACCCACGTAGAGCAGCCTATGTAGAATAGCCAAACTCTTGTAATTCGGCCTTTTGAGCATTGCCACCACCTCTCAAAATAAAAAAACTCTGCCTACCCATGTTTTAAAGAAAATACTCCATTATCTGGCATTTTATAAATTGAGATGCCAGGAGCGCCGCCCTTTTATATTTTAAAAGAGATAAACATAGACACCCAAAATATTTTTAAGAAGACTAATACATAAATTGTAGTACTAATAAAAGTTTAATGATATTTATTCTATAAATATATTTTTTGAAGTGGCAACACACTCAGTTTACGTTTATTTGATTTGAAGGTCTTTTGTTCAAATTTATCTTGGGTTTACATTTTTTTCTTCTAGCAATATCGCATTACGGAGAGGGTGACATCACGGACCCAGTTTGTTTTGAGGGTGGGTTCGAAACAAAAGTTTAAATACTTGTACAGAGAGGCTCGCATCAGGGACCCACCAGATAGAACATACAAGGCTGCATCAGGGACCCACAAGCTAGAACATGCCAGAGAGGCTGACATAAGGGCCCTAGCAGTAAGACCATACACGACTGCCATGGTGAAAACAGTGGACGCGGTCGTAAAAAAGTCCATCACACATATGTTGCAGTTACAGAGAAGCTGACATGTCGGACCCAGCATGCCCAAGCATAGCCCAGGAAATTAGCCTATCAGCCGCATAGCCCAATACTTTCTAATTAGGCGTTTTCATGGTCTTGTGACTACCGACCATAGCCCATTCAATTTAGAAGTGAGCTCATGGAATATAAGCCATGACGAATAGGGCATTCACCTAGAGTTAGCATAGAATCTTTTTAATTCAGCATTTATGAGCATTTTTGTACTCTAAGGCTGACATCTAGGACCAGAAAAAACAGTCCAACATACACACATTTCTTTCAAATAGAGGCTGTCAGCTGGGACCCAGCATAGACACGTTTCCTGCACAGAGGTGATTGACATCTGGGACCTAGCAAGTTGCCAAGGTCAAAACAGCAGACATGGCCAAAAAAAGTCCATCATATGCACGTTTCATTTACAGAGAGGCTGATATGTGGGACCCAGCAGCGCGACCTTATACAGATGCTGCATCGAGCAATGTAGTCGGTTCGAAACAGGGAGGCACGAGCGAGAAAAAAGTTTAGCATGTACACGTTTCTTTTATGAGAGGCTGAAATGGGGGACCCAGCAGCGTGAGCAAACGGCAGATTCGTTGAGCAACGCTATCTAGTTCGGAACAGGGTAGCGCTAGAGAAGAAAAAAATTCCATCATACCCACGATTCTTCTAATGTGAGGATGACATAAGGGACCCACCAGCCTAAATAAACGGCTGATGCAGCGAGCAAAGCTATCAAGTTCGGAATACGGAGGTGCTACAGATGGTAAAAAATCCATCATACACACATTTCTTCTAATGAGAGGATGCCATGTGGGGCCCAGCATCATGATTAAATGGTAGATGCATCGAACATCACTATCATATTCAGAACAGGGTAGCAAGAGCGAAGGAAAAAATCCATCATACACATCTTTCTTCTAATGAGAGGATGACATGTGGGGCTCAGGAGGTTGGTTAAATGGTAGATGCGTCGAGCAGCGCTATCAACTCGAAATAGGGTAGCGCTAGCGAAGGATAAAATTCCATCATACACACGTTTCTTCTAATGAGAGGATGACTTGTGGGTCCCAGGAGGCTGATTAGACGGTAGATGCATCGAGCAACGCTATCAACTTTGGAACAGGGTAGCGCGAGCAAAGGACAAAAATTCCATAATACACACGATCCTTCTAATGAGAGGCTGACATGTGGGACCTAGCAGCCTGACTAATCGGCAGACGCGTCGAGCAACGTTATCGAGTTAAAATCAGGGAGGCGTGACCGAAAAGTATGGTCCGCTAGAGACACTGACGTCCGGGACCCACACGCCTCAAAAGACTTCGGTGAGTCAACATCGCGCGAGGAAACGAAAATCTTGCTTCTGCCACGCACCAGCCGAGCTTCCTCCATGTTTTTAGAAGATCTGTCGTAGTAGAGGGTCGCAAAACCGGAAAAAAAAGTTTTCCATTGGCCACGATCTAGCTGAGAATTTCGTTGCGGAAGACGGGCCTTCTATGACAACCGTCAGGCCAAGTTGTTGCGGAAGGAAACTTTTCTTATAGTGTCCTTAGACCGTGAGACCATATCTAATCACTGTCACCTGAGAGTGCTTTGTTTGCATCAAACGTCACTCGGTGAAACGTTAATCATAGAGGTGTATTCAGGTATTCAGAGGGGCATGTAGAGGTGTATGTGTCAAGAGCGGGATTTGTTCTACCACGTGACGGAGAGATACTTCGGGCCCACTCGGATACATGACATCCATAAAGCTGTAGCGTGTGACTAGGTCACGTGGATGGCATAGCTCGGAACGAGTAAAGTTGTACTTGTCGGTAAAGAGATTGAACAAGACATGGCAATGTCGTTGATCAGGTCTCGGACAAGTAAAGTATCAAGATAACAAAGGGAATATGACTCTATGTTTAATGGTTGAATGACAAAGAATCTTGTGAAATACATAGGGGTCATTATGGGCATCCAGATCCCGCTGATGATCATTGGTCTGATAGGGGTCTCTACCATGCCTGGAGTGTTCACAAACTGCCAGGGTATCATTCTTAAGGGTTTGACAACACTGGGAGATCATTTTAGTATCATAGGAATCACCGAAGAAAAGAGAAGGAAAAAGTGGAAGGGTTTCGAGAAAGTCCGGCGGGTGTCCGGAGTTGTGTGGAAGGATTTCTGGTGCAACGAGAATTAACCAATGTGTAAATATATGTTAATTATTGAATTATACATTTATTTATATTCATTCAATGATTTAGATGTGATTTTAATGGGCAGGCCATGCCTAATGGGCCAATTCCCTAGGGGAAAAGGCCTAAGAGGGAGGGCAACCCAAAGGGGAGAAGGGAGGGGTGGCCGCATTGACCCTTGGTGCCTTGTTTGGGGCCCAAGATGGTCCAATTAATATGTCTAGAAGCTTGGCTTATGGCATTGAGATCCATATTCTTCAGACTTTCTTTACGAAAAAGAACCATCTCATCATCACTCGGAAAACTGAGAATTTTCTTTCCTCATAGTTAGAAACTCACACCGACGACATTTTTTACTATACGAAGATGCACCCATCTACCTCCCAAAATACATTTAATTCAAGAGCAAGCAATCTATCACGCTTACTTGTAGCTCAAGTTTGACCTAATTTCGTTAAATCAACAAGAAGTCACTGCAGTGTCCAAAGTTTTCTAGGAAGCTTGAAAAATAATCCTAATACTAAAAACTTGGGTATTACATATAAGAAACAATTGGTCCAGTTTGTGTCATAATTGGTGCGGTTGAATTTTCTTTTAACTATGGTGGGTCTCGTAGGAGCAAGGTGCTTGAGAGTTAACACGATCGATGGAATACAACTTACATCAAGGACCTCATAAAAAAATGAAAATTGCATCCAAGTCCATGCATTTAGCACAATGACACTAAAACTGAGCAATGAAGTGTGTGTGTTTTGAGGTCTGGGCATACTAGCGTTCATCGTGCTAAAGACTATCAATAGAATCTTTCTAGATGCTAAGAATGGTAAAGAAGATCCAATGGTATTGTAAGAGAGAAAAGACTAGATAAAGATATGATAAGAAGTACTATTGTGAATGTCCGATCTAATGGTAAGTCTCGTAGGAGCGAGGTGCTTGAGAGTTAACACGGTCGGTGGAAGTGCAAGTTACATCAAGGACCTCATAAAAATTAAAATTGCATCCAATAAGACCATGCATTTAGCACAAGGACCCTGAAACTGAGCAATGAAGTGTGTGTTTTGAGGTGTGCGCATACTAGGGTTCATCGAGCTAAAGACTATCAGTAGAATCTTTCTAGATGCTAAGAATGGTAAAGAAGATCCAATGGTTAGCAATGTTTAGATTTGCTAGTCTTGATCAAACGGTCAATGTTCTGTACACTATATAATGGCATGGTATTGTAAGAGATAAGACAAGATAAAGATAAGAAGTAATGCGAATGGCTAATCTAATAGTAGATCTCATAGGAGCGAGGTGCTTGAGAGTTAACACGGTCGATGGAAGTACAAGTTCAATCAAGGACCTCATAAAAAATGAAAATTGCATTAAAGTCCATGCATCATTTAGCACAAGGACACCATGAAACCGAGCAATGAAGTGTGTGTTTTGAGGTTTGCGCATATACTAGCGTTCATCATGCTAAATGATATCAATAAAATCTTTCTAGATGTTAAGAATGGAAAAGACGATCCAACGGTTAGCAATGATTGGATTTGCCAGTCTTGATCCAATGGTCAATGTTCAAAGTTAATCCGTACACTATATGTATTGGTATGGTATTGTAAGAGATAAGACAAGATAACGATAAGATAAGAACTACTACTAGTGGCTGATCTAATGGTAGGTATCGTAAGAGCGAGGTGCTTGCGAATTAACACGGTCGGTGGAAGTACAAGTTACATCAAGGACCTCATAAAAAATGAAAATTGCATTCAACTCCATGCATCTTTTAGCACAAGGACACCATGAAAAGCTGAGCAATGAAGTGTGTGTTTTGAGGTTTGCGCATATACTAGCATTCATCATGCTAAAGACTATCAGTAGAATCTTTCTAGATGTTAAGAATTGAAAAGAAGATCCAACAGTTAGCAATGTTTAGATTTGCCAGTCTTGATCCAATGGTCAATGTTCAAAGTTAATCCGTACACTATGAGGTGGTATGGTATTGTAAGAGGTAAGACAAGATAAAGTTAAGATAAGAATTACCGCAAATGGCCGATCTAATGGTAGGTCTCGTAGGAGTGAGGTGCTTGAGAGTTAACACAGTCGGTGGAAGTACAAGTTACATCAAGAACCTCATAAAAAATGTAAATTGCATCCAAGTCCATGCATTTAGCAAAAGGACCCTAAAACTGAGCAATGAAGTACTATGTGTTTTGAGGTTTGCACATACTAGCGATCATCGTGCTAAAGACTATCTGTAGAATCTTTCTAGATGCTAAGAATGGAAAATATGATTCATCGGTTATTAGCAATGCTTGGATTTTCTAGTCTTGATCAGACGGTTAAAGTTTCGTACACTATACAACGATATATATGCTATTGTAAGAGATAAGACAAGATAATGATAAGATAAGTAGTACTGTGAATGGCTGATCTAATGGTAGATCTTGTAGGAGCGAGGTGTTTGAGAGTTAACACGGTCGATGGAAGCACAAGTTACATCAAAGAACTCATAAAAAAATGAAAATTGCATCCAAGTCCATGCATTTACTAGGACAAGGACCCTGAAACCGAGCAATGAGAAGTGTGTGTTTTGAGGTTTCTGCATACTAACGTTCATTGTGCTCAAGACCATCAGTATAATCTTTCTAGATGCTAAGAATGTAAAATAAGATCCAACGGTAGGAATGTTTGGATTTCCTAGTCTTGATCGACGGTCAATGTTCAAAGTTAATCCGTACACTATATGAAGTGGTGGTATGGTATTGTAATAAATATATAAGACAAGATAAAGATAAGATAAGAAGTACTGCGAATGGCCGATCTAATGGTAGGTTTCATGGAACGAGGTGCTTGAGAGTTAACAAGGTGGGTGGGATTACAAGTTACATCAAGGACCTCATAAAAATGAAAATTGCATCCAAGTCCATGCATTTAGCACAAGGACCCTAAAAATGAGAAATGAAGTGTGTGCTTTGAGGTTTGCACATACTAACGTTCATCGTGCTAAAGACCATTAGTAGAATGTTTTTAGATGCTAAGTATAGAAACGAAGATCGATCATCCAACGGTTAGCAATGCTTGGATTTGCTAGTCTTGATCCAATGGTGAATGTTCAAAGTTAATCCGTACACTATATGAAGTGGTATGGCATTATAAGAGATAAGACAAGATAAAGATAAGATAAGAAGCACTACGAATGGCCGATTTAATAGTAGGTCTCGTATGAGCGTGGTGCTTGAGAGTTAACATGGTCGGTGGAAGTACAAGTTACATCAAGGACCTCATAAAATTGAAAATTGCATCCAAGTCCATGCATTTAGCACAAGGACCCCGAAACTGAGCAATGAAGTACTATGTGTTTTAAGGTTTGCGCATACTAGCGTTCATCGTGCTAAAGACTATCAGTTGAATATTCCTAGGTGCTAAGAATGGAAAAGATGATCCAATGGTTAGCAATGTTTGGATTTGCCAGTCTTGATCCAGCGGTCAATGTTCAAACTTAATTCGTACACTACATGAATTGGTATGATATTGTAAGAGATAATACAAGATAAAGATAAGATAAGAAGTATTGTGAATGGCCTATCTAATGGTAGGTCTCGTAGGAGTGAGGTGCTTGAGAGTTAACACGGTCGGTGGAAGTACAAGTAACATCAAGGACCTCATAAAGAATTAAAATTGCATCCAAGTCCATGCATTTAGCACAAGGACCCTGAAACTGAGCAATGAAGTGTGTGTTTTGAGGTTTGCGCATACTAGCGTCCATTGTGCTAAAGACTATCAGTAGAATATTTCTAGATGCTAAGAATGGAAAACAATATACAACCTTTAGCAATGTTTGGATTTTCCAGTCTTGATCCAACGGTCAATGTTCAAAGTTAATCCGTACACTATAAGCGGTTGTATGGTATTGTAAGAGATAAGACAAGATAAAGATAAGATAAGAAGTACCGTGAATGGCTGATCTAATGGTAGGTCTCGTAGGAGCGAGGTGCTTGAGCGTTAACAAGGTTGGTGGAAGTACAAGTTACATCAAGGACCTCATAAAAATGAAAATTGCATCCAAGTCCATGTATTTAGCACAAGGACCCTGAAACTGAGCAATGAAGTGTGTGTTTTGAGGTTTGCGCATACTAGTGTTCATCGTGCTAAAGACCACCTATAGAATCTTTCAATATGCTAAGAATTGAAAGAAGATCGAATGGTTAGCAATGTTTGGATTTGCCAGTCTTGATCTAATAGTCAATGTTCAAAGTTATTCGGTTAGCAAAGTTTGACCTAATTTCATGAAACGGTTAGGAAAGTTTGACCTGATTTCATTAAACAGTTAGGATGCAAAGTCTTACAAAGAAGATGAACCTGTCGTTAAAACTCTCGGTGGTTTCTAATATATATTAATTGACCCCCCGATGGGTACCTCCAAGAGCTTTTTCGTAAAACTTTGAAAGCAACCTACAATTTACTTGTAGTAGTCCAAATTTTACCTAATTTCGATAAATCGACATAAAATCATTCAAGTGGGTGAAGTTAGCTAGGAAATTTGAGAACTCATAAAACTTGGGAAATCGTAAGTGCATCATGTTGGTCCACTATATATGTGTGAAAACTTTGCTTGTGGCATTCAGATCCATACTCTTCAGACTTTCTTTACGAGAAAGAACAATCTAGTCATCACTCGAAAAATTGAGAATGTTCTTACCTAAGATAGTTGGAAGGTCACACTGGCGGCATTGTTTACTACAAGAAGATGCACCTATATCTACCTTCGAAAAGACTTTTAAATCAAGAGAAATCTATTGCGCTTACTTGTAGCTAAAGTTTGGCCTAATTTTGTTAAACTGATAAGATGCAAAATCTTAGCAAAAGTTGAATTTGTCATTAAAAATCTCGTTGGATGGTTTCTCATATATTAATTGTGACCCTTGATGGGTACCTTCAAAAGCTTTTTTATAAAACTTTCGCAGTAACCTACAATTTACTTGTAGTAGTTAAAATTGGACCTAATTTTGATAAATCGACATAAGGTCATTCAAGTGGGTGGAGTTAGGTAGCGACTTTGACAACTCCTAAAACACAGGAAATCATAAGTACAATATTTTGGTCCACTATATATATTTGTGTGAAAACTTGGCTTCTGGCATTTAGATCGATATTCTTCGAACTTCCTTTACGAGAGAGAATAATCTTGACGTCACTCGGAAAATTGAGAATGGTCTTTCCTGGTAGTTTGACACTCACACCGATGATAGTTTACTATAATAAGATGCACCCATCTACCTCCGAAAAGACATTTAATTCAAGAGCAATCTATCACGCTTACTTGTAGCTCAATTCTGACTTAATTTTGTTAAATTGTCAAGATGTAAAATCTTAGAAAGGAAGTTGAACCTATCATCAAAACTCTTAGTTGTTTCTGATATATGAATTAACCCCTCCCCTGAAGGGTACCACCAAAAGCTTTTTCATAAAACTTTCAAAGCAACGTACAATTTACTTGTAGTTCAAATTTGACCTAATATAATTTTGATAAATCGGGATAAATTCATTCAAGTTGGTAGAGTTAGATAGGAAGTTTGAAAGCACATAAAACATGGGTACCGTCAGTACAACATGTTGGTCCACTATATATGTCTGAAAACCTGGATTGTGGCATTCAGATCCATATTATTCAGACTTTCTTTACAAAAAAGAACAACCTCGCTTGTCATCTCTCGAAAAATTGAGAATTGAATGTTCTTTCCTGATAGTTTAAAATTCACACCGGTGACATTGTTCACTACAAGAAATTTCACCCATCTACCTCTAAAAAGACATTTAATTCGAGAGCAATCAATCGCGCTTACTTGTAGCTCAAGTTTCACCTAATTTCATTAAATTGTCAAGATGCAAAATCTTAGAAAGAAGTTAAACATGTTGTCAAAACTCTTGGTGGTTTGTGATATGTTAATTAACCCCCCATTGGGTACCTCCATTTTTTCGTAAATCTTTAAAAGCAACCTACAATTTTAGTTGTATTCAAACTTGACCTAATTTGATAAATCGGCTTGAAGTCATTCAAGTGTGTGGAGTTAGCTAGGGAGCTTGAAAACACAAAAAACATGTGAATCTAACTCAGGACTTGTACTTCCTTTACGGAAAATAATAATCTCATCACCACTCTAAAAAATTGAGAATGCTCTTTCCTCATAGTTGGAAACTCACAACAACAGCATTGTTTACTACAAGGAGATGCACCCATCTAACTCTGAAGAGACATTTAATTCAACAACAATCTATCACGCTTACTTGTAGCTCAAGTTTAACCCAATTTCGTTGAATGCGCAAAAAGTAACTTAAGTGTGCGAAGTTAGCAAGGAAGCTTGAAAAATCCTAGTACTAAAAACCTGGAGTTATAAGAAACCATGGTCCACTTTGTCTGATAGTTGGGGCAGTGGCATATTCTTCTAACTCTAGTAGGTCCCGTAGGTGCGATGTGCTTTACTTAACACAGTCACTAGAAGTACAAGTTACATCAAAGACCTCATAAAAATGAATATTACATCCAAGTGCATAAATTTAGCATGAAGACCGTGAAATTAAGAAATGGAGTGTGTTTTGAGGTTTGCGTATACCAGTGCTCATTGTGCTAAAGAGTAAAGACTATTAACAGAATCTTCTAGATGCTAGAATGAAAAATATCCAATGGTTGGCAATGTTGGGATTTGCTAAATATTAATATCTACAATATCAGACGTATATTATATGATATATTAAAGTATGTTTCGTTGTGTCTCAACAATATTGATTTTTTTCAATGAGTATACTTTTTAATATTGTATATAGTTGGTCAAGCTTTGTAACATTTGACTTTGACTAAACCTAATATGTTGAGTAATATCAAACAAAGGGAGTATAGGATAACATTAGGAAAACAACATTTTTTAGAACCCTCACAAGCTTTTTCTTAGCATCACAGATCTGAATATTACATTGACACTAATGATTAACCAAACTTCAAACTGAGCAAACCCAAGATCATACGGAGTAGTAGTAGTACAACTTAACAACTTCTAAGGGGACTCCGCGGTCTTCTCAAGCGACTTGGCAACATCCTTTGGGGGAAACTTGGCTGCATCCTCTGCGGTACCATCGCCAAGCTAGGACTCTTGGATGTTGGGCAGCATGTCGCTGTGCACGATGGTAACGCTGGCCAACAGCTTGTTAAGCTCCTAGTCGCGCATGACGCCGAGGATCACATGCCTCAGGATGATGCTGATCTTCTTGCTATCCTTCGCGGCTTGCCCGATGATGGCCCAAAATATATCGAGCTTGTTGGGGAACCCCAAGAGGAAGGTATGATGAGCACATCAGCAAGTTTTCCCTCAGTTATGAAACCAAGGTTATCGAACCAGTAGGAGCAAGGAAACACCTCCAAGGTGTTGTTACCAACTTGGAATCCTGCACAACACAACCACATAACTTTACCCCAACTTATAGTGAGGTTGTCAATCTCACCGATTTTGCTAAAAACGAAGAATTAAACATATTGTGTGGAAGAAAGTAAAAGCTTGTAGAAAGTAAACAGAAAGTGGTAAACAGTTGTAGATTGATGATAAAAGAAAGGACCGACGTCCATAGTTCACTAGTGGTGGCTCTCCTTAAGATAGATGACATGTTGGGTGAACAAATTACGGCGGGGCAATTGACAAACATCGAGAAAGCATACATGCATATACTAATCATCTTGACTCCTTTGATATTCGATTGGGCATTACAACATTATACATAGACCATAATCCAACTACATCTATGACTAATAATCCACCTTCAGGTTATCATCCGAACCCCCTCCTGTATTAAGTTGCAAGCAACAGATAATTGCATTACGCATTGCGTGTAAAGTAAACAATATGATTGTTCTATGAACAAAGGATTGCTGTTTTCTCCCTAGTAGCAACAACCCATCTAGTATCTTAGAGATTTCTGTCACTTCCCCAGATTACTAGAGGCATGGACCCACTATCGAGCATAAATACTAACTCTTGGAGTTGCTAGCATCTACTTGGCCAAGATAGCAACTAACAACGGAAAGCATGCAAGATCACAAATAACAAAGACATGATATAATCAATAATCAATCTGACATAGCATCTCAATATCCATCAGATCCCCGCAAACACAACATGTAGAATTACAAATAGATGATCTTGATCATGAACGGAGCTCACAAGATCTAAACATGATAGCACAAAGGAGAAGAACCAGTCATCTAGCTACTACATGGACCCGTAGTCCAAGGATGAACTACTCACGCATCACACCGGAGGCTTGCATGGTGATGAAGAAGGCCTCCAGGGTGAATTCTCCCCTCCGGCAGGGTGCCGGGAAGAGCTTCAGATCCCTACCGATCTAGGGATGGAGATGATGGTGGCTACACACTCTTCCGTGGAATTTTGATCGGGTACTTAGGGTTTCTATATCGGAGGCATCTTATAGGCGAAAGGGGAGGCCAAGGGGGTGCCCTAGGCGGCCACACCACCCCCTGGCCCCTCTCCGTCTCGTATTCTTGCTCCATGTCCCCCTCGGTGAAAAACTGACTTTGGCTTTTGTCCCGTCAAATTCCGAGGGTATTCATTTTATGACTTTCCTGGAACCAAAAACATTAGAAAACATGCAGCTGGTACTGTGGCATCTTGTTAATAGGTTAGTCCAAGAAAGTGTATAAAAATACTCCAAAGTTGGAACAAAACATAAGAAAGTAGAAAAAACCAAGCATGGAACATCAAAAATTATAGATACATTAGCAAAGTATCACCCGGCGGGCTCCAGCACCTTGGTGGTGAGGTACTCTAGAGTGGCCGTGAGGTAGACGGGAGCCCCGAAGCCTATGCGCTGGGAGTACCAACCCTCCTTGAGGTAGTGCCCAATCCAGCCGACGGGGAAATGCATCTGGCCTTGACGGACATCAACACCTGCTTCTTCCTGTGGCTGCCTAGTGCGAGACTGCGACCTAGAGTGGCTAGAGTAGGATTTGGAATCCGGCGACATGTCTTCTTTTTCTCCACGGCCTTTTTCACCACCACCTGGGTCTTCTTGTTCTTCCCACGAGGATCTCCGGTCTTTGGAGCCATAGCTGCAAAGTCTTAAAGGAGCAAGGGGAAGAAGAGGAAGAAAGGTTAATTATGGAGGGCCGGTGAACGTGCCCAGGTCCCTTGTATTGAAACTTTAACAGCACCATCTTTACTGTTTTACAAGTATGAATTTTTAATACTACGAAAAGGTTGTGTGCATCAACCCATGCATAGGCCGGGGTTCTACTCCCTTTTTTTAATTTTTTTACCGGAATTGTTTTGAGTTGTGATGATGTCCAATCTATTCTAGAGCTAGCTCTGCGCCTCCGCCCCTTGGATGTGAACCATTCTTTTGTTGGGTTTTCAGCATAGAAAACAAAAACCTTCCTATGATGGGAACTATACGCCAAGATCTATCTACTAGATACAAGCAACGGGTGGATATACATCCATAGAGAACTTACCCTCGAAGACAACAAAGCTTTGTTAACGAGATGGAACTCGTGGATGATGTAGCCGTAAACTTGCCGATCTCAAGATCGTGATGAAGTCCAGCAGGTCTGGCTCCAACACGTCTATCAGATCAAGCTTCAGCAAGTCCAGCACCACCAAGTCCAGCACCGCAAAGCAGCGGTGCATCCGTGATTGCACACACGTCCGGTACCCTAACAACCTCCATCCCTCGCTCCAGCAAAGCACCGGAAGCAGCAACTCCTTTCCAGATAAAGCCACCAGGAACATGTATCTCCCTAATCCGAGACCATGGGGAATAATACTAGAGGGGGAGAGAGATCCTTCACGAGGAGGTGTGAGAGGGGGCCTTTTATAGGAGGAGGGGGGTGCCCCTCCTGATGGCTGGCGCCCAAGGGGTGACCCCTCACCTCCTCATTCATGTGGTGGTAACTCCCTCCACATAAATTTGCCCCTTCACATTCTCTTTTAATGTCTCCACTTTAAATGCATTAAATTTCTCCAAATTTAATGCTCTCTCATTTAATAAAACTATTTTATTAATTTTATTCAGAATTTTGTTAATTACTTTAATTAACAAACATTCACATAAAACCCCTACAACATTTCAATATTACATGCAGAACCAATTTCAGCAATTTCACCCAAAACAGTTTCGGTGTCTATTGAAATAATTCTAGCGCTTTCTTAAATCTTTATCTGAAACATATTTGCTCCAAATGGTGTCAATATCCCTTAAGTGTGTCACCCTACGGTTCGCGAATAATGCAGACATGATCGAGACCCCTCTCCGATCAATAATCAGCAGCGGGACCTGGAGATCCGTACTGACTCCAACACATTCAACGATGACTTATGTGATCGTGAGAACCTTTAACGCTAGTAACTAAATCCCTTTGTCTCATGATATAATACATGTCCGAGATTCGATCATCGGTATCCAAATACCTAGTTTGATCTTGTTACCGACATGCACTCTTTTCTCGTTCCCGTGATATAACATTCTAGTGATCACATCACTTGCTTGCAAGCTATCTTAATGTGATATCACCGAGAGGGCCTAGAGTATATCTATCCGTCATCGGGATTGAAAAATTCCACTCTGGATCCATGAGCCTCAACATAACACCTTCGTAGTACTGAACCCACCTTTATAGTCACCCTGTTATGGTGTGACGTTTGGTGTTATCAAGATACTCTTCTAGTGTTAGCAATTAACATGATCTCATGGTCTAAGGACTAAGATTACTTTGTATGATGTTATAGCAATATAAACATAATGAATTTGATCGTAATGCTATACTTCGGATGAATGTTCATCACATCATTCCACCAATGTTGTGACCTCGTTATGAACAACATCCAATGTCCATGATCAGGAAACCTTGATCATCTTGTTAATCAACAACCTAGTTTATATGAGAGGAATTACTAGGAATTTTGTATTTTGTTTATTAAACACACATGTATCAATGTTTCCAATTAATATAATTATAGCATGCAAAATAAACATTTATCATAAACATGGAATAAGATAATAACCACTTTATTATTGCCTCTCGGGCATATTCCCTTCAGTCTCCCACTTGCACTAGAGTCAATAATCTAGTTTGAAACACTTTCCGTATTGAACACCTATGGCTTTCTGGTGTTGCATATACGTGATTGCTAGTGGTTAATATAATCTCTGGATCTGACATTTTCAGGTCCGTGTGTATTTGCATGTCTTTGCGTCTCTACGCATCACTCATTCTCAAATGAGATGGCATTGTATAAATTTGGTCCTTTGGTGAGACCTTTAGTTCGTTCGGGTTAAAATATGTTGATATTATTGTCATACAATATATCTTCATAGTATTAGCCCACTTTGAACCACACCTAGTTTGATAACAAACTACTTAACACAAATGCCCTCCTTTGCTGCTACTATAGCAGTCATATACTTAGCCTTTTTTTGTAGTATCCGTCACAATGTCTCAACTTTGGAACTTATCTAAATCCATCATGGAACATCCTTTCCATTAAATTGTGCCACCCATAGTCTAAATTGAGATAAATTTTAATTTGTATCTTATGACAAAACTAGTATCAATGTAACACTTTACAATGAACTACCTTTTAACTATTTGTCACTTATACATGATATATTCTTAGTTCTTCCAAAGCTCATAAGAATATCTTTACTATCATCCAATGATCATCTTATGAATCATTATGGTATGTGCTCATAACATTTAGAGCATAGGAAATTCTAGATATATACATATCACGGTATAATCGATCAAAATCTTCATGTGATTTTACTCACCAAGTGTTGAAACACTTGAATCTTGATACAATCCTTTCCATGCAGCAAGAACCTTTCTTGTTGTTTCCATATTGAACCCTTTCAATATCTCATATATGTATGTCTGGCACAACCATATTAGTGCCTCAATCTATCCAGATAGATATTGATGCCAAATATTCCGGTTTTGCCCAAGTCTTTCATCGAAATCTTATTTTAATGAAATTCTTAACTTGTGTCAATAAAAGATACACCATTTATAATCAACAATATGTACTCTGCATAATGTATTGGAAATTTGTCTCTGCGCTCCCACTTAATTTCTTGCAAATGCAAGCTACTTCATCATCTCCGATGAAATTAAACTCCTTTAACATTTTCATCATGGTGAAGATTCCAACTCCACTATGCTCACTTCAACTATTGAAGTTTGCATGCCCTTTTAGCACCCTTTGAATTAACAAAACCCTTTGGACCGTGTCATGTACACGTCCTAGGTAACCATTCGATTAGAAGAACCTTGTTTTGTTTATTCAACTACCATGTACCAAATTATATGTAGTGGTTGCTACATTAATCCGTCAAGACTAAATATCGCTATGAAAGATCAAATCTTGTCATAGTCAACTCCTTGAATATTGTTGTAAACTTCTTTCCGACATGTCGACTATTTCATAGATGTTAAACATCCATGTCTATTTCTTTATAGATCCAAACACGACCGATAGGCTTCACGCCTTTCCAGAGGGTCTTCCAAGTTCAGAAACTTCATTTCTCATGTATGGATACTATCATGGATTCTATGACTTCTAGTCATTTTATGGAGTCAGGGCCCATCATTGCTTCTTTGCATGTAGTCAGTTCGTCATTGTCAAAACAATAACGACTTGCTTATCAAATCACACTATTTGATTCTTACCGACCCACACGGTTCAATAGGAACTCTAATATCTGAGATCACACCCTTTGTAATCACGGGAGCCATGAGCATTGTGGCCGCCACCAGGACACTTTCCGGCATTGCGCTACTTAGCACATATAGCTGAGGTTCAACAACCTTATCAAAGTTCTATTGTCCTCCCACTTAACTTTTCACGAAAAATTCCTTCTCAAGGAACTTGATGGTCCAAGTAACAAACTCTTTTGTCCTCGGTGTTATGGTGAAAGTCCCAACAAATTCTTTGGGATAACCAACAAAGACGTGCTTATCCGACTTTGGTTGTAAACATTTTACTTATGCATAGCATACCAAAATTTAAGAAAAGACAATTCGGGTTTTATCCCAAACCATAAGTTATATGGTGTCATTTCAACGGATCACGATGGTGCTCTTTTCCGTGTAAAAGTGGTAGTCTCTAAAGCTTCAATCCTTAAAACATAATGGCAATTTTATAAATGACACATTTGATCCTACCATGTCAAAACATGGTTTGATTTCATCTCTCGAATATGCCATACTCCTATGGTTTATCTGGAAACACAAATCATGGAACAATTCCTCAAATCTTAGGTGTTTTGCTAAACATGTAACCCAAATATCTTCCTTTATGATTAAATCATAAACTCTTTTATTTTCTTATTACAATGATTTTTCACTTCATCTTGAAAGACTCTGAACAATTTTCAAATGTTTCATACTTCTTCCTTATTAAGTAAATATATAGATATTTTCACTCAAATTTTTGGAGAAAGCATATGAAGCAAAAAGATCCATCGCATATGGCTACATATAATGGACTATATACATCAATATGTATAATATCCGATAAGTTAGTCACCCGTTCCTCTTTGGCCTATGGACGACATTTCAATTATCTCAAGGAAAGTCTCACAGGCGTTAGTTGATCAAAATAAAAGACTCCAAAAATCCATCAACATGGAGTTTCTTCATTTTTTCTTTCCAATATAATTTAAACAGCGATTTCACTTCATAAGTGATCTTTCAATCATTTGTCTTGCAACATTTTAGCAATAGTGTTTATGTATGTGATTTCTCCCACTAGACTTGTAAAAGTCCATCCATCCTTTATGGAATACGGTAATTATTTGAACAACCATTATTCTCATAATACCGGAACAAAATAACAAACAAATCTTGAAGGCTAGGTTTGACGTCAACGAAAAACACAATAACACTTTATTTCTTTCGATGAACATCATCACTTATTCTCTTGCTAGTTACTTAGGCCATTGTAGTTCATGAATTGCGTTGTCCTATATGACACTTCATACCAACCAATTCGGTATCCAATACCTAAGAACCACCTTGTTTAACAAGCAAGGAATACAACCATAACATGTATATCTTCTATATACCTAAGCTGGACATTTCCAACATTTTCTTTTCTGCCAAATATTTTATAGATTCTCTTTCAGCAATTCCTTTTCCTTTTAAAAGAATCTATCAACATCAATAGTGGTGTGATTCACATGACACATAGTACAAAGCGTATATAGTCAAACACTAATACCTTTGGACTTGCACTTTGAAGTGGATCACCATCATCAAATGTTTGGCATTCTTTCAAAAATTCATTCTTTAGTAATCTTTTAGTGTAGTAAACATTTTACTTACATCTTCTATTCATCCTTATCATGACAAATTTCATGATCAAGCTACTATAGCCTATAAGGAAGAATCGCGAGTATAATATCAGTTCCCAAAACCTTTTTGGTAGATTAGGACGCCAAGCGTCTCCAACCTTCACAAATTCTCATACAATATGAGAATGTGTTTTTTGATAAATTATACTCTATCATATTGCAACCATAAACATTGTTTCAGATATCACAATATCTTCCACACATGATGGTTTCTGAAACAATTATTTCAGCTCCTAGATAACCTCGATATTAAAAAAACTTTTGAATATCAAGAATCATGGAGGCAAACATGATACTTTAGATACTAACATTGGAATTCTTACTCTTCATTAATACTACTTATTAAATTTCATGGAGGAAATAGAGTTTGCTGAAAGTTTGCAATAGGACTTCTAAACTTTAAATTGACATTCAAAACAATACGATACCAGTTCGTAAAGTAAATATCTAGAGTTCTATAGTTCTATTATCTCAATTAAAACTAAGCATAAGGTAGTGAACATACGCCAATGACTACAACAAATTATGCAAATTCACTTCTATTTAGTTTATGACAAATTGAGTTCGACTCATCCAAATTAGAAATGAACTCCCACTCAAAAACGACATCCCTTGTGCCTTTTTGGTGATTACATGAACCAAATCCACTACACCAAGTCTGATCATCACGTGAGTCGGTGTAGCTTCAAAGGCGAGCATCAATATGGCCATCATATCAACTATACGACTCATGCTTAACCTTTCGGTCTGTGTTCCGAGGCCATGTCTGTACATGCTAGGCTCGCCAAGTTAGAACCTTAGTACTCGCGTGTGTAAAACTGTCTCACCCGTTGTATGAAAGCATAGAGTTGAGTACACCCGATCATCACGTGATGTCTCGAAACACGATCCATAGAACGGTGCATACTTAAGGAAGAACACATTTTTATCTTGATATCTAAATGAGGGATCATCTTAAAATGCTACTAAAACTCCAAACTAGCAATATAAGATGCAAACATCTAATGTGTAAAGTGAGATGATATGGTCCATGCATTTGATCTCTATCATATGCATCATGGTATGATCTCTAACATTCCTTTGTGTGTAAGGCCAAGGTCTATGGAACTTACACGTTAGGTGTGTTGTAAGAGTATCTATCATACATCTACTTACAACATTACCATATCATGACACTAGCCCAACAACGATCTAAACTAGACGCCTCTAATTTATCCATTGCATGTTTTACGTGGCTTAGGGCTTTCGGAGATAGAACCGTTCTTACCTACGAACATGGAACCACAACGAGGATAACCAAGTTATTAGCAACTCGTTGTAAATTAGATATTGACTATAGTAGGAGAGACAGACACCCGCCAGCCACTTATGCAAAACTAGTTGCATGTCAGTCGTGGAACTGGTCTCATGTACGATGACATCTAAGGTTGGTCCGGGCCGCTTCATCCCACTATGCCACCAATATCCAAAATACATGAAAGAAGCAATAACATGGTCATCATCGCCCACATATAAACATATGTGTACTACCCGTGTAAAGCACCTATGCATAGATCAGGCTCTAATACCACTGTTGGGTTCGCAACATAGAAAAGAAAAAATTTCCTACGATGGGAACTATACGCCAAGATCTATCTACTAGATACAAGTAACGGGTGGATATACATCCATAGAGAACTTACCCTCGAAGACAACAAAGCTTTGTTAACGAGAGGGAACTCATGGATGATGTAGTCGTACACTTGCCGATCTCAAGATCGTGATGAAGTCCAGTAGGTCTGGCTCCAACACGTCCATCAGATCCAGCTCCAGCAAGTCCAGCACCACCAAGTCTAGCATCGCAAAGCAGCGGTGCATCCGTGATCGCACACACGTCCGGTACCCCAAAAACCTCCGTCCCTCGCTCCAGCAAAGAAGCGGAAGCAACAACTCCTTTCCAGATAAAGCCACTGGGAACATGTATCTCGCTAATCTGAGACCATGGGGAATAATACTAGAGGGGGAGAGAGATCCTTCACGAGGAGGTGTGAGTGTGAAGGTGTGAGAGGGGGCCTTTTATAGGAGAAGGGGGGTGCCCCTCCCCATGGCCGGAGCCCAAGGGGTGACCCCTCACCTCCTCATTCATGTGGTGGTAACTCCCTCCACATAAATTTGCCCCTTCACATTCTCTTTTAATGTCTCCACTTTAAATGCATTAAATTTCTCCAAATTTAACTCTCACATTTAATAAAACTATTTTATTAAATTTATTCAGAATTTTGTTAATTACTTTAATTAACAAACATTTACATAAAACCCCCTGCAACATTTCAAAATTACAAGCAGAACCAATTTCAGCAATTTCACCCGAAATAGTGTCGGTGTCTATTGAAATAATTCCAGCGCTTTCTTAAATCTTTATCTGAAACATATTGGTCCAAATGGTGTTGGTATCCCTTAAGTGTGTCACCATACGGTTCGCGAATAATGCAGACATGATCGAGAGCCCTCTTCGATCAATAATCAACAGCAGGACCTGGAGATCCGTACTAACTCCCACACATTCAACGATGACTTATGTGATCGTGAGAACCTTTAACGCTAGTAACTAAATCCCTTTGTCTCATGATATAATACATGTCTGAGATTCGATCATCGGTATCCAAATACCTAGTTTGATCTCGTTATCGACATGCATTCTTTTCTTGTTCCGGTGATATAACATTCTAGTGATCACATCACTTGCTTGCAAGCTATCTTAATGTGATATCACCAAGAGGGCCTAGAGTATAGCTATCCATCATCGGATTGACAAATTCCACTCTTGATCCATGAGCCTCAACATAACACCTTCGTAGTACTGAACTCACCTTTATAGTCACCCTGTTACGGTGTGACGTTTGGTGTTATCAAGATACTCTTCTGGTCTTAGCAATTAACATGATCTCATGGTCTAAGGACTAAGATTACTTTGTATGATGTTATAGAAATATAAACATAATGACTTTGATCGTAATGCTATACTTCGGATGAATGTTCATCACATCATTCTACCAATGTTGTGACCTCGTTATTAACAACATCCAATGTCCATGATCAGGAAACCTTGATCATCTTGTTAATCAACGAGCTAGTTTATATGAGAGGCATTACCAGGAACTTTGTATTTTGTTTATTAAACACACATGTATGAACGTTTCCAATTAATACAATTATAGCACGCAAAATAAACATTTATCATAAACATGGAATACGATAATAACCACTTTATTATTGCCTCTCGGGCATATTCCCTTCATCTTTTTTGGAGTACTGTTGTATCATATGGCCATGAACTTGGTTATTATTTCCATGTTTCCTTATTTTCTTTCACTTTTTTGAAACATGGTCAGATGTGTTAGCATGAAAATTCATACAAAGAAGTTATATCGTTCAAAACAATAGTCGGTTTTCAGTATGACTGCGTGTGTACAATAATTAGTATATATGAATTTCTAACAAATTTACAAGAAATCTATCACACACTTGTAGTTCAAAATTTACCTACTTTGGTTTTATTGACAAAATGTCATTTAATTATGCGAAATCAGCTAGAAGGCTTGAAAATTCATGAAACTTGTTAACCAAGAAATATACTCTATTTTGTGTGAAATTTAGTGTGTTATGGTACTCAGAGCCATACTCATCGCCTTTTAAAAAAAAATTATATGTGGCACTTCTAAAATTATTTAACAAAATTATATACATAAAAGTTGAAAAGTCCAATTAACAACATTAGTATGCCATGCCAAGATGCACCCCGTCTACCAGAAATAACCACAAACTTTGTCATTATTTAACTTGAAACCCAAGTATGTTAACACATTGTTGGTCATATTGTGAAGAAGTGTTTTTAAACCTTGTCAAAATTCATGTTTATCATTTACGGAAGAGGACACCATACATAAGTGCTTAACTTTTTAATTGTTTTCTTTACTTTTCTTTAATTTATCCTAATAAATGGGACGAGTGATGTAGTTATGACCTTGACATTGGCAACTTGGATTAAAATGTGAACAATGTTCATACATGGTTGTGACCATATTGTGTAGAAAGTTTTTCGAAAGTTGTTCAAATCCATGTTTGTAGTTTTCGTCCAAACACGCACAAATATAAGAGGATACCATTTAAGTTTCAACTATGTATCATTACACCCCCCAACAAAACTATGTATCATTACACACATTGAAATAAGTATTTTCATATAGTACTACATGCGGTGGAAATTATTTATATTTTGCTAGAATACATTGAGTGCACTCTAAGACAAATTATCCATACGTACTTAATTACTAAAAAAATGTTATCACTTGGAAATTGGAAAGCATTTTCCTAAAAGTTTGGAACTCTCATTGACACTACCCGCCTCTTCTCTGGATGCCATTCAATTTTGCACTCGGGCATGCTTCTTCGGGGGGGGGGGGGGGGGGAGACCTCCTCGTCATCGTCCTTGGCCTCCTCCCTGTCGTCGTCTTTGGCCTCTTCCTCAACATCGACATTGAACTCCTCCTCCTCCCCAGTCTCATCTTTTGTCTTATTAGAGTTGCTTGGCTTTGGTGGTGGTGTCCCTTCGAAAAAGCGTCGCCAGTGGCTATCTTCTACATCAGAGGAGTCAGACAGCGGCGGTAGCCACGATCCTTTGACTGAGTCTGGGCTTCTAGGTGGAGTTTCAAGGCCTTTCCCATTTGTCAGGGCAGTCGACGTGTTTTGGAGAGAGGTGTCATACGATATTTTAGAAGGAAACAGAGAGACATCGAGTTCTAAGCAACGGTAGGTTGGGTGTTTTGGGTGAAATGAGGGGTGCATATTGTTGCAATTTATAATATCTATTTATAGTCGTGCTTGTGTTAATACCCTGAAAAGTATCCCAAAATATCATAAATAGATTGTACCAGACTCGTCCCGTCAACAAAAAAGGATTATACCAGACTTGTCGGTTCTTGATTTTTCTCGGCCCAGAGAATTCAGGAGGCGCCCGCTTTATTAAAAAATGAAGAGAATCATGTAGATCCTACTGAATTACTCGGTGTCTCTTACTTCCTCCATTAAAAATTAAGTGTCTCTAGTAGTACATGCTTATCTAGCTACAGTACTACTAGTATATGTATACTCTTCACAAAGTTGCGTCACCGAACTTGATTTATGATGATATGGTGTGGGCCTCATATTTTTCTGCACCGCTGCATCTTAGACTAGAAGTATAATCATTGCGTGAAATCTTACACGGGAAGGAAGGAGAAATGGAGAGGATGGTGGATGGATGGTAAGAGGGGGCAAAGGAGAGAGAAAATTTACTAGTAGTA
Organism: Avena eriantha; assembly: GCA_910589775.1. Classification (NCBI taxonomy): domain Eukaryota; kingdom Viridiplantae; phylum Streptophyta; class Magnoliopsida; order Poales; family Poaceae; genus Avena; species Avena eriantha. Next base: position 164,616,619 of record OU342743.1, on the reverse strand, counting down.
TGTATACTAGTACCACAGGTCAGGAACCCATCATAATATATAACTTTTATGCCGAAGTTAGATAGGAACCATGATCAACTACTCCCTCAGTTTCAAAATATAATATGTTTTAGGTTTGTGAAGAAAATGTATCTAGACTTATTTTAGTGTGTAGATTCACTCCAAACTTGAGTGAACCTATATAATAAAAGAAGTCTAGATAGCTTCACAAAGCTAAAACATCTTATATTTTGAAATGGAGGGAGTATGTGTGAAACCATTGGCTTGTGGCATTCTGAACCATATTATTTGGACTTTCTTCACAAAAAAACATCACCGTCCTCACTAGGGAAAATTGAATTTATTTTTTCCTAATTGTTGGAAACTCCCACATGCAACAATGCTTACTACGCCTAGATGCACCCATCTACAAAACTATTGTGGGAACTATATCAAATTGTAAACTATGATGTCAATATGGCCTTGATGATCTTGGTCGTTTAGGTTGAAATAAACCCGATAATGTCTGTAAACATGGTAGGACAATATTGTGAAGCTATTTTTCCAAAACTTGTCTAATCCCATGAGTACCATTTTCATGGCACGTGGTGCACAATACATGATAGGACATCATGAGTAAAACTTTTGTTTTCAGTTATTTAATGTGATCATTTTCAAAACGGGTTCAAAATTGCCAAGATGCAAAATCTTAGGAAAATGTTGAACTTGTTATCAAAACTCTCGGTGGTTTCTGATATAATAATTGACCCCCCGATGGGTACCTCCAAAAGCTTTTTCGAAAAACTTTCCAAGCAACTACATTTTACTTGTTGCAGTTCAAATTTTACCTAATTTCGATAAATCGGCATAAAGTTATTCAAGTGGGCGAAGTTAGCTAGGAAATTTGAGAACTCATAAAACATGGGAAATCATGAGTACAACATGTTGGTCCATTATATATGTCTGAAAACTTTGCTTGTAGCATTTAGATCCATACTCTTCAGACTTTCTTTACAGGAAGGAATAATCTCGACATCACTCGAAAAATTGAGAATATTCGTTCCTTATAGTTGGAAACTCATGAAGACAACATTATTTACTATAAGAAGATGCACCCAACTACCTCCGAAAATACAATTTTTTCAATATGAATCTATCACGCTTACTTACAGCTCAAGTTTGACCTAATTTCATCAAACTGTCAAGATGCAAAATCTTAGAAAGAAGTTTAACCTGTTGTCAAAAATCTCAGTCGTTTCTCATATATTAACTAAACCCTCCATGGGTACATCCAAAATATTTTTTGTAAAACTTTCAACGCAACCTATAATTTACTTATATTTCAAACTTGACCTAATTTAGATAAATTGACATAAAGTCACTTTCAAGTGGGTAGAGTTAACATGGGAATCATAAGTACAACATGATGATCCACTATATATGTCTAAAAGCTTGGCTTGTGGCATTCGGATCCATATGCTTTGGACTTTCTTAACGGAAAGGAACAATCTCATCATCACTCCGAAAATTGAGACTATTATTTGCTAGTCTTGATCCAACGGTTAATGTTCAAAGTTAATTCGTACACTATATGTAGTGGTATGGTATTGTAAGATATAAGACACGATAAAGATAATATAAGAAGTACTCCGAATGGCCGATCTAATGGTAGGTCTCGTAGGAGCGAGGTCCTTGAGAGTTAACACTACGGGTGGAAGTACAAGTTACATCAAGGACCTCATAAAAATGAAAATTGCATCCAAGTCCATGCATTTAGCACAAGAACCATGAAACTAAGCAATGAAGTTGTGTTTTGAGGTTTGCGCATACTAGCGTTCATCATGCTAAAGACTATTAGTAGAATCTTTCTAGATGCTAAGAATGGAAAATAAGATCCAATGGTTAGCAATGTTTGGATTTGCTAGTCTTGATCCAACGATCAATGTTTCGAAGTTAATCCATACACTATGCATGAAGTGGTATGGTATTGTGTAAGACAAGATAAAGATAAGAAGTACTACAAATTGCCGATCTAATGGTAGGCCTCGTAGGAGTGAGGTTCTTAAGGGTTAACACGATAGGTGGAAGCACAAGTTACATCAAGGACCTCATAAAAAATGAAAATTGCATCCATGTCCATGCATTTATTAGCACAAGGACCCTGAAACTAAGCAATGAATTAAGTGTGTGTTTTGAGGTTTTGCATACTAGCGTTCATCGTGCTCAAGACTATAAGTATAATCTTTCTAGATGCTAAGAATGGAAAAGAAGATCCAATGGTTAGCAATGTTTGGATTTGCCAGTCTTGATCCAACGGTCAATGTTCAAAGTTAATCCGTACACTATACGTAGTGGTATGGTATTGTAAGAGATAAGAGACAAGGTAAAGATAAGATAAGAAGTACTGCGAATGGCCGATCTAATGGTAGGTCTCGTAGGAGCGAGGTGCTTGAGAGTTAACACGGTTGGTGGAAGTACAAGTTACATCAAGGACCCGAACGTGCATACTAGCATTCATCGTGTTAAAGACTATCAGTAGAATCTTTGTAGATGCTAAGAATGGAAAGGAAGATCCAATGGTTAGCAATGTTTGGATTTGCCAGTCTTGATCCAACAGTCAATGTTCAAAGTTAATACGTACACTATATGAAGTGGTATGGTATTGTGTAAGAGATAAGACAAGATAAAGATACGATAAGATAAGAGGTATAGTAATGTGAATGGCCATTTAAATGGTAGGTCTCGTAGGAGCGAGGTGCTTGAGAGTTAACACGGTCGGTGGAAGTAGAAGTTACATCAAGGACCTCATAAAAAATGAAAATTGCATCCAAGTCCATGCATTTAGCACAAGGACCTTGAAACTAAGCAATGAAGCACTATATGTTTTAAGGTTTGCGCATATAGCGTTCATCATGCTAAAGACTATCAGTCGAATCTTCCTAGATGCTAAGAATTGAAAAGAAGATCCAATGGTTTGTAATGTTTGGATTTGCCACTCTTGATCCAACGGTCAATGTTCAAAGTTAATCCATACACTACATGCAGTGGTATAATATTGTAAGAGATAATACAAGATAAAGGTAAGAAGTATTACGCATGGCCGATCTAATGGTAGGTCTTGTAGGAGAGAGGTTCTTGAGAGTTAACACAGTCTTTGGAAGTACAAGTTATATCAAGGAGCTCATTAAAAATGAAAATTGCATCCAAGTCCGTGGATTTAGCACAAGGACCCTAAAACTGAGCAATGAATTAGGTGTGTGTTTTGAGTTTTGCGCATACTAGCGTTCATCGTGCTCAAGACTATCAGTAGAATCTTTCTAAATCCTAAGAATGGAATATAAGATCCAACACTTAGCATTGTTTGGATTTGCCAGTCTTGATCCAATGGTTAATGTAACATCCCAATTTCAGCAACCCTGATTATTGGAGCAGATTGCCAAAATCAGGGGGAACAAAAACATTTTCTTGTTCAGTGATGCAGTGTTTGCTTGTGTTTGTATGTGCTTATACATCTTATGGTATAGCATATGATGTACTCCTTACCTCAACATAAGTTGAGAAAAGCTATTTAACAAATTTGTCTTGGCTCATTTTACATATTCTCAAATGTTCTGGCATTTCAAAACCTGAGCCAAGATGCCTTTGCAACCCCAAACTAGTTTATTAGATTCTATTGATCAAAATATGGAGAGCTATATAATATAACCTCCTTATGTTTTCAAGACAGAACTTTCAACTACTCTTACCTCTAGGTTTTTCCAAAACCTTTTTATAAATCTTTTAAATTCAACTCTTGGTAGAAATACCAAGGGACTCTCAGCTGCTTCAAAATACAACCTTTTCAAAATACCCATCCTTACGTCAAGATAGGCTTGGAGGTACCCATTGTAGTAGATTTGGTTTGTTTGGAGGGTGAGTTTCCTTGATCTACTAAGAAGAATTGCCTTGATCTACTGCTTGACTTGATTTGTTAGGAAGTAGTATCAGCTACCCTAGGAGCTCATCATCTAGCCTCTAACCAATCCAAGAGTATAAAACCTAAGAAATATAACCAAGCTGGAATCAGAGATATAGCCACTAGGTGATCATCTGAAATCCTTAACCAGGTCGCTTTTGAAGATTATTCTTTCTAGGAGCTCCTAGGTCAAAATAGACCAATATTAAGCATGGACCCTTTCTACTCAATCTACACTTCAACATCATCCATTTTATGATGACTTGGAACCTTGCATCCTCTCAAAATTATCTCCTCTTATATTCTAGTCAAAATCTCCCCTCTGCCAAAAACGACTTAGTCTCGAAATCCGATATCAATATCACATCTTTGAGTCTCCCTCATTTCACTCCTTCTACATTTTTGGTAATGCACCTGAACCATATTGTAGAACATATTAAGGACTACAAATGCCCACCCTTTCCCTTGGCTAGACCCTCCTCTAACCCACTTGTTCTTGATGGTTTTGCAGGCAAGAAAATAACTTTTTCTACAGATCTTATCAACTAGCCTACTTTGTCAGAAGCTCACACCTTCATCCTACCTCCTTTGGACAAACTCTTTGAATGATTGTGTTGTACTCATTATGGTATATCAATACCTACTTCACTTGTTCAAAATGGATCCTTGTGCTTCAAAAACCCACAAGGTTTTGAAGGCTATTTGATAATCTGTTTTGGCACCCTTATTTTATTCAATGTTTGAAATCAATTCTTAGAGAACTCAAGAATGATCAAGCTCAACTTCTTGTACCATGGTGATCTACATCACGTGGTCTATCCATACATATATTCCATGCCCCAAGGGGAGCTTTGAGCTCCCAGATCCAACAAGGTTTTGATGGAATGAAAATAACATCACCCTAGATCCTTTATCCCTTGTTTTCTACCAAAATCAAGTTGGTTCTCAACACCTAAGGTTGAAAATGATATATACGCATTGTGTACATCACCTACCTTGATTATAAAGGTTTATCAAATATTATCCATAATTATTATGGACCAAAACCTATTTAATCCCTTAAATTGACAAAAACTCCAAAACTTAATCTATAAAAGAAAGTTTGATTTTATCCAAAACACATTCCCAAGTTAACGCACATTTGATGCCTATAAACCATACCCTATCCTCACACTTCAAAAATAAATATTTTTGAAGAGTATTAATAATTCTTTTTGCCTATTTTAAATTGACAGAAATGGAATAGTAACTGTTTTAAATACTTTTCTGCCTCAATAAATTCTGAGAAAATTATCCAATGCTTGGATTGATGTTTAGTACCCTCTCAAACCATAATACCATCTTGACCAATTAAAAAACCTCCAATGAACTCCATAAAATAGATTCAGCACTATTGAATAAATAATATAAACATGATCTAAACTAGTCCAATAAATGCCATATAATTATTGATGAAGCACCTCTACAATATACATCTACCAGCACCTTTATCTCATCATGCCAAGATCAAAAACTAACACTTATCCTCATGATCATCAAAATGACACATTTTGTTTCTTTAAAAAGCATGAAGCAAAATCTCCCCAAATCTCATCAAACTTGCTTCATACTTCTCCACAGCAACCCTAACAGCCCCTGGTCAAGCTGCACTATAGCCCTAGAGTACCCCATCCCTCACTCCTTTGTCCTTTATGCTTGGAAGGAGAGATACATGGCCTCTTAAATAAAAGCATAAGTAATAGGTGGTCAGCAACACCCTTCCTGCCACTCTGCACGACCAGGACCCATCCTCCCCTCTCTCCACCATCCATATCACTCAATGATTAGCACATGAGCCAGCCCCAACCCCTCCATGGTCTAAGCTCACCATACACCCACCCATTCGGTTTAAATGGGGCCGAGTCCACCCAGGGCCTCTCTCGCCCTCATTTCCACTCTCCTCCCTTATACTAGCTCCCCCAAAGCTCTACCATCGAACCCCTGTATCTGTAAGCCGCTGGAGAAGGAGGAACTCCATTCTTGGCCAATCCTCAAGATATGCTCGTAGTGCTCTCCCCTCTGTTGTTCTTCCTCTGCATGTCGCTGTAGAGAGATCCCCGTAACCTCCTACGTCTAACCCACCTCATCTTGCTTCCTAGGAACCACGACATGGGTGGCACCTTTGAGCTCCGACAAGATCCTTTTGGTCCCCATTGCACGAGAAAGGTTCTGTCTCCAGGAAGGGACTTACCGCCCATCCTCGGACTTGTCGCAACGTTCTGCTTCATCCCCGCCACCCCACGGCCGCCGGCGAGCCCTAGGTATGCTGCCCCGTGCTTCTCTGGTGAAGCTAGGGTTCCGCATGCCGGCGTTTATTTCAAATGGAGACGACAACGCCCCGTCGTCGATCCCGTCTTGAACGAATGGTCGGGATCTCCTCGTACTGCTTCGGCGCCTCTCTCCCTAAGGCAGGCGGGCCCCGCATCAGCAATTTGAAGATCGGGTCTCCCGTGCGTGTGACACCAGATGGTCCAGAATACGCTGTGCGGCCCAGTTCCATTCAGAACCTAACCTAGCTCCCTAGCTATATTTATTCTTTTGTCAAGATCCAGAATTAGGCCTTCAGTTTAAATCATTTTGAAATTGTAAAACCCCACCAAATGATAAGATCTAAAATTCCTAGGGTTCCTGACCATTTTCCTAAACATGAAGTACCTCTATTTTTCCCAGAATAATTCTTGTTGTTTTCTTATAATTAAAATACCACATGATGTCCTTTTCACTAAGTTAATCATTCAGGGTGTTTGGTAAATCCAAATGGGGTGAATCCTACTTCCCCTAATTTGTATTTAGAATACCCGTCTTTGAGCATTAGTCTCATGTCATTAGGAACTATGGTTCACTTATAGCAAAAATGACAAAATAGATCTAGATCTGACCTTAGGAATTTCTCTAGGTCAAATAAAAATGGGTATTGACCTAATTCCAACTGATAGTACACATGCATACTAGTATCTATCAAATCCCAGGAGTTCAAGAATTTCTGAGCTGCTGAAGATTTTTAGTGAATTTAAACCTTCTATATGTGGTATTATCACTAGAAAAATCAATTTAGAAGTTAGCAATTCCAAAAATGATGATTCCAATTTCTACAGAAAGGTATTATAAATACCTACTATGTGCCTTTGGAACCATACCAAAATCTCCTACGTATTAAATCTGGTTAAAAAGACAAATTGAAAGAATTGACTTTGGGAATTTCCTGAGGGCATTCCGGTAATTATTTTGAAGTGATTCCAACTCCCAGTGAATCAGTACACCAAACCCTACTTAAAACTCCAAGGAAATAATTTTTGGACCTACATAACTTTTCTGGTGAATTATTCCCTAAAACTAGAGTTTTAATCACTATAAAATACATAGTAAATCAATGGAAATTGATAAAATAGTGAAACCACTTTTGTTGGTTTCATTTTGTCAATACCTATCTGATGATATCATACACAACTTGAAATTGGATTAAAATCCCTTAAATAGGTGGTTTTGGCCACCAAAACCATTAAAGAAAAACCACAAATGCCTCTCAAGTATTTTCACTTTCCTATATCCAACTATTCAAAACCTACTGATTTGAACAATGTGTTGTATGTTAGTTTGTTGTATTGTCTTGATGTTCGTATGTCTTGTGTTGATTGTGATCTTTGTTTGCTTGCATGTGATCCATATCAACGATAGATGCGATTAAATCGGAGACAAGAAGATGGTTGTCATTAATATTGTTATTATTGGGTATTCTAAGAAGAAGTCTAGGGACATACATTGCCAGTTTGCTGATCTCAGGCAAGCAACCTTCTTTCTCATAAGCCTTGTCCTATGGTTTTACTTATGCATGTTTTACCTACTATCTTATGAATACTGCACTGTTTTATTATATGATGATCTATACTTGGTAGTGGCTTGGCTTCGCCAAACCATTATGGCTTTGTACTACTAAGTACAACCCCCTTGATGATACCTATTTGACCCTAGTATGTTAGATGGTGTATAACACCGTACCCCTTTGGAGACCCCATTTTAGCCGAAGCAAAACTAGAGGATGGGAAGACCCCTGAAATTTTTTTACAAAATGTTTATGGCAAAACCTTGGTGAGGTTTGACCTACCAAGAAAAGTTGAGAAAATAAAAAGGTTTTCGTTTTAAAAAATGCTGAAAGATGGAGGAAAAAGGTTTACAAAAACACACCCAGTTCTTTGCAGTTTTGCTAGAACAATTAACCCGTGCAACCACATTACTCTGGAATGGGATAGGGCTGGATTTGAAGTTTGCTACTCTGGTGTAGGAATTCTCACAACTACTTCTAAGGGATCATCTCCCTCTAATGTCGGGGTTCCTTTACAAAAAGGGTCATTCACCTGGAGGAATTGCGAACTGCCCTCGGAAGCAGCAGGGCGATACTATGAGCCTCTCATTGAAAGTGTCCACTCTGGAGGAGTCAGAATGCGCTCCGGTTAGTCTTTGGCCTAGATGCCCCGGTGTTGAGAGGAACAACTCATAGGGTAGGGACTATACTAGAGTGGCATCCGGAGAGTCTTGATCAGTTACTCGACCCACAATCAGTGAGGATCAGGCCATGGTACCTAGATGGTGTGGGTAAAGTGTACAACCTCTATAGAGTGTAAATCTATTTGAATAGTCGTGTCCACGGTCATGGATGGTTGGGAAGGTTGCTGTAGAGCGATGTTGGTTTTTATTTCAAAAAGGACTTTGTAAAATCAATGGCTTTGGAATTATTTTGACCATGGGATGGTAGGAAAGAATACATGTTTTGACCATGGGATGGTCGAAAAGGGAGGAAAGGAGTTTGGTCATGGGATGACCGGAAGGATGAAACAAATGGGTGGCCCAGTCCTAGTGTTTTCCAAAACTCTTCAAAATGTATTCAAATGGTTTTACAAAAGTTTTCAACAAGGCTATGTAGATGCTATATCTATTTTAGAAAAGAACCTCTCTTGGATCCCTCCTACTACCACGGCCATATTGCATATCCTCTTGTTATTATTATTGTCTTAAGGTGGTTTGCGAGTACATTCAAAGCACTCACTGGCATTGTGCCTGGCTATTAACTTCGTCATATTCAAGAAGTCAGATGAAGAAGAAGGTGTTGTTGACGCCTATGCGAGCTAGGACGTTCTCCTAGTCAGTTGCCTATAGGTTAAGGCATGCCTCGGGCTCTATGCTTGATGAAGTTCCGAGATAAGTATTGATGTAGCCATAATGGCATGTAAGGTATGGCATGTATCCACTTAAGTAATGGATGTTTATTTTGATACTTGTCGGTTATGTGCCACGACTAACTGATCATGGGATCGTGGTGTATGCATAACATGGAGTCTTGGAGGATAAATCCGGGAGCCCCACAGTCAATGTTCAAAGTTAATTTGTATACTACATGCAGTGATATGGTATTGTAAGAGATAAGACAAGGTAAAGATAAGAAGTATTGCGAATGGCTTATCTAATGGTAGGTCATGTAGGAGCGAGGTGCTTGAGATTTAACACGGCCAGTGGAAGTACAAGTTACATCAAGGACCTCATAAAAATGAAAATTGCATCCGAGTCCATGCATTTAGCACAAGGACCCTGAAACTAAGCAATGAATTAAGTGTGTGCTTTGAGGTTTGTGCATACTAGATTTCATCGTGCTCAAGACTATAACTAGAATCTTTCAAGATGCTAAGAATGGAAAAGAAGATCCAACGGTTAGCAATGTTTGTATTTGCCAGTCTTGATCCAACGGTCAATGTACAAAGTTAATCCGTACACTATATGCAGTGGTATGGTATTGTAAGAGATAAGACAAGATAAAGATAATTTAAGAAGTATAGTACTGCGAATGGCCGATCTTTTGAATAACCTTCCCTCCTGATGTTTGGGAAGCAAGTGAAAATTTCGAAACCGGAAAAGTTTGAATTTTTGTGCCGCCAAGGACCAATGTTGTTTCCTTCCTATGTAGTACTACTCCTCGTCCCTAGTCCACACCAACGCGCGGCTGCTGAACACGCCAAAGACATAGAGCCACCGTACCAAGGCACACGTGGGCAGCGCCACGCTGTGGACGAGGGGAGAGAGATCAGCTGGGCTGGTGCGCGAGGGGAAAGGGGAGGAGAGATGGAGCATAGCGAAGGAGAGAGAAAACACACAATTTGTTTTGCATGCATAGGTCCTGAAATTTACTACTAATAGAGTGTACACTATAAGGCTGCAAGAGTACCTCGTGTTAGGAACCCATCATAACTTTGCTCCGACATGGAACCGCCTTCAACTCCTCTTCGCTGCTACCAACTTCCCCTGCCAACGTTTTATTCTCTTAGCATGTACAACGCGTGGATAGAGGTGAGCATATGTCTAAGCAAAGAAATATACTACTCCCGCATTGTGTAAAAAAGCACACCTTAATAAGGCCTACTATGTGGCATCCGCTAATGTTCACCATATAAATAGTGGAAAAAATAAAGTTATCTTTAAGCCTAAGGTGCACCTCAAGCTTTTGGGTTGACCATAGAGAATAGAAAAAATCATTTCCCTTCTCTCCTTATTTCATGTGATCATTTTCAAAAGGGTTTTAAAATTTTCAAGATTCAAAATCTTAGTACCTAGAAGTCGAACCAGTCATCAAAACTCTCTATGCTTTCTGATATATTAATTAACCGCTCGATGGGTACCCCCAAAAGATTTTTTTCATAAACCTTTCAAACCAACCTACAATTTATTACCTGTAGTTCAAATTTGACCTTATGTCGATACATCGACATAAAGTCATTCAAAAAGTGGACGCGGTCAGCTAGGAACCTTGAAAACTCATAAAACATGGGAATCGTAAGTAAAACACGTTGGTCCACCTTGCTAATATGTCTAGACACTTGGAGTATGGCATTGAGATCCATATTCTTTGGACTTTCTTTACAGAAAAGAATCATCTCATCATCACTCAGAAAACTGAGAATTTTCTTTTCCGATAGTTCAAAACTCACACCGACAACATTGTTGGGGATATACTTTCTGGGTATCCTCACTATGCCTCACTGACCAAGGTGGCCCACTTGTAGCCCAGTCAGGGAGAAGAGACAGAGTCCAGACGGCTACAAGAAGGCCTAGAAGACTTACCGACATAGTCCTGTTATGTTACTTGTAGTTCAAGATGTACTCTATAACCGACTCTTAGTCGTAGCCAGATAGGTCTCTCTTGTAAACCCTAGGCCAGATATCTATTTAAGCCGTCCTAGGGTAAGCCTTTAGAGCACCTCACAATAGTGTACAATCTCAACTCGCACAAGCGAAACCCTTGTAACCCATATTCCGGCTCTGCCATATTACTGGATTGCTAGAAGGAGTAGGATCCATCCAAAGCCGGCGGATTTGAACCTGGGTAAACTTGTGTGCTCATCGTCGCGGAACACTGTACGTCTCACACCCTCTCTTCCGCACGGCCCGAGGACCCCCTCATGGCGTACTTGTCATCAATCCGACGATAGTTGGTGCCCACTGTGGGGAAAGTGAGCTTCGGATCAGCGTTTCGAGCGAAATCTGCAAGCATTGGAATCGGCGAGACCGTCACCGTTGGCCGCGTCCTCTATGCTAGCGACGTCCCTCTCATTATTCTCGATGAGACCTGGATTCCGGCTAGGGAGGCTGTGACTGCCTACACCATCATTAACTTTGGCGAGATCAATGTTTACATCGGTTTCACTGAACCTGTCCCAACCACCCTAGCGGTGATGATAGAGGCAGAAGAAGTTTCTGGGTCTCCTTTGTCCGCAGAGGCGATAGAGCTCCAGATCTTGGAAAACCCTAATCCCACCTAGCCCACACCTATTGTGGAGATAGTGGAGAAAGCTGACCCTGAAGCAGATCTTGCGGTGCAAGTCGAATCTGGAGTGGATCTCCCTAGCGAGGCCAAATCCCAGATCAATCTGCCCGTCGAGGTCAAAATCCAGGAGGAGCAAGACAACAACTTTGGTTCCGGCTCTTCCAGCGCCGGAATAGATTAGACCTTCCTGAGGCACACGTTGATGCGCATAATGTTGCAAGGCGCAAGCATGGATGAGGTTCTCGAGACCATCAAGCGTTTTGAGGAAGCTCACGAGGAAAGCCGCAACTACCTTTGGACGCATGCATCACACTTTATCGGATATGTTGGATCCTGATCCAGCTCTGCCGATGCTAGAGACAATGAAGACTCGGTGCTAGAGGCGATCAGAACAAACACCGACTTACCAGCATCTTCGGATGATTCCATGACGTCGGCAGATTTCTGAAAGTTCTCCGTGGAATATGAAGAGGAGTTCAACTCCAAAGCTGCAGAAGAAGGGAAGCCATGGACGAAGGATCCAGAGAAAACTCTCCTAGAGTGCAGGATATCATGGATCTCAGAGATAATCCAGACGGCCAGATGTCCGAGAGTACCGATCAGAGATTGACCCCGGGAAATAGACCCAAAGCCATCTTTGCTACCAGCGCTGCCAAGAAGGCAAATAAGAGGAACAAGAAGAACAAGACCCTGACAAAAGATCCTCCAGTGGAGCAAGTGGTTGCCGAGGAATACGAAGAAGACTCGGATGGAGCTCTAATCCTAGATGAGCCAAAAGAAACTCGGTGGATGGATACGGGGTTACTGCTGGTGCCTGTAAACTCATCGATGCCGCGTTAACTATGCCTATCCCTACAGCTGTAGAGCTTACACCTGCAGAATTGGAAGAAAGGGCTCAAGCCCTAGAAGCATGTCATCAAGTACTCCTGGATGAGGCTAACAACCTTATGGAAGAGAAGAAGCACATTGCATCTGCGATGTAGTTCAACTCCCTGCAGCATCAGAAGACTCGGAATGGCCCCGTGCGGGCTAACAGAAATTCGGAAGTCCACAAGACTCTCTTTGAGGGAGATGATGCTGTCAAAGGAGAACCTCGGCTGGATAGCAAGAGAGATCTGGTGTATGGCACGCCAGTGGAAAACACCGCTACAACTCGAGATATCCTGGCAAATAATCCAAACCCAGATCAAGTCCAGTTGGGCGTGAAGCTGCTCACCAAGGGTCTGGAGCAACAGAAGGTCACGAAATCTAGAAACAGAAAACTGTTCTCTCAGTCAGACCAATGTCGCACGGATCCGGCCTAGAATGACATTAGGCCCCAACAGGTCCCGGAACAACATTACCGTTCCGACCATTGGGAAAATAACTACTAAAGAACCGGATCTTCAGGGCAATGGCACAGAACCGCACGTGACTAGAGCAACGTTGCTCTAGCCACAGAGTGAGATGTGGTTGCGGCACTGGTTCTGAGACACCCTCCCCGGCGAGAGTCGAACAATCGTAGGGAAGATGACAAAGAGCAACGTCGGAGGAGGACCGGCAAAGGATGCCACCTCCTAGACATACAAGCCGTCCGGCTGAACCCCACCATGATAGGGGGAACGACGAACACCGTGCCGAGTCAAGCCGACATGGGGCTCGTTGTAATGAAGACCCTCCTCGGAACCGGAATAATGATACTCTAGATGGAGGCCGGCGATCAGCTGGAAACAATCCACCTACACCACCCTCTCCACCCAGCAGCCAACACAATGGATCTCAAGGAGGCCAAGGAGGGCGTCATGGTGGAGGATATGGTGGCAGAAGCAGAAGTTCGGCTCCAAGGCACCGCAGCCACAACAAACAACCAAGACGGCGTTCCCTGTCACAAAGTGACGCGAGACACCGGATCAATTCTAACATAGAGGCGCGGCGCTACGAGAACGACGATATCTATGTGGGTCCAAAATGCTTCGGACCACGAATTCGACAAACACACTTCCCGAAAGGATTTGCTATCTCAAGACACATCCAAGCCTACGATGGAGTGGCCCGGCCAGATACTTGGCTTTATGATTTTTTTCTAGGCTTGCTGCATTGCCAAAGGAAGAAATAGCTTGGTCACGACCTGGTATCTCCCACTTATGCTACGGAAGACGACACGATCCTGGCTTAATGAACTTCCGGAGAATACCATCCACAACTGGTATGATATGCAAATCACGTTCTTTCGGAATTTCAAAGGCACATATCGGAGGCCCTGTACGGTAGGAGACCTACATTGTTACACCCAGAAAGCTAGAGAAACTTGCCAAGATTATCTCGGACGATGGATCGACACCAAGAACTCCTGCAAATGGGTAAATGATCAAACTACGATTGAAGCTTTCATGGCAGGACTCCCAATTGGTTTACTGCGTCACCGCTTGAAGTACGACAAGGTCACTGGTCTGAGAGAGATGATAGAAATGGAAAGCAAATATGCAGATACCGATGACGATGCAGAAGGACTACTAAACATCCTAGCAGTTCCACAGTCGGCAAAACAGCTGAAGTAACAAGCTCAGAAGTGCAAGAACACCTCGGAAGAAAAGCCCAACGTGGAAACCGCAGTTGTCACTGCTACTTTCGGGTCTGGAGGACGAGGAGGGCGCGGACGCGGTCGTGGGACTTTAAGAGTCCATGACAGGGGAGACCAGCAACCTTGAAAACCTACTCCTAGGCCGACATTGCCAACAACCCGTGTGTTCATCACTTTGGTGCCAACGGGGGCTCGTCCCACACAAATGCTGAGTGTCGTTTCAATGACGACATCAAGAAAGACGATTCCACTGGCTACAGGGCTAAGCGAAAGAAGGGAAAGAAGAATCCCAAAAAGAAAAGGAGACCAAGGAAGATTCTGACATTGAGGAAGCTGACCCTTCAAATCCCAAGTCAGAGGGAAATAAGAACTTCCCAACAAAGAAATACACTTATGTCACTTTCCTTGGGTCTTAACCAGATAAGTTCAAGAAAGTAGTTTCGCATGAGCTCAACGCAACTATTCCGGTTGTCCCTCAATTCTTGGACTGGTTGGAAGTGACAATCACCTTTGACCGTGTTGTTCATCCATCTAAGTTGCACAGGCGAGGAAAATACGTGTTGGTCATCAATCCACTCATTGACGACTATGGTTTCTCCAAGACTCTCATGGACGGCGGTAGCAGCATCAACATCCTCTACATCAAAACACTGCGTTGCATGAGGATCTCTAAAACACAGTTGAATCACAACACCATGATCTTTCATGGAGTTGTCCCAGGAAGACAGGCAAATTCCCTGGGAGAGATCACTTTGGATGTTACTTTTGGAACTCCAAAGAATTATCGGATGGAGGCACTTTCCTTCGAAGTGGTCCCGTTCAAGAGCGCATACCACGCTATATTCGGGCATCCGGCTTACATTTACAATATGATGAAAATTCCAGGTCCAAAGGGCGTGATCACCATCAGGGGAGACCCGAAGAAAGCACGAGAATGCGACGATGGAAATGTTGCCTGTGCTAAAGACGTACCACATGCCTAGGAGTACCAAGATAACAAGAAGACCATCGACCCGTCCGAGATGCCCGCGATGAAGAAGGAGGTGACAAAGCCGACTCCGGAGTTAATGGCATCAAAAATGACGAAGACAACACCATTGAAGGATGATGACCTCTCCAAGGTGACCCAGATATGTGTAGGTTTAGATAGAGCATAGGAAAGCACGCTTGTCAAGTTCCTCCAAGAAAATCAAGATATCTTTGTATGGCAGCCATCTAACATGACCAGAGTACCTAGGGAACATGCCGAGCACTCTCTAAATGTACACCCATATGCTAAACCTGTCAAACAGTCCATACGATGTTTTAGCAATGAAGAGCAAAAATCAATAGCTAAGGAACTAGCTCGGCTAGAGTTAGCCAGATTCATAGAAGAGGTCATCCACACTGAGTGGTCGGCCAATCCTGTAATGGTCCCTAAAAAGAACACCACTGATTTAAGGATGTGTGTTGATTATACTGCCTTGAACAAGGCTTGTCCCAAAGATCTGTTCGCTCTACCTAGAATTAATCAAGTTATTGATTCTACGGTAGGCTCGGAACTCCTCTGTTTTCTCGACGCATATACCGGCTATCACCAAATTCGGATGAAGGAATTAGACAAAGTCAAAAACTCATTCATAACCCCTTCAGAACCTTTTGTTTTGTTACGATGCCCTTTGGGCTCAAGAACGCAGGAGCTACGTACCATCACACTATGCAACATTGCCTCCACAATCAAATCGAATGCAATGTACATGCATATGTGGACGACATAGCGGTGATGTACAAAAAGAAGGAAACCTTAATTTCTGACTTGGAGGAAATTTTCGCTAATCTACGAAAATACAACATAATGCTTAACCCGAAGAAATGCTTCTTTGGAATACCAGTTGGCAAATTGTTAGGTTTCATCGTGTCTCGAAGAGGCATAGAGGTGAACCGAGACAAAATTAAGGCTATACTCAATATTTCCAGGTCGGCTCACCTAAAGGACGTTCAAAGACTAACTAGTTATTGCTGCAGCCAGTCGGTTTGTAAGCCGGCTCGGTGAATGAGCCGCACCACTCTACAAGCCCTTGAAAAAGACTAAAAAGTTCGTTTGGACTGATGAAGCTGAAGTTGCACTACAAGACCTGAAAGCAGCAATCTCATCTACTCCTATCCTTGTAGCACCGGAACCTCGTGAACCGACGTTGCTCTATCTCGTTGTGACAAACAAGGTTTTCCATGTCGTCATGGTGGTGGAGAGACCAGAGGAAAA